>VZRM01007975.1:619495-666375 GCA_013397955.1 Grantiella picta | reverse complement strand
CGCTGCGCCGCTCGCTGCAGGACGCGCCGCGCCCGCACTTATAGGCGGCGGGAGCTGCCCAGCGCGCATGCGCCAGCCCCGCTCCGCCCGACGGGGCGGCACCAGCATGGGCGGGGCGCGGCCCCGGGAGCGCGGGGGACAGCGGTGACACCACCGCCCCTCGACACCACCGCCCCGACCGACCCTGCGCCCTGCAGTGCCTCACCACTTCTTAAAAGTAAGCGGCAGCCCAAGGCTGGGCGCAAGGACGCACCTTCAGCTGCTGAAGTGTCATGAAAGTTTGTGGTTTCTCGCTCCCTGTGAAACAGCTCTTGTGAAAACCACCACAACTCTGACTTACAATGCATTGCATCAAGTAAAAATATACTTTTTTTAATAAAAAGGCACCAGCAGGGGAGCTCTGATAACCAGTGCGTGGTTTTAAATCCCACTGTTAGGGCATTTCACTGGGAGGAAGATGACTGCAAAAATGTGTATTTCTCTCATTCCTTCAAGCTTTTCTTCTTCAAATTGCTGTCCTTCCCCCTCTGTTTTCATCCCCTCTTTTGTTCTCATTTCAGCCACTCTTTGACAGCTACAGGCTTTTACTGAGCTGGTGGTCTGGAGCACCATATCCCGGTCAAATTAGGACCAGGTAAATGCATTTTTCCCCCTCAACTTCGCTGCTGCTCCCAGTGAGTTCTTTCCCAGCTGTGGCCCTGCTGCAGCTCAGCCCATGGCCAGAGCTGTGCTGCTGCAAGGGCAGGGTGCAGAGGTGATTCCCACGCTCCTCATGCCTTACCTACCCCAGGGAGGATTAGTAACCCGGAGCAGCTAACCTTTGGAAAAGTTTGTAGTTATCAAGATGGAAAGTGGGGCTGCAGCGTGACAGGTTTTACATCACCCAGTCAATCCAGCTGGGTGAATGACATTCTTCTCATTCACTTGCAGCGATTCGACTGATGGAGTCTGAGATGCTCCATCCCAAAACCTGAGTAGCAGCTCCCTGGAGTTGTCAGCTCCAGCACAAGGAGCCCAACATAGACAGTCCTGGTCAATGACAGATTTTGTACACTCAGCCCATGTCCCACACAGCACCCATTGTCCAAGACACCCCTGTCAGTGACAGGGCACAGGGAGGGAAGGGGATTGTCTGGGGAAGGAATTAGAACCATGAGCTCCTGACAGTGACCTGTCTTTGGATGTCTGGCAGCCAGAAGTGACAGCACAGCAGCTGTTAAATGCCTACATTCACAGAGGTCTTCCTACGAGATCATTTTCTTTAAATCTGGGTTAGACACACATTTTCATAATAAGAAAAGCAGCTTCTTGATTCTTTTATACGTGGCAAGCAAAATACTTTCCCAGCCCCGTCCTTTGAGTTGATGGGTCGCCGATACTCAGTCAGATGGTTCTCTTTCAATAGCAAAAACATATTATGAGAAGAGAGGTTAAAAGCAGACGATCTAATCTAACCTATCTGTACTCCAAGTTAGGAGCCTTGATCATAACAAAATACCAGCACCAGATCCCCTGCAGAGATTATCTGTAACAGGTACTTTATATATTCAAGCTCAGGATTTGTCTCAACTTGCCTGGATAACAGCAGAGATAATAGGGTACCTCATTACGCTTTTGTGAAACTTAAAACATTTGGCACTTTGCAAAATGCTTTAGATCCTATTTAGCAATAGCCTAATTAGCAGAGCTTGGTTTTTTTTTCCCTCACTGTCTTTACAAGCTGATCAGGTAATATCCCTAAAATTTAAATTTAAAAGCACACAAAAATCCTGAACCAAAATATGTGGAAACATACAAATACAGTTTTTTCTCCTCTGTGACTTTTTCACTCACTTTCCCACGTCAAGCAATCTCATTATATTAGTTCAATCTATTTCGATATAAAATAAACCCATCCCAGATTTCATAGGACACCAAACACATCATATCCCATCAAATTGAGCATAGTGCAGCTTTTAGATATAACTGAAATATCATATAGATGCTAGAGTGGGAAAAGATTTTAAAGCCTACATGTATTCAATAATGATCACATAGTCTACAAATCTCTATTATCTGCTTAAACTTCCTTTTTTCTTTTTTCTACAAGTCTCTGAATTTGTGCTATTACTACCAGATACAGTTTTCTGAGGCCTTAGGGTCAGTATAAATATTCTTTGTCCTTCTCCAGCCAAATTCATGATCTCATGAAAGCAAATACCATGTTTTATTTTGGGAATTTGAAGAACTCATTTGCTGTTCTGCTAGTCGTGAAAAATGGTCCCTCTTAGAGCAGGGAAAATAAGAGTTAAAAGTACTTTTTGCTAGTTGTCTGAAACCAATGAAGTGCATTTTCCGCATAATTTTTAACACTCTGAGCTGCAAACTGCCTGTGCAACAGTGTAGGGACTAAGTCCATCTAGAACATGTCACAGCATCTATAGGACTCAGTGTCCAGCTGTGGCACTGGCTGTGAGACAGCAGCAGTACTTGCACCCCTGTATGCCTGGGCACAGGGCTGTGGCACAGCTGCCTATGCCACTGCCCAACCTGGATGCTGATCCTTGAAGGCAGAGCTGCTGTAGGATAATCGCCACCATATGCTGAAGTGGCTCTCTAAGACCAGGATCTTCTTACCTTGTAAATTCATCCAGTCACTGCATTGACAGACATTCACTTTGTTAGGAGACAAGGGCATTTTTGCTGTTTTTCTATTATAGTCTCTCTCCAGATGGAAGTGCTCTCCAGAACATGGTGCTTTGCTTTCCTATGTTGGCAGGCTTCATGTGCTAAAGCTCTTTGCAAATACAAAGCTCTTTGCAAATACAAGAGCTCCTACTTCAAAACAACACAACAGACATAAGAAAGGTATGAAAAGAGAGATAAATACAAAAGAACGTCTATCATTTTGAACAGCTCCCAGTTCAAGAGGGGGAAAAATGAGGACACCCCACTTTGAGTCTGAGCTGCTGAGCCACTCACAGCAAGGTACCACAAACATTTGTTGGGGCTGACTGTGCCAGCACACATCGGACAGGAAGGAAAGAAGAGAAAGGACAAATTAGAGGAAATGGTAACAATTAAGTAAAAAACAACAGTCACTGTCCCTCTCCTTTATGTGTCTATCCTACAAATTCTCTAAGATAACACAGGAACACAGACCTCTTACCTTAATTCTGGATCTCTGTGTGTTTCGGTTGGAATCTCTCCTAGGACCAGGAAAAGGAAAACCCTGTGACATGACTCTCCAAGCTGCTGTCAGCTTCTGTGGGTGTGTAAGTGGCTCTTGCTGTTAGGGATGTTTTGCTTTCC
This sequence comes from Grantiella picta, assembly GCA_013397955.1. Classification (NCBI taxonomy): domain Eukaryota; kingdom Metazoa; phylum Chordata; class Aves; order Passeriformes; family Meliphagidae; genus Grantiella; species Grantiella picta. The sequence goes on along the minus strand of VZRM01007975.1, from coordinate 663,084 downwards.
CTATCGTATTTTCAACCCATGCTGTTGCAGCTTGCCACATTCTCTTGATGTTAAGAGACATACAAAACTGGCAGCAACCCCTATTCTCTTTTCTTTTTGACCCATTGGAGATAAACTTTAGATGGCAGATGGATACTTTCTTGTTTTCCCCTTTGGAATTTCCAGTTTCATTCTTGATAGCCTTTTCACTTGGGCACAAGTGAGATTACCTGCTTTCCATTGCCCAGCCCTGGATACCAATCAGGCATATATATACCTTTCTCATTTCATTTCGCTCACACATGTATTGTTACATCATTACCATCAAACAATTTTGCAGCCTTTTCGGGAATTACTTTGGCTCTACAGTTGTGTTCACAACGTTACAAATCAGAATTTTAAATTAAAACATAGCCTGAAGTCTTCAGCTAGAACTCATCATCATGGTACTATTGTTTAGATGACTTGGCATGTAAAAGCCAAGCCATGCTTACCACAAGAGCTGGATTTTATTGCTTTATGTACGCTTCAACAGCAGAGATTCCTCTTCCCGGTAATATAAAATAAAGGAATCCATTCTGATCTGAAACCCCATGTAGGGGATTAGTTAGTTTAAAAAACACTTTGTTTTGTTTTGTTGCTTAAGTAATAAACAAATCACCTCGGAGTTGAAATCCCTGCATCTTGTTCATTTATCCCAGCAAAGTCACTTCTCAGGCAACTGTATTTCCCACTGCTAAAGCAATGCCTTGCTGCCCCCATGTGAAGTTAGAGAGAAGAGTAGCGTTATTGAAACTCCACTATGGAGTTTGTATGGAGAACGGTTGATTTTGAGATTGAAATCCATACTGACACGTTATACTAACAAAATTTTCCAGATGAGGATAATTACCAGAATATATGAGCTTAACTTAGTAGCATTTCCTTTTCTTCCCACCCTGGTTATTAGGTACCTTTTACACTAGCATAACTATACCTGTGGCAAGTACAATTTAAACACTATCAGTACATTTAAGGGTCGAAACTCCTCTCCAGTTGGGGTATTGGTTGCATAAGCAGGACTGTTTTTTATTTCTGCTTAGGGAACATATTTAATACCTACATTTTAAAATACACGTGTATTCGTAGCAAAAGGCTTTCTTTTATTGGCTCTCATTTCCTGGAGAATAATTAGATCAAGATGAGCCAAGGGGAAAAAAAAACAAAACCAAAACCCAGTCACAGAATGAGGCAAAGGACCGTAAAAATAGCTTTGAATGAAGTGATAGGAAGTTAGCACACTCCTCAGGGGCTGGACTGTGAATCTGCAGTGGCTGCACAGGCACCGAGCACATCAGGAGGCAAAGCTCGGCTCCTGCTGTGAGTGCTCGCTCTCAGCACACGCTGCAGTGACAGCAGCAATCAGTGCTGGCACCACCTTATCACAGCCAGCACAGACACCTCCCCTATCACCCGTCTGGCTCCAAAACGCACTGCTGTCCTGATAACGGGGTTGGGGCATGCAGCTGAAGGGAGGTGACAGGGTAACAGCATCTCCAAGTGCTGGGGGACATTTCCCTACAAATTCACGAGTGCAGGAGGAGGCTGTTACTCAGAAAACGTCTCCCAGTGTCAACACTGAGCCCCGTTGGAGCAGAGCTTTAGAGAGCTTGTTAGCATTGTCCAGCTACACAGACAGCCCTAATTAATACAAAGGTCAGGCTCTTCTCCCTCGAGTCTTAGTGCATTGATTTTTGGAGCTTCCTACTTGCTGCAGACACAACAGATTGCTGTACAATACACAAAAGCCTGGATACAAAGCCGATGTGCACATCTTCAAATTGATTTATTATTCTGCTCCAACCAACCACTCCAGCCACTAGCAGAAAAAGGAAAGACTTTTAGTCTTTTTTTCTGCTCCTTAGACAAAAACAGAAGAAGAATTACTTGCGGACTAAATCCATCATCCCACTGTCTGCCCTCCTCAGAGAGAAACTGGCCAATTTGACATGGAATCATTATTATAAAGTTATTTCAAGTAAAAAAAGAAAAACCCAGTAAAGTATATGAATTTTCCACATTCACACTTCAGTTCATGCCATGCAGAGCATAAAGTATGAACATTTTATCAAATGCAGGGAGAGAAAACTAAGAAAACTTAAAATCAGAAATTTACTGTTGCCATAGTGCAAGACAAGGATTTGGGCGCCATATACTGGAGCAGCATCATCATGCAGCTGTTGCCTTTTATTGCACTTTTTGCCTGTGCAGTAAAATCAGTGAGGTCCAGCAAGAAAAAAAAGTGCTGCTTCTCTTGGCACAGGTCAACAGGATTTAGTGTAGCTACATTTGCGGTTTGGGGATTATTACTGCAGAGGGGCAAGAAGCAGCAACTTGCTATGGAAAATTAACAATATGAGAATATTTTCTAGATTAGGACATTTTTTATTCTGCTTAGAAAAGAAGTAAAATGATTGTATCTGTTTGAGTCATTCCTATTTTACTTACTTCACAGTTATCTAGCCTGGCAAAGAAGTTTTGGAATTTTGGCTCCCCTCCACTTCCCAAGGGGAACTTTAAATAATACATCCAGCACCCTGCAGCAGTGTTAGGATTTTTGTTATTGTTTCTGTTACTGCTGGAACGGTATCACCATCCATTTACCTGAGACCAGGATCTTACCCCCATATCCCATTTGCCCCTGTGTTTCCCAGCAGCTCCATAGCCTGGCAAGCCCTGATGCCACCCCAACGTGGGTATCACCATGACAGAGCAAGAAGCACCAGCTGCTGCAGCACTAGAAGTAAGTTATGGGGAGAGGTGATGATGAAGGTGGCAATTCTCAAGTGTAAAATGGCAAATCACTCCAAGGAATATTTCTAGCTAAATATTGTTACTTAAAAAAGTATAAATTTATTCTAATATGCCTTTGTATTAGAACTGCATCTCCACTATAGAAATTAAATTTGGACAAGCTGCTAAACTGCCAACTGCTCTGCAGTTCCATCCTCTTTTGTACATCCCCAATAAAAGCAGGACGTTGCTGTTGGCACTGGCAACATCATCACACCAGAAGCCAGCATAAGCAATGTTAAAAACCTTCCCTCTCTGGTCTCAGAGCAGTCAACTTCTCTTTGCTACCACAGGATCAGGGAGGAGCTTTGTCCTGTGGTCCATATACCACACGTGCTTAGGTAGCAGGCAGAGGTCTCCCCCTCCCCAGGAATAAGCCTTGCTTGTGGCTTGGCTGCTGGAGGTATGTGAAGACCTGCCTGCTCCTTGAAAGCTATTCCTGTAGTTCAAGCACGACACTGCTACTGTGGGGGTAAGCAGTAGCCATGTCAGGTGTAGGCAGTTCCTTCAGACAGCCACCAGTTCCCTCAGTCAGCAACTAAAAAAATAAAATAAAATTTAAAATAAAAATAAAATACCATTTCTATTTGAAACTGATACAATGTGCATTACTAAGACTAGTTTCCATGGCATTAAGGATGGCACCATCCTTCACTATCATTTCTGTCCATTCACTTTGTCTGACTCAATGCTAAATTAGAAGCCCTATGGCTGTTAAGGACAAAGGAGGCAACACACTGGAGAGCTGTGCCATGCACAGCTGCACCAAACATAGGCAGCACACTGGAAAGATACAGGTATGTTCACAATCACTCCTCCATGAATTGTCATGAAAGGAGTGGTCTCCAGCAAAGATGGGGAGATGTCCCCACACTACTGAGGACAACTGCTTGCTGCCATTGCTTCCACTAAGTATTTGGGCCCACTCATTACAAACTTCTTTTTGAAAGATGGACTGTTTTTTCAGTAAAGACACCTTTATCACATCTATCTTACCTTATCCCTGGACAGAACAACAGCGAAAGTGTTTATGCTCAAAGGTTAGATTCCTTTATGTGTACGCTGATAAAGAAGTAAGAGTGGCTCAAACAGCCAAGGAATGCTAACACTGTTAACAGGATGAGAAGGTTTGGGTGTTTTTTCACTTTAGGGTAGCTTCTACATAGGTCCTTAACCATGGAGTTAATAGACTACCCAACTGCATACAGCATATACATACTTCTTTCCCCAAGGTTTCACTCAACTGGAAGTCTGTTCAAGCTGCCTGTCACCACTTTTTTTCCCCTTGAGAATTTACCTCTTTCTCCTCTTAATAAGAGTACATGGTATTTTTCAGAATTTCAAGTTTTGTGTAATGAAGTTTGATTTCGAATTCTTGAATTCAAATATTCCTTGAATATTCATCAAGTTTGTGTTTCTTTCCCTGTCTACTACAGCACAGTGACTGTTCAAACCTCCTCCTCCTAGCTTTCTTTTGTGACCAGGATCATCATCACCCCAGAAGCATATCCTGTTACCACAAAGTGCCACATTAAATGTACGGAACCAGAAAGGGCTTTTTTGCCCAGAAGCTATATACCAGCCTCTAATTAGAACTTTATTTTGGAAGCAATTACACGATGTTCTAATAAACTGTTGTCCTGCTGGTACCCAATCATACGCCGTAGAGTGATTCCTGCATTAAAGAGAAAAGGAAAAACAGACAAATCTGTGAAACATGAATTGAAAAAACAAATGAAATATATTTTTCCTATTCAGCTAATGACGTATTTAGGACAGGAGTATGTATTCCAAGTTTTCCATACAACTGTTCAACAGAAACGATCCAATATCCAGGTGGGGGCTGATCGGTACTCAAACAAAAGTAAAACCAGAAGCTCTTCTAGTTTGTAGAAGCTTAATCATAACCTGCTCATAGTAAGTGGGAATTGCCTAACTTCTAAAAGGTAAGAAAAGAGAAAACAAAGGTAAAGGAACCTGTAGCTTACTCACCTCCTCACAGCGGCATTTAACTGCAGCCATGGGTTATAAAGATTAAATTCCTGAGGCGGAGTGAAAAAAGCATTAAGTAATAAACTTCCTAGCAACAGTAGTCAAATGGGTCAGAAGGATTGTTCAAATATTGAAGTTCAACAAAATTCTAACACCTTAAAAAAGTGTGTCAGGAAATGTTTATGACATGGAAACAAAAGATGACATACCCTGTCATAGAAATGTTTAGATTGGAAAGCCCAAGTCTGACCATTAACCTAACACAGCCATGTTCACCACTAACCCATGTCCCTAAGCACCCAAGTCTACACTGTTTTTGAACACCTCCAGGGATGGTGACTCAACTACTTTTCTGGACAGCCTGTTTGACAACAAGCCTTTCAGTGAAGAGTATTTCCCTACTATCCAAACTAAACTTCCCCTGGCACAACCCGAGGTAATTTCCTCTTGTCTTGTCACTTGTTACCTGGGAGACTGACATGCATCAGGCTACAGCCTCCTTTCAGGCAGTTGTAGCGTGACAAGTCTCCCCGAGCCTCCTTTTCCCCAGGCTAAACACCCCCAGCTCCCTCAGCAGCTCCTCACAGGACATGCACTCCAGAACCTTCCCCTGCTCTGTTGCCTTTCTCTGGACACACTCCAGCAACTCAATGTCCTTTTAGTGAGGGGCCCAGAACTGAACACAGGATTGGAGGTGTGGCCTCACCAGTGCCAGGGGGATGATCACTGCCCTGGTGTTGCTGGCAACACTTGCTGACACAAGTGCACCTCTCCAAGCCGTAAGCAGCCAGTTTCTCCAGGAGAAGGCTGTGGGAGAATGTGTCAAAGGCTTTACAACAGTCCAAGCTGAAAACATACACAATCTTTCCCTCATCCTCTGAGTTTGCCATCTTGTTACCGAAGGAGATCAGGACCTGACCTTCACAAACTGGCTGGGCTTCATCCCTTGGTTCTCCTGCACATGCCACATGATGGCCCTTGATGTTTTGCTCCATGACCTTCCCCAACACTGAGGTCAGGCTGACAGGCATGTAGTTCCTTGGATCTTCCTTCTGACCCTTTCTGCAGACAGGCATCACAGTTGTTGACCTCCGGTCAACCAGCACCTCCCTGGTTAGCCAGGACCACCGGTAAATGATTGAAAGTAGCTCAGCCAGTTCTTCTGCCAGCTCTTTCAGTATTCTTGGGTGGATCCCATCTGGCCCCCCAGACTTGTGTGCGTCCAAGAGGCACAGCAGGCCACTGACCATTACCCTGTGCTGCATGCCAGCTACCCTTGCAAGGGCCCAGTGGTGGCTGTATGTAACTGGCAGCCTCCTGCCACCTCGTGAACATTCAACATTGAGCTCAGAAGAAATTTTCCCCAACGGACTGAAAACAAGGTGTCCCATTCACAGCAGAAAGCCTTGCGCCTTACATCCCCTCACCTCTGCCCACACTTCATCCCTGCCACACCTCCATCCTCCTTTTAAGGAACCTACCAGCCTGGTTGTGTGGAGATGGCACATCACAGCTGTGCTGAAGCTCCATGGGCACTGTTGCAGTGGGTAACTGTAGTCTTCCAGAGCTGCTGCAGGCATCAACTCCATATCATGCCCTTCCCCAAACCCAGGTGCCCATTTCCATGAGAATCCATACCAGTCTAGATTGTGATATTTTAACTGTCCCTCGGTGTCTGGCGATAGCAGCCACAGCGCTGAAAAGTACTTTATGAGAGGGAAGAGAGAAACAGCCTGACAGCACAATCCCAGTAGTTAGTCCCAAACCTACATCATTTATTGCCGGAAATTTTTGCACATAGACAGTTCTTTGTTCTTAGAAACTTGAAAAAGAGTTTTAGGGAATCAAAATTTTTAGAGAGCATAAGGCATTTGGGCTTTGTGGTACTGACAGATACTCTTAATCTCCCATTAAGAATCTACAAGGTGCTTCTTCTGCTGAGACATTCCACGTATAACCAGTAACATAACTGAGCTGACATGAATGACTGGATTATTTCTACTGTTCTCATAAGAAGCGGAGTGGAAAAATATTTAAAAATTACCACTGACATCAAAGGGGGGGAGGGAAGGCCATAAAGCTGTATTCCTGACCCTTATTTTAATTTTAAAAAATGCTGCTATAAATGCAATTAAAGTCCAAAACACAGTTATGAGTATGTAGACGGAGGGGGTATAGCTGAGTTTAGATTTTTCATGGTAAGGAAGATGCATAAACTCTGTCCTGCTCCACCTTATTTCAATCTTCTGCCCCACAACCCACAAGAAAGCAGTAGGTGAGTGTAGTATCTACCTGATTTGACAGGAACAGAGACAAATGCAAGTGCAAAGAAAGTTCTGGATCAGAAAGAGATTCCTGAACCAAGCAACCTAAGGCACAGCTCTCTCCCTTCCCCTGTTGTCTTTATCACAGGGAGAATGCTGAAGAAAAAACAAGTTACTTCTAGTAAAAGAAAGAGGCCACATACATAAGTTTATACCACAGCTGCACAAGGCACAAACTAACAGAAAACCACATCTTAGATGTGACTTGAACCTTCCTCCACTACAAACTTTTCTTTCTTTACAGAACAGATAATCCAGACTTGATTTAATTTCATGGTGTTTAAATATAGGTCAGCTTCTTAACCTGCTGTAGAAAATCAAGCTACACCTTGAATGCATTTGTATTTTACACTCTAATCACATTACATGTCTTTAAACTGGGGGGGGGAAATAATTTGAAACAGTGTCTACAATGCTGATCCCTGAAAATCATGACTAAATTCAACCACCCAAGTAATATTCTGGGAATGTAATTATTTCAAATCCCATTTTGACTTTAGTTTGTACTACAATATGTGATTATTCTATTACTATTCTATTACTAAACACTTAGGCTAAATAAAGGACATAACTGTTCTTTAATGTGTAAAGAACAGAGCACAGGTACCCAGGAGGCTCAGACTGGTTCCCTATTTACAAAGCCATTCCTAGCGCTGTGTTACATTACACCATGATCCAGGTTTATACCATGCACTGTGAAGAAATTCTAGACAAGCCCACAACACAATACCCCCCCTTCACCCCCTCTCCCTCTGCTCTTTCAATCCAGGATCAAGGCACTAACTTCAGCAAGAAAAATTTTTGCACTATATGAATTCTAGGAAAATCCATTCTACATTTAGCCAGTAAGGGTTTTGTTTCTCCTATAATGTAGGAGGACAACAGGAAACGATCTCTCAGATAGGCAAATATGTATTACAAGGATCACAGCATTATTGTTTTATTGTTTGCACAATGGTAAGTTGCACATATGGACAAACAGTACACATTTAGAATTAGTTTCACAAATTAATACATTATAAGAGTCCAGTGGTTTAACATATTAACTATTAAAAAAAGCAGTAACAAAGGAATACAAACATTACAGTTTTGACTGCAGCCCAATAAAAGTTAAAAAACAGGTTGAAATCAAAATAAACCGTAAGCTTTGTTTTCCTGTGACATTAAAAAAACCACATACCCCTGCCTAAGAGACTGCTCACAAAGACGCAATAACATACAAGTACAAAAGTGAAGAATTCTGTGCTCAAATTCCCTTAATTTTATCAGGTTAATTGACAAACCAAACATTTGTCAAAGAAATGAATGCAGACACTTCCAAAACATACAAAATGGTAGTAACACTTTAACGATAGAAAGCAAATGACAAAACCTCTTCATAAAATCAATTTGGCTCCAAAGTTTCATGCTCATACATCGACCCGGCATCATTATTTGCAAAGAATCAAATGATCTGTAATTTCCTTCTTCAGATATTTTCCCAGATATAGTGCACACCAAACTGGAGATGCAGCACAAGCTATGATGTTGTGGTAAGATTCATAAACTACTACTGTACAGCTTTAACCTTCAAATTACATCTATTTCCTCCTCTGTTCTTGAGCAGCAAGTTACTGTACTACACCTTGTTTGAAAACAGATGCCCAACTGCTTTTAAGGCAGTGCTGACAAGAAGCTCATGAATCAACTTGGGTTTCTAACACCTAATTCAGGTTTTCATTAAGACAGCACATCCTATCTCCCTCAATTGCAGGGAAAAGCTCATCCAGCCTCACAACTCCTGCTTGTACAAAGACCATGTGGCATCCTGAGCTTTCAGCTGAAATCCTGCAGTGCCGTACTCTTCAGCCCAGGAGAAAAAAAACCCAAAAACAGTTTGGGAACATTACCTATGAAATGTCTGTATCAAAATGTTGGATTCTTCTTTAAGAGTTGGCTGCTAAATGGGCCAAAAAGGTTAAAAAAAAACCAAAACAGCTACTAACCACTATCTACCAAACTTAACGAAATAGTAAACACTGTATTTCAGTTGGTTTTAAACAACAAAACAGAAGCAATGATGACACAGCCTGGGACCCACTATTTGAAATTCCTAGGAACCTCAAGATACGTGACCACAGGGCAACATGGAGAAACAGAACACACAAAGATAAGGAGATCTGTCTATGGGGGAAGGTATGCACATCTGTGTTTTATACATATATATATATACACATACATACACACATGTGTGTGCACTGTACTGTATATATTTACATCCATATACACAAGAACAACCTGAAGTAGATTTAAAGGCCATATCCAGGAACAGAAGATATGAACTCTAGTATTTGTACTAGAATATATTTTATCTGTACAAAAAAAAACAAATATGCATATATTCATATGGTATAAAGCTTATTAACAAAAAAATATTCTGCTACTAACATTAGGTTAAATAGATGATTTTACAAGATTCTTTAATAACAATGCAGTATATAGAACATTTCTAAAACTAGGGCCCAAAATAAAAATACATAAACAGGTTTCTATTCACAAGAAAATAGCTGTTCAATATGATTTCACTAGGGAAAAGTAGCAAAATTTTTATAAATCTCCTGGGATGCAATTTAATTAATGTATCAATCTAGAAAAATAGACTTTTCAGATGAACAAAGTTGATGTGCTTCCCCTTCCCTAAAAGGGGTGCCTATCTTTTCCCTCGTTTGTTTCCAGCTGGAGGTTTCTTCAGCTGAAGAAGCTGCCCTCCTGTCCCAAAGCCTGCAGATGCAGGATTAGACACCCCGAATGTCAGGCCAGCTGATGCTGTGATGCCAGGATTGCTGAAGTTAAAGCCAGATGTAGTCGAGCTCCCAAAGCCTTATGGGGGAGGGAAAAATATTTTAAAACATAAGTTATATCAAGATTGCAAGTTTGTTCTCCTTGAAGTTTTCAACACCAGCCATTTTATTACCTGCAGTTTATACCAACACAGATCTACAATGGTAAATCACAGTTTATACCAACATAGATCTACGCTGGTAAATCACATTGCTAGAGCACTTGGACTTACCATGACAACTTGAATATTGCAGCACTATCACAGACTACCTCAGTGAGTGTTAACAATTATATCCTAAATCACAAGACTATTTTAACATTATCCATACATGAGCAGCATATAAAAGTCCAACTGAAAGTATACCACAGCAGAACCATAATTCCTCAAGTTCTCAGCATAAACTTGCAATGCACTCCCAGAAGCTGGGAGAAAAGGCAGAATGTACAGGAAGACCATGGACCACTCCCTTCACTCACAGCAGAGAAATGGCAAAGCTGGAACTGGGGGTGTTCAGCCTTCTTCCTACTGACTTGGCTACCTTTGCCAGCCTTTATAACATAGGTGGCACAGACCACATCTCAAATGTGAGGCAGAGAAGGCTCAAAATCCTTGCCAAATTCTTTGTATTTAAAAACACCCTTTACGGCAACCCAAAAAACGGTACTGGAAACAAAGCTTTGGGAAAACAGAATGACTAGCTGAGCAAATTGTGCTATTTAAATTCTTCCACCCTCTTCTATCAAGGTAAACAAACTGAACACTTGGTTCAGCTATGAAACAAGATCAGTTGAAGAAAGTCTGCCTATGGTTTCCAGCAATGAAACACTAACTCATTTCATTTTCTTTTATAAATTTGTATCAGTTATGCACAACCAACTTGGATAATAATTGCAACTATTACAGAATGCTAGAAATTTCTCAAAGATTACTTAATAAGAAGCAGAACGTCATAATTTCACTGTTTGTTGTCTCAAGAGACCACGAAATACTACGTATGACATAAGCAAGTTCCGATTTAAACAAAGAGCTTCATACAAGTTGTACTTGAAAACCTGCGAACAATTAAGATAATAAGAAAAATGGGACTCATTCACAATTAAGAAAAGTATATTCTCAATATGCATTACTTTATATTTCTTCATTAGTTCTCTAGCAGACAGTTAAAGCAATCCTTTGGTCACATCAGTATCTTCAACTTAATGCCTAAAATATTTTTGGAGTACAAAAATAAAAACCCCTGTCTCATCAGAATTCTAAAGTAGCTCTCAAAAGCCTGATGTCTTCTATTCTCTCACTTGTTACTGATGCTCTGCATTGAGAACTACTGCAAAAAAACTCTTCCTCCTGCAAAGTCTGGACTTAGGTTACACACATCTTGTCAAGAAAATCCATTATCAACATTCCAGTAACTCACAGTCCTACAGCATGCAGTTGCCTGCATGGAACTCATTGTCAGTGGAATAATGGCTGTGCAGATCTAGAGTGTGACTAATGACAGTGAATTTTAGTGTTCATTTAGGTATTGTCTAAATTTTGTGGGCTAATTTGTCTCTCATCCTAGGATGTAAGGGGTGAAACACATGCAATTCTTCTTCCATTTCCCTAATAACTCTGAATACCAGCCAAGATATATCAGGGAGTTTCATGAATGAAAAGAAGTTACCTTTTTCCTTCATGTATGCAATGTAACAGGCAAGCATCGCTTTCCATAGAAAACATAATGAATGTCATTCATAATGAAGCTGCATGTGACCTATAGTGTCAAGAGTTCAGTAGGCAAGAGTGAAGTGTTCATAAATTACCTCCACCTTGCTGCTTCTAGAGGCAGGGATTATTTTGAAGCATGTAAGGAAGGCAGCCTATGCTTTATTTGAGTAATGTTACAGTAAGAGATGCATAAACTATGTGATAGAAGATTAAGAACATGCTTGTTAATTTAGATACAATTTCGAAAATAATAGCTGTTACATTAGAAGTGACATTAAGGACAGCCATTTAAGTATAGAAAGGCAGACATGAAATTCATTAAATGGTTTTCTCTTGTCATATTAGCATAACAAGGCCAAGGTACCAAGTTTTGTTAGAAGTAAACCAAGCCCTAAAGCTGAATAACCAAATGAAAAAAACTTCAGGATAAAAAACTTGAACAAGGCATACATTGAGTCTTATTCCTGTTGCAAGAAAAGACAACCAGACCCAGAACAGCTCAGTTTAGAGAAAAGACTCACAAAGTCTTAAACAATAGGTACAATGTGGTCACCAATTTCCTTGCTGAAATAGTATTACTTCTCTGTCAACAGCCATTTTCAGGAATTAAATGACAACTTGCCCTTCGAGGACACAGCCTCTGCATCTCCCTGGAGGGTGTTAAAATCACACTTTATTCATTGGGCTTTTGCATCTTGGTTTCCATCAGCCCTTTAGCTCGGTAAGCCAAAAAAAGAGGATGCACCTCCCTATAACAGTATTTTTTTTGGTAATTTTAATACTACAGGGAGAAACAGCAGTTCATCAGATGGCAATTTATTCTTGCCTTCATCCCCCACACCAAAATGGGCGCTCTAGATCAAAAAGTATTTCAAGAATAGCTTTGACTGATTTATTATAGCCTCTCTATCTAAAAGCTGGTCATGGATTACATTAAGGTCTGTTTTTCAGCAGTATGAGTGTATCCAGTCATGATCCCACTTGATTATCTCTTATCTTATTTACTGAGGCTGCAATTCTTCAATAAAAATAAGTCTCCAACAAGAATTTTCAGCTCAATCTTCAAAGCATCTGTTTTCATGAAAATTGTGTTTGTACACTTAACATTTTATTAAATTGCTAAATAAATTCAATGGTGATTCTTTTCCTTTTCCCATCACTTTGAGAGTCTTAATGCCCTTTACAATAGCTCACTCACATCAGCATTTTTGGTTGCCGTTAAATGAACAGGAATAGGAATTAAATGGAACTTGTTTTGGAGTCAGCTTTCCACAGTGTGTCTGTGTTTCAGACGAAAGCCCGAGACACTGTTCCATCTTGCAACTGTGTCCCCTAAAGGAACTGCAAGAAGACTGAAGCTGCTCTGTTTTTCATCTACTGATGAACACAATGACCATTCCTGGACTAAGCCAAATTTAGTATTAGAAGATGCTCAAGTACTATCAGCGGACTCAATTTTCTTCTCAAACACACAAACTGAGAAGAGCAGTAATACCACTACAAACATTTTCAGATATTTTAAAGAAATTAAATCTAACTCATAAAAATTAAACACTTGACAGAACTAATTTGGGGATCTGTAATTTTAGTTCTAAGGTAAGATCAAACCAATGGAAAATCTGTGGAGGAGATCTGGGGCAATCTAAGCAGCCTGGAACAGTGTGTGTTGGAACACACACTTCACTAGTGTTCCCAGACACATTAGTCTGGAGTTAAGTCCTCGTATCTAAACGGCAGCAGCAACAGGGGATTCCATAACCCATATTCACCCCACTTTCCTAGCTTTTTCAAAGAAATAGATTCAGAAACAAGATGCAACCATTATACTGTAATATAAACCAGAATATGGTTTCAGGATCCTGTAAATGATATCTAAAGAAACAGGACACAATAAATTTAAAAAAAAAAAAAAAAAGACCTGGCTAGCCTCAGGTCTCATTCAAACCCATTTATACACCCATGATAAAATTAAAGATGATATGCAATTTAGATACTGTATGACAGAAGGTTTTGGATATAAAAGGTAAAATGGTAGTGAGCTTCTGGGCTACCGAATTTTTCATAGCAGTTTCTATTCCACAATCCCAGTCTAGACAAGGATTTCATGACCACCTAATTTTTTAAGTACAAAATTACAGAAATTACACTTCAATCTGTTTTTCATTCCTGGTTACCACTTTCCGTAGCTGAGACTCTTGAGATAATTGAAAATCTTAAGTTTATTGGGTGCAACCTCCACACTTGCAAAAGAGAGTCTGACAGCACTGACTCCATGACAAAGCCTGGTTTGAGGAAATGGTATCTAAATTGCCTGTGCACAGCACCAACACAGCTAAGGCAGACTTGCTGTTTACTTTGGCTGGACACTTCCTTAGTGACAGTCAACTGATCTGTACAAGTAGTTTTCTAATTCTATTTTTAATATGTTAAAAACTAGATTACTAACCTTGTAATTTAGCAGCTTGAAATGCTGCAATATTATTTTCCTATAATGGCTAATTTAATGTAGGCTCAGGAACAATAAGATACAAGATAAAAACATAAGCAGTGCAAGTCTTCCAATTGTTTCTTATATTAAGAACTAAGAAAAATAGTTCATGCTTAGACACCAGATACTGCAAGGAGTTCCATCGAGAACCTACTAGGTTGTTAACATTCCTGAATGTTACACAGCCAGGTTAGTGAGCCATTTCCACCTTACAATGCAAAGCTAAAGGTACTTTACAGGCCTAACAACTCATCACTAGACAAGGAGAATCCAGAACAAAAATCACAGCACTTCCTAGTAAATACCAGCAAAATGCTGTTTTCTTTTGATAGCAGTTGAACAAACATTTTTCTTGAGACATGATCCTCCTTCAATGTGCTATCGAAAAAAGATTGTATGACAGACTATAGAAGCTATTTGCTTAGTAATAGTTTAGTAAGCTATTATTCTTATTTAAAAGGTAAATAGAGATGCAAGCTGTATTTTAGACATCTGAGTTAAGGAGCAATAGCATCCATATTTTGATTTTATCACCCTTAACAAAATGAAACCAAAAAAGCTAAATGAGTACTGCATAGTTCAATTGCCACTGAAATGTTTTCCAAGTAGTTAATAAAATGAATTATGAATATATACAGAGATACAATGCATATAACTCACTATTCAACAGAGTAAGCATTTACACGTTTTTAAGGAAACCTCTAGGCTTCTAGAAAATAATTTTAACAGTATTTATAAATACAGTAAGTCAAATTACTAGTATATTTGTCACTAATATATAAACTAATTTCATTCAGTAATTGATACCAAGGCATTCAAGTGGCAACGGCTTTTCTGTGTATAAGACTGCATCCGATCTCCTGCTTCCACTTCTAATTACACAGACACCATGAAACAGGAAACATTAATGCTCACTCAACACTGTCTACATAGGAGACCTTTAACAGAACCCAAGCACTTATCTGAAAAAGTGTATCTAGCAAGTAAATAGTTATGTTAATAGTGATATACACATATAACTTTAA
Organism: Grantiella picta; assembly: GCA_013397955.1. NCBI lineage: Eukaryota > Metazoa > Chordata > Aves > Passeriformes > Meliphagidae > Grantiella > Grantiella picta. Next base: position 647,916 of record VZRM01007975.1, on the reverse strand, counting down.
AGACATATTTTTTTTGAGTGAGCATAGTAGTTTAATTATAAGACTTGCTTTAAAATAAACTTATTTTTGAATTCAAAAGAAACAAACCAACCTGCACTTAGACTTCCTGATGGTTTACTTGTAGTTCCAAACCCAAATGATGATGCTCCTGTGGCACTACTTCCAAAGGCAGAGCTACTTCCAAATCCTAGTAGAATAATAGTAAAGACACACAACAAAAACAAATTACAGACACAGCCATTAAAGACACATAGGTTTTAGGTGAGTATTCTAAACCCAAACAGAATTGTAAGCATTACTTGGTAAACAAATATTCCTAAGATTATTGCCAAAAGAGTATTTTATTCTCAACACAGCACTGTGTTAAGAAAACAGTCCAAACTAGAAAGCGTTGAGAAAAAATACTACCTTCAAAATCCAAAACTGAGTAAAGGAAAAGTCCTAAGAACAGGTGTTGTAAATGACCAGAGTTTAAGAAATTTCTATTGAATTGCTGTTAAATTGGCAGATAAATGGTAAGCAAATGAGCTGAAACTAAGAAAATTCAGATACAAGCTACATCACTTTTATCAGAGAAAGCCACAGTCTTCATCTACAACTGAAAAAAAGTTATGCATCTACTAGGAAAAAAAGTTATGCTTAGAACAGAATAAGCATTTTATTTCAACATTTTTTCTTCTTTTGCACTTGGCTTATTTTAGAGTCATTCTCCTCTCAGGTTACTGGGGATCAGCTTTATCTAGGAAACTACAAAACAGGTTAAATAAAGAATACAAACAAATTTCACAGTATTTAATGTGAAAAATCATCATAAAAGGGCAGCCATAAACATATAGCTGTAATAAAACTAATTCTGTTGATTTTGTAATTGACATTTATAATTTTATAATATAAATTTTTTAAGGTTTCAAAACATGTTATTAATATGAGGTCACTTTGAAGGAAAATTAAGTTGGTATTTGCAGTTTGAAATAGAGGCCAGACAACAGGAACTGTAAGAAAAGTATATTCTCTGATTTTGGCTGTCTCAAGTTTTCAAAAAGAGAACAGTATTTGTATTTGAGGAAATCATGCTCCCATCTTAAGTTTCAAGTGTCAAGGAAAATCCTTTTATTTACTGCAAACTAAGCCTTTACCATTCCTTTACAGAAAGATTTGTGAGATTTTAAAACCAGTGTATTCAGTCCTTATCTGAAGCAGTGTTCTCTTGTTTTCTGAAATTATTAAATCGAGGGAGTATTAAAGGTAGATAAATGGCAAGTATCATTCCAGTGTAAGTCAGTTCATTTAAATGATACACATTTGTCCTGTCTAGGTTGAAATTCATAAACAAGGATCAGGCAAGGTGACTGCAAATATTTAACAAAGCATAGAATCTATGCTAATAACTTATATACTTCAATGCAAAAGCTTGCTTATTATTGACAAAGTTCACAGAACTTTCAAGGAAAGAGAGCAAATTTCTCCAATTAAAATGGCACTTTCAGAGCATACACTAGAAATTGTCCTGTTCAAAAACCCAAATTCCTAAGATTAAAAGACCTAAATGAATTTAAGTAATCATTCTGCTAATTTGTTTCCAAGAACACACCTATAGGCTATTTTGCAGGTATGTATTCATTCTTCTACACTTGCTTCTATCAGATAGTCTTATGGATTTGTTAAGACATTTTGCAAATTAATAATGCAAGCAAATACCTTCCTAAGCAGAGAGCTAGGGAAAAAAAAAGAGAATACAAGTCAGGTTTTTTTGACAAAACTAGAAGCAGTTGGAAATGTTCATTTATTTACATTGGTAAGACTGGTGAACCATCTTTAGTCTACAACCTTTTCAGCAGAAATGAAAAAATTCTATGGGTTTTTTTTAAAGGCATTTAAAAGATTGCAGAAAAACTGGTAATGTTGAAGTAATTTCCTTTCAGCCCATTATTTTCACATTTTTTCTTGCTTAGGTATACACATTTTCTTTTATCTGAAATAGTTTAAAATCTGATGAGAAGGGAAATCAGTAGTTTTAAAGGTAATTTCAAGGTGATTATTCAAGGTAAATTTCACGTAATGTTCAAATTAAATCATCCTCCCAATACTGAGTGACGTTTCATTATTTTAAATACATTACAATACCAATTCATATGTTTGGCTCAGGTAAAATGTAGGAATGTGGACTGAGGCTGCAGAGGAGGGAGGATGTAACAAGAAAAAACACATTATGTTTGTGCTGAGCAGATGTAACAATTTTCTTTGTAGCTCTTATAAAAGCTTCAGAAGACACTAGTATCTGTAGGAACCCTGACCTATATAGACAGGAAATCTAGATGCAGATTAGATTCTACTAATCACTTAAATTCTACCTGTAGTTCTAGTACAGAGAGCATGTTGCATTTAAAAGAAAAGGTCCACATTAACTTGGAATTTTTTAATACCACCTACTCTTTCACAGTAATGTGTCCTCCTGGCACATAATCCCCATCAGCACTATTAACATTTGATATGTATTTTTGCCTCACTTTCAAATGTTGCATTTTTCAGCTGGGGAAGAGATTTTTTTCCACCTCAGCACGGAGGCAGAGTGACTGCTAAAGCAAACAGATTTCAGCAAGCAGGATCCCAGACCTACAGTAACTTTGTAACATTTATTCTTAATACAAGCAGAAACGGGGCCCTGTAGTTAAAGGGTAAAAAACTTCTATGAATTTCCTACGGCATGATCTAATGTCTCAAGTGCCTAACTTTCACATAGATAAAACTGAGTCAAGTTGTAGCTCCAAATGGATGTACCTGATGTCCTTCTCTAGCTTTCAGAGCACAACTTCTATGTGATTACCTCATCCTGTTCATCTTGGGGTTTCACTACAATGGCTTAGCCCTAGCAACTTCTTCTGCAAAGGTAGGAAGAAGCCTGGAAAGCACAGACCTGCCAAACTGTAAGGTCTTTCCCTGAAACAGATCATCCTCTTAAGTGGAGTTAAAGGGTTGCAAGAGATTCAGCTGTGCGGTATAATAATTCAATGAAAGATTAGAAAAGTTAAAGTGTACCTCCAAGGCTTGAAGAACCTAAGCCACTTGATTGCAAGCCAGTGCCAATACCTGAGCCGAATGGCGTTCCAAAACTAACTCCCAGAGATGGCTGTGGCCCTGGTACAAAAAAAATGAGAACAGACTTGCCTTACTCTTTCATAGTAAAGAGGTCCTTTATTTACTTACGCAAGTATTTGATAATGTGAACATCACTGCTTTCAACAAATCCCATTAAGATCCCAGATTTTAGCTCATCAAAATTTCTCACTTAACTGTCTGCCTCAACATTGACTTGGCAAAAATCTATGAAAATACTGATTGTAATAAGGTGAAACTGACTAAAACTAGTAACGTAAGAACATAATTTAGTATTTTTACAGTTAACTAGTCTCACCTGAAACTTTAAAATGTCAATCAAAACCCTGAGAAAACTCATAGGTAACAACATTTTGCCCCCTGTACTAACAGAATCAGAGTAAGGAAAAAACTTTCAAATTAAAAGTATAAGAACTGACACTAATGTAACTAAAACTGTATTCCTAAAGTTAATTTAATAAATAGGATTCTTCAAAACTACTCAAGTACTCCATCCAAATTTAAACAGAACACTAAGATAAAAAAACAAGACAATGACTTTATTTTATTAAATTTATTGTTCATTTTTAAGCAAGTCAATTACACAGTAACATGACAATTCATTTTTTTTTCCACACAAGTGATAACTGAGTTCTGTTAAGCTCTGCTACATAACACCATTCAATAAGGTAAACTAATCAAACCACCTGTTTAAATAACCATTTACAAAAGGCACAGTTCTGTGTACCTTAAAGAATTAGATACATTCAAAATTTCAGAGTGAGAGTTTGTTCCATAATTTAAAAAAGCTGACAGTACTTTCCCTGCATATTCACATTAAGATGCAGGACTGCCAAAAAACAGTTTCAGTCTGCCAAGATGAAATTTACAGTCTCAGTTCCTTTTTTCACTTTAACCTTGGGGAATAAGGATCAACTTGCTAGCCCATCACTAACACATTTTAAAATAATTAATTCTGATAAATAATTAATATATTTTGACAATTTTCACAGTACAATCTTCTATTCCTGTCTTTTTCAAACAGTTTTCAGTGCACTATTTAAAAAGTTTAACCATTAAAGATAAAATACAGTGCCAAACTCTTAATCCACAGACATATGCACCTCTGGTCATGATGGCTTTCTCCATCTTTGAACATATTTGACATCCTGTATCTGTGAAAGTGATGATTTATTCAAATGTTACTGTAAAGCTCAGATGATTTTGGCCTTTTTCCTAAATCATTATCACATCTGGGCTATTTTCATTCCAAATTTCACGTTACTAATATTTATATGGAGTTTTAAAATGTGAATATTTCAAACTCTTAAAATCATTTCAGTACTTGAAGATTTAAATGCAACATCATTTTGAATCAAGTGAAAGGCACTGTATATTAAAAAGTAACATCTTTTGCTAGGAACACAAAATTCTTATGTGATCCAGGCTGAATGACATCTGTATACTCCAAGTAGTGTTAAAACTAAATTTTAAGGGCAACTAAAGTTGTTAGCCTTCAGTTTCTGCTTAGCAGGGAATAGCTGGGGAACCCAAGCTATTTCTTCCACTTAAAAAAAAAGTATATCAGATGTCGCAATTACAAATTTCCACAAATTTCAAACTGAAGTTGTTTACATCCAGTTTAAATACTGATACATCTACCTAGCAGCTCTTTAAAAATATGAAAAAAATTAACAATAAAAAACCAAAACCCCCTACACAAGTCAGTAAGCGAATAAACTAAAAGAACCCAAAACCACATATATCCAGTTCCTTCTCAAGTACACAGGTTTCTGTCTCAGTAGGAGGCACTGTTAGTGGAAGACCTTATAAACAAAACACTACAGTCCTCCAGGCCAAGCTTTTTACCAAATATAACATGCATTTTTGTTTTTTTCTTTTAGAGCCAGTATAAAACATTATACTAAAACACCTCAGATCATATAAAACAGAATCTTATGCCTTAGGCTAACAAACTTTTCCTTGAGCAACAGCATATGATATTTGTTGATTTTGTACCATAATGTTCTGAAGGTATCATCACTACTTATAGTTCTTGTAAGTAAACATAATCTTCAATACCAACAAACTAGAAAATTCTTTGATGCCTTGAGTACTAGCAAGGAAAAAAATGGCACTTCTGGCTATTACAGGTATGACAAGTACTTTAACATTTTAAAACTTGATGTATTTGCCCTGCAGAGCACTTCAGTTTAATGAATAGGACCCACTACAGAGAGCCCAGACAGGTCAGACAGATTTCCTAGTGATGTTCTGCAATTTTTTAAACCACAGCTGGTCCAAACAGTGAGCAACTTTAGCGTCACAATTTAGATCTGATTCTGACAAAGTAATACATTGGTTAATTTTAACCTAGGTCAATATCAAACTACACAATAAAAACTTTAAGTGCTATAAAGCCCATTAGCACTTCAATCTCATACTGAGTCAAGTCAAAACATAAAGTGTGCTAACAGCTTTATAATGCTTTGACTAAGTTTAGAGTTCACCAGTTAAGGAGACAGTAACAAAGTTAATTGGAGATTATTTCTAGAGAAAGGTAAGCTTAAAGAAAAGCATTTCTTTAAGACAATTTAGTCTTGCCAAAAAACCATCAGTTGCAGCCTCTTACATTTACAGATCTCGGTGCACTAGGCTTTAATTTACTTTGAAATCTTTTACTTTAATCCCATCAATAATAATAGGTAGATTAGCCACCACCATTTTAACTTCCATGCTGTTCAAGATTGCTCAGGGAGGGTGCAGGTAAGACAGTGTTTAAAACTCTAGCTGCTTGAAAAGTACTAGTTTTCTCTAGTGCAGAAAAGCAAGACCAGCCTCACCGCTACAATAAAGCTGTGCTCAGAATCAAAGTGCCGAACTAGGGAGAAAGGCTGTGCACAGACAAAACTTCAGCATAATTTAAATAATTCTAGCTTCAAAAACTGCACAAAAATTGTGCTTTAATGTGCACACCACGGTCTTGATTATCCATCCCAGGTGACTAGTGGAGTGCATTTTTGCTCCCTTTCCTCCATATGGCCAGGACTTACTGGCTTTATTTATTTCAATAGAAACCAAAAATGTCTTGGCATACAGAGAGAACACAGGGTGCATATCTACACCCAGGAACTGAGGAAACATTCCCTGATCCCACAGCTTAGATGTAGCTACTAAACTTTTGACTTCTGAAAATAAATGTAAAATAAATTATTATTTATCGTTTTCAGAGAAAGAGCAGTAACTAACTCCAAGTTAAACTCATGAAATACTTAACCATGTAAACATCAAATATTTTTTAAAGACTAAGCATCCTGATCCCTCAAAACTAAAGTACTATATATTACATTTTTCATCCAAAACTTTAAATGCCAGATTAATTTTCTTGTTTTATTCTCATCTTCAAAATCAGCAACAGCAGGTCAGGTATACAAAGACATCCTTTACCCCTACCCCCTTTTACATACATCTTGTTTCATAGCCTTTTTTTCTCAGAACCTTTTACTCTCCCTCATCTAACCCATCCTTCCAGACCTAGATCTTGCAAAGAAATATGTGCCATTTTAACTTCTAGCATATAGTAAACAACATAATACAAAGCTAAAACACGAAGCATTCACAGCAAATGGCCATCTGAAAACTCAAAACAACTGAAAGGAAGTAAAGAGTAGGCAGTCCTTAAAGATTCCTGCAAACTGAAAGAACAGATTCTTCTCTTTTTCCAAAACAAAAAGAGGCAGACTTAATCTGAAACCAGGAAAAAGTCAAGCACTGAAATCAGTAATTTAGGAAAGCTATGAAATGTTCCCATCTAACAAGCTTTTAGGACTTCAAGATATCTTTGAAATAGTTAGGCCTGACTAATTCTACTTTTGATCTAGAGGGAACTCAGAATACCCTTTTTGTTCATCTAACCCTAAAGAGTTTCAAGTATTCTTAAAATGCCACTCAGATCATCAATTTATTCCTATTTCTTCAGGTCCTCAAGTGAGTTGCACAGAAGGTTAAAGTATTCCAACTGAATAAGTAGTAAGAAGATTCCATGCTGCTTCTGTTGGCATATCTAAGCTAATGGCTTTGTTCTATCTGCATCACTCTTGTAGTTGGCACATTTTTGGCTTTTGAAATACTCTGTCAAAATGACCACAAAGAAAAGAGGCAAACCCCGAATCAACCTTCATACACTCCCATTTGTTCCTTTCACAGTAAAATGCTATAAAATATCTCAAAGTATAGAGTCACATTTCCTCAGTTGTGTTGGTACAGGCCAATTCTGCCATTTGCTTTTTTTTTCCCCCCCTCCTCTCTTCATTCCTATTACTAAGAGAACATTCACAAAGTCATGCCATAACTGGCATAAGTTTACTAAAGTTTTTAGCAGTTCCCTTGAACTGGACTAGAAATTCAGGAACTTCAAATCCCTCCCCTCAATTCATGAAAATGCAGGAATAAATTTAAATGTGACGTCCCAAGTGTATGCATTTCATAAACAACTAATCCTGTAATGACCATGGAGAGTCTTTAAAAAAACAAATGTAAGACAAGGAAGAAGATGAAGAGTAAATTACTTTGGCAACATTATGCTGCACAAGCCACACTACTATCTGTATTAAAACCTCTGAAGCTTGACATTACATTAACTCATGTTTTCTTTTTAAAACCAAACACTTTTTAAGATGCCACTTCAACAAAATGTCCATGGATTAACACAGCAGCAACAAAAAGACTCTGGTCTATCACTGAAAATCCAAGAAGAAGTACGTCATAAACACTCCAGGTTTTGTCGTGTTCAGAGTAGTTTGGCAGATATATAATTTAAACCCACCTCCCTGCTGGTTTAGAAGGGTGAGGGCTCGAAGAACATTTTATTTCTCTTACAAAAAGGCAAGGACAGTGTAAATATGTGTCAAACTTGAGGTGGCTGCGGCATACATCTCTAATTAGAATCATTCAAAATATCACTGCTGTTACAAGACCAGAGAAAGCACTACTATGGACTTTCAGTACACCTATGTAACATTTTAGAAAATTAAAGGTAGGATGAAGCTACCTATACTTTTCATAGCATGCTGACATAGATATTTATCCCTGTTTAAGTAAAAATAAATTGAATTTACCTTATTTCTGTTCGATGATGACAAAAATTCAGTTGTCTGTATTCTGAAATCCCTCAGAGAGGGTTGGTTAGTATAACAATGTCAATTAAGGTGCCTTAAGTTATTTCCTTTGCCGTATATATCCATTCTTTATTAGAAGTGGGTCGTGCATCTCCTCTCTTTTGGTCTTCCTCTTACTCACATGCACAGGCAGAACCACTGACCCACTCTCCTTTCTCTACAAATTATTCACAACAGCAGAATGGCCAGCAAAAACTGCTCCACCTTCATACTGACAAAGGAGTTGGCTACAAAATAAGCCAGGCATCTGACTTCCTATTCTACAGAGGTTTGCTTCACTATCCTTCCTGTTCTACAGCGTTTTTCATTTTACAGTTCCAAAGTGCTATATAAAAATGCATTATTAATTTTACATAAGGAAAAGATAGTATGCATTTAGATATTCTCTCCTCACAAATTTAAAATAACTTACTGTAACAATACAATTTCTGGAAAGAGGCTATACTACGTGTATTCAGAGATGTTAGTTAAGAGTGAAGACTCACATTCCAAGGGGTAAGTTGGAACAATACATGAAATATCACTAATACAAGTAAATTCACAAGATTAAGTATCTGTTGTATAATTATTGCTAAGTCTACCCTGCATTTCTCTATTGGCTACGTATCAGTAACTTCGTTCATCACAACGTTTAGATTTTTAGTCTAACACAAAGGAAGACTTCATAGGAAATGTTACATGAATTTACTATTGTCATAACACTAATAATCTATAACTTGAATGCACTCAGACCTGTAGCAGGCTGTTGCTGCTGAGTAAGTGTTGCAGCCATTGCAACGGCTGCTGCATTTGGTATGTTGCTGAAAGGGGTCGGTCCAGTGGTAACGCGTGGCGCGCTCTGCCACTTCTTAGCTTCTGTTCGTCTTGCCTCAAACACATCCATGGCATCTCCCAAAAAGCTTTTCCTGTAGCCAAGGTATTGGTCTTTGAGCATCTGAAGGAGGAGGGGGAGGAAGCCATTTTAGTTCCATGTATTTGACATAAACCCTTTAACTTAATAAGGAAAGAAACACTGAGTTATAAATAACATTTCCTAAAAGAACCAAAACCCCCACAAAAAACAAAACCAACAAACACCACCACCAAACAAACGAGAAGCTCCCTCCAAAACCCAAAAAGCTTTGTCAGGCTACGACCTAGAGAGAACTAGTTTACAACAGCCATAGCCAGAACAGATTCCTTACTTAAATTCGGCAAAGTCATCAAGCATAACTGATACCATTCACTATGTCAGCCTAAGTCTTTAAATGCTGGTGCAAATCACCACAATTCAATTTGTATCACTGTACTCAGCTGATCCAAGAGGCAAAACAAAGCCACATTACTAGCTTATAAAATAATACACTTTTCTAAAGTGCTACCCTTTCTCCATGGAGTCTGGTTTTGTTCCCCTCTCACCTTCACCTCTGGTTCCTTTCACCTTCACCCTTCTTTCCTTCCTTTCACTCTTGCATTTCTTCTTAGCACAAAGCTAAAGAAGCTACCAAAATTTTAGAATTCACTATTGTTTCTTGATGCATTTCACCAGCAATGTAACACAGTCCAAATGCAAGAGATCATTCTGCCTTAGGGTAGCAAGTAGCCCAAACCTGCTGTGTCGTGCCCCACCATCCCTTGCCTCTGCCCTCTACCCCCTCAAAACCCTACCACCTTCTGCAGCAATACCAGCTTGGCCTGTTCAATATAAGCAATTTCTGTCTGTCACAGATGAGATAACTATGCATATCTTGCATAAGAAAAAAAGATTAAATAGCTTTAGCTAGATAACTGATAGAATTATTTCTGTCTTAAAACAGAAAATCTTTAAATACAATAGATTTATTAAAGGACAACAGTTTCCAGTTTATGGAAGGCATACTATGTCCGGTGTTCCTGGCTAAGCATTTGCTTGTTTCCTCAAAGAGTTTACGGTCCAAAAATTCTGACTCAGGATTTGAACAGGTGTAATCCCAAATCTACCAGTAACAGCAGGAAACACAAAGAATGACCTCATTTATCACATCAGAAGTGCTGTCTTTGAAGAGAAAAGACATCTGTAGAATTCTGATGGGATTTAATACAATGGCATACTGTCTGCTTTAAGAGTTGACAAATGCCATTAGACATCATAGAGCAGTTCTTAAGGCTAAGCTATGCTGAATAATTTAATGACATTACCTACTCAAACTGTGTCCAAGCACATTTTACTTTTCACTGAGCTGAGATACAGAATGCATCTCTATGTTCATACAAAAGACAAATATATTCAGCAACTAACCCCATGCGAAGATGTTTTAGACCATGGAGGTTTTTTTACATCTTTAGACCATTGAATCAAAGTGCAAGCCTGTACTACTTCAGGCAAAGAAATGAACTGTGATCACAGCTCTGCCTTCCACAAACTGTATTAAAAACATCATATAAGGCAGAGCCCACAGTTTCAAAACTGCTCTCCTCTTCTAGCATCTTGTTGCTGATAAACTAAAACAGATGGTTATAATGACAGATTCACTTGAGCAGCGCATTCATCTTTCTGGTTTTTGAAGCTTTATTTATAAAATGCCTTCTAAAATATCACCATCGATATGGACCCACTAGATTAAATCTCAAAAAAAATTCCTGGAAAAAAAATCCTCAAAATACCTCTTAATTTTGGGCAATAGAATTCTACTCTAAACTGAAGAAAGGTCTTTCCTCTTCAGTCACACTGACAAGGTACTGAAGATAACATTGCTTATACCTGCATACTAAGCCAGCTGTTCATATTTAAGAACAAAAATGTACCTTCACAAAGAACATTGCACAAGTTCAAGCTACACTCAGATCTCAGAAGCCATGATGCATGAAGACATTTGGGATACTTTTTGGGTAATTCTGTTGAAAATATGGAGGACCTAATATATTACACACCTGGCAGCAAAACGGAATTAACTAAGAGCAGCACAAATACCTGATGGCAGGTGTTTGTAAACCAGTGAATATCTATGCTGACAGAAGCAATGCAATGCAAGGAATTAAGATCATACAAGACCCTCAGTATTCCTGAACATTATTCAAAAAAGTAAAACGTTTCAGATGTTTAGTGAGCTAGCAATGTTGTGCAGAAGTAGCTTAGCCAAAGAAACCAGTAGGAGATTTAACAGAGCTATTTCCATTAAGGAAGTCACTTAGCAGAAACAATCTCAAACACCCGTAAACTTCTTCAAGTTGGTTTGTTTTGTTTCAGTTTTTTGTAACCAAGAAGGATTCTGATGTTTTCAAGAAAAATCATGGATTGAAAGACAGTGATATTTTGCAAAACATATCCAGAACTGTAAATGGAAAAAAGGAAATGAAATGAGCCACAGTCTGTGATGGCAAAACCAGGCCTAATTAGGACCTTTGATACATAAGCTTTGATACGTAGTCTTTTCTTTTTTCCTTCTACAAATATGGCTTAACATGAAAACCAGGTTTATAAACAATAAACTATACAGAACACAATTTTAACCAAAATTCTTTGATATGCTGAAAAAGCTTACATATGGAAACTTACTTTTTTTTCTCCTGTTACCTATTTGAGCAAGAGCAGATTTAGATCATCTTTGCTTGACGTCAAAAGGTCATTGGGCAAAAAACAAAATATACATGCAAGAGCTCAAAAACGGACATTTCAAAAACTGGTCAACAATTAGAAGGAAAGGAGTTAAAAGAAAAACATTTTGTAACTCAAATGATTGTGGTCAGTTGCTGTCATCCCTATTAATAAATACTTCAAATAAAACTTCAGTTGAACAAAAACTACTTATTTAATCAAAGCACTTTTCCAGGACAGTTTGAAAATTTTTAAAAGCAGTCTATTTAACAGAAGGGCAAGAAAACCCCACAAAACACCAAAAAGTAAACCTGAAGATGTATTTTCGAAAAATGACGCCTTGCAGTCATGCAGGAAAAGCAACATACCTTTACATTTTCATGTATTGACTGAAGTTGTGCAGCTAAAGCTACAAACGTTTGATAGATTTTCTGCATAGCCATAGACAAATCTGTAAAAGGCATATAAAATATCAGTAAGTGACAAGCTCATTATCAGCAGAAAAGATTTAGTGTTTATACCAAAGTAAGAAGCGCACTCAAAATCCATACAGCACACAAAACACAAAAACAGCTGCATGAAATACAGGATTTGACAGCAATCGGGTGCCATAAATCATACAAGGACTAATTTTTGACAGGGCTTCAAACTTTATTTTGAAAGGCTCAGTTTTCTCATATTTATTTTTATATCCATGGTAAAGCATTTCCTATGATTCTATCATTTAGCAAAGCCAAAAAGTAAGATTTAAACTAATTTTACCTAATTACATAGGAACAATTTTTACCTCATTGGCACAACGCACATACAGTTAAATCAGACTTGACTGCATTTGTATATATTTTCCACTCTATCTTAAAGTGTAGTTAAATGTTCAGTTGATTTTGTCAGAGAAAGCAGTAGAATAGAAGCTTTATTTACATTTTAAACACAAAATTAATGAGCATCACAAGAGCACTTAATTTGGCTCTACCCCACAAGCATATCATAATCAGAGAAACACAACAGGGAGCTTCTTGCCTACCAAAGTCTTATATTTAGGATATCATATTTCCCACAGAGATATAAAAGTATTTTCAGGGCATCGACCCAACATTAAGGCAAAACTTTAGTACCAAAGGGAAAGTCTCAAAGGTTTTGGCAGAATGAGGCATCTGCTGACAAAAAATGCTCTTTATAAAGAAACACTGAAACAATGTACCAAAGTGGAGGACAGAAAAGTGCTGAAATGGTTCTTTCACTGTGAAAAGATCAGCTTCTGCATTTCCTCTGAAAGATGCACAGAGCTTTCTGAAATGCATGCAGTAGCTAGCTGTCAAGTTCTTGAAGATGCATAGGCTTAGCAATGATTCTCGAACTGGAAATGTTAGCCTCTCCACAGGCGAATTTCTCCCTTGTAAAACAGAAAAGCTGTAGAATCAATCTCGTGGAGGCAGTAGTCTCCAGGAAGACTGGCCACAAGTTTCCAAATAGTCTGGAGGCAATTTATTGATACTGACTATTAGACATTTCAAAATTTTCAGGACATTCTGAGTCATGGAAACCTGCATGGCAAAAGAAGTTTTTCCTGTATGGTAAAGGCTACCTATGCAATTGAGTGTTGACTAGATCACCAGATCATTGCTGACAACATGCTCATACTGGCACAACAGATTGAGCCTTGCCTACACAAGCAAGAAAACTTTTGATTATAGCAGAAACTGCTGAAAAACCTTAGGAAAATCTGTGAAGGTATCCCTTCTCATAGTCTTAATGGACAAGAAGATCACACAAAGATAGAGGACCCTCAGGATTCAGCAGATCTTTCATTATGGAAGCTAAGTCTAGACAGTCCTCTCGCTTTTTGACATAAAAGGTCCAGAACTCTGTGCATCATCATGTGATGGCAAGATGCACCATTTAGTACCAGAAGACAAGCACTTGAAATCACTGCTAATTACAGGACTCATACCTAAAATGGCCCAAAAGGTGAAACTGTCTATGACCACAGGAATCGTAACCAAGTAGAAGACTACTGTCTAGAGGTCAGTATTCTTTGACCAGAGAGATTTTTTCTTAAGATTGAATGATGCGGCAGTAAACAAGACTAAATTTTCTCAGTTGGTCAGAGCTGAAGGCAATACCAACAGGCTTCAAACTAAGGAGAAGTTCTGATTTTGATCTGGTGCTGACAGAGCAGGCACCCCTATTTGTCTGGCTAGAAAGCCCAGTGCAAGACAGAAGGTTACAGACATCAGACAGATGCTCAGGGGAGGGAGATGTGGATGTCCAAACAAACCAGGCTTAAAAATCACAACTCAGGAAATTGATCCATCCTAAAAAGCTCAGGAACCTTTATGAATGGAACTTTAATCCAAGTCGTTACACTGAACAACTGCAGAATTTATCTGAACACTGATTTGTTCAGTACATTAAAAGAGAAAACCCAATAACAAAAGAGAAGAGAGATTAATTAATTTTTCCTTATAGGTATGTTTGCTAAATTCTTCAGGCACATTCTAATTACATAGAAGATTAGAACTGAAACATTTACCTTGCGGAGTTATGTGTGAATTATTTGCTTGAGTAGCAAGATGATTTTCCAGTTCTTCTATTTGTTGCCTGTACTGCTGCAGCTGTACTTCAAACTGTTCGACCAAGATTCTGAAGTAACTAGATGAGTAATACAGCGAAATTGTATGATTAAACTTGACTAATTAGTCTACATTTTTTTATCTGATCTCTATTAGCTGCCAATTTTCATTCAATTAACTGTACAATTAGGCTGTATGACATTCTTGACGTCACTCAACAGCTGGAACAAGAGTGAAGACTATTTCTCATGTCTAAGACAAAGATAAATTAAGTGAAGAAATAAAACACTGATTCTATGAAGCACTCCATACAAACGCTACAAGAAGCAGGGAAAAAAAATTGTATTATGAAGTTCACAGAACCTTAAAACAGTTGGGTTGGACTAGATGGCCTTGAAAGGTCCCTTTCAAATCCCCCGCCATAAGCAGGGACATCCTCAATGAGATCAGAGCCCTGTCCAACCTGACCTTGAATGTTCACAGGGATGGGGCATCTAACATGTCACTAGGCAACTTCTTCCACATTTACCACGCTTATTGAAAAAGTTTCTTCCTTATATCTAGTCTGAATCTGCCCTCTTCAGTTTAAAACTATTGCTCCTGTCATAATAGGCCCGACTAAAAACTCTGTCCCTGCATTTTTTACAAGACCCTGTTAAGTTTGTAAAGGCTCCAACAAGGTCTCCTCCATTTCACTCTTCTCCAAATTGTATCATTGACTATTTTTTATTAATAACAGCAACTTACTCTGCTGGGGCTGTATTTTCATGCTGAAGACCAGGAGGAGTTTTCTGTGTTCGCAATGCTATTTCTGCATTCTTTAGCTCCTAAATAGAAAAAATTAATAAAATATAAGGTTCTGAAAGAAGTTTTCAAAAAGAAAAATGCTAGGACTCTACTTTCCATTGACATAAAATATTTTCCTCATGTATTTAATACTGTAATAGAATTTAATCAGAATTTCTCCAAAGAACAGACTATCAGAGAGCTAGGGAACTGCAAATACCAACACAAGTTTGAGGATAGAACAAAAGACAGCACATACTGAAAGCACATTACGTGCTCCAAAGTTCAGAAAATATTGCACTAAACCGTCAGAAACAAGATTTTTCTACTGTACTTCAGAAATATTACAATTATTGAGGACTAGAGGCGAAAAAAGAAACAGTCAAGTACAAGGAAGTAACACACCTAAAAGAGAAAAAAACAGGACAAAAAATATTATTTTGATGTTTAAAAAAAATATGAACTAGTTTAGAAAAATGACTCTCTATGGAAATGGTCATGTTACACATGATAACTACAGCATACACTTCTGCTTAATACTTCCTAATAATTTTACCATTAAGAATTTCTCAGTGCCTAGTTCTGTGATTATACTCAACTGCATCAGGTACAGAAATATGAGAATATCATTAACAAACTTTCGTTTTCACAGAAAACTGTTGGCAAGATGCAACTATAGAGTAAAATAAAGAAAAAACATCAAATTTATTCAAGTAGCCTTGACATGCTAAATGAAAAAAAAGGTAGTACAGAACTTAATTTGCAAAGTGTCTGCATCAGAACTTGAGCTCAAACTGTCTGCAGAGTTAAGACACAGACTGGTGGACAGAATTGACACTCAAGTTCCCTAAATGAATACTAGTGCTAATCAACAAATTTTGGTCCCTTAAACATTAAGGGGTAGTTTAGTTTTTTTTTCCTCCAAAGTCATCAGAAGACAACATATTTGTATTTTTGCTGCTCCAGAGTCCATCATATTGTTACAAATGTGTCTTCACTAGCAGCTGAATATATTACTGAAACTGAACTGGACACACATTCCCTTTCATTGTCTTTGCTATGTAGGAATGCTTTCCTGAATAGAAGTCATTTTACTGCTTTTACTTACCTGAAAATACCGACAGATTTCAGTTTCCCCCAGTAACTTCAAATAGATCAGAAGTGATCCAATTTTTCATTCTGTTTACAACTGTTTTAGCTGGGACACATGTTAACTTGACCGATAAAGAAGGCTAGCTATTCTACATGAAATAATCAACATACAAACTCAACATAACAAAAGTTATATTCAATTATACCTGTGCAGTTTCAACTTTCAGCTTGTCAATATTAAGAGTGTTTCTCTGCAATCCACTGGCAACCACAGAGAGAAGCTGTTTCAAAGCTTTAATGTCTTCTTGTACTTTAAGCATTGCTTTAGAGGACATTCTACTAATTTCTTCCTGAACTTGTTTTTGTTCTTTCACAAATTTCCTGGGGAAGGTAAAAAGATGGGGGTGGGGAGGAAAGAAACATAATGTATTGAACCTGTTTACAATTGTTTACCTCTTGGTCACATTATTTAAATAGCTATTACATTTATTTTTCCAAAACCAAGTACTGAACAGTAAAATTACTGTACGGCACAGTACTATCTTAAATCCTAGCTAATGTTGTAAAAAACCAAACCGAACCAAAAAACAATCCCCCTTCCCCAAACTCCTCAACTTTAAATAGCAAGTGTTTAAAAATGTTATGCTGCCCTCTGACAAACTATAATATACATAACTCTATATGTATATAGTAATATAAAGCATTTATGTAAAAGCAATTACTACTTCAAACTTACAAATACAACGCATGCAGCCTTAGTCTACAAACCATTTCCTTCCTGCCAAGGGAAGACTCTTTTACAGTTCTCTATTCCATAGATGATCCATGATGCACAAGCAGTATGGACACATGGTTCAGTGTTTACTAAGCACGTGCAACAGGCTTAATAATCCACGAGAGAGATGGTTAAGAGCAAATTGTTGGGCAAGCCCATTTGCATAAATGCCTGAAAAAGTGAGACTTAAAAAAACCAGACTAAGACTTCAGCTACTGTAACTATCCATCCATTCTGCTCCCAAGGCTGACCTGCTGAAAGGCCTTGGGCTAATAACTTGTCCTTCATGCAGCCTGTAGGAACATGTTCTTGTCACAGAGCATCAACAGTATACAATACTTTAGCTAATCAACCATCATAAATAAAAACAACTACTTACTGTAGATTTTCTACATCTTGACATATTACTGGAGGTAGATTTTCATCCTTCAGTGCTTTGCTATCTCTACGAGAAATAATGAATATTTAGATGGTGCCTTAATACTGCCAATACATTTTTGCATGACTACTAAATATCACTAAAACATTCAAGCAAGTGATTACAGAGTTTTGCACCCATTGCACAAATGCTGCAACTAGGAATGATTTGGATTAATGCACACAGATCCTACGCCAGGGTCCAAGCCTGTGGTGCAAGCACTGTACACATTTGCAGAAATGACTTTTCAGACCAGATGATCAGTCTTTAGCAGATGCCAGATAAGCTGTAGGTATTGCACATGAAGAAGAATTGCAGTGCTTAAAATCAAACATTACTAAATTGCCCATATTGCAAATGTTGCCTATGCACATCTTTTTTCAATATCAAATCAGCAGCAAAACTAAAATATTTGTTTAGCTGTTTTCTATTAAAACATAAAATGCAAAAAAAAAAATCTGACACTTACTCTGGTCTTGTTCCTGGTTTGTCACCTAGGGGAAAAAAAACTGTAGGTCATAAATAAAGTTTTGAAGACCAAACAGAACAATCTTCACAAGATTTTAAGGAAGAACTAATGACTACAATGTACTTGATTTCTTATGATAAGCAGAACAGACTAGGCTAGCCATAAAAGAAAGGAGGTTTTAATTTACACCCCCTTCAGAGATAACTACATTTTCAGGAACAACAGTTCAACAATTGAGATGCTACCTTCTTGGAACTCTGAGTAACAACGTCTTGTATCACTATGCAAGTCACTACAAATGCATAAACAACTGCAGTTGCGTAAGAAATCTGTTTCTGCTTATGCAACCACAACTCACTTCTACCTGCACCCACAAAACAGTCAAGTGTTTAAATTCAGCAGTGGCAGTCTCCTCTCAGATATGAAGGCAATGAATATTTGCCCACTGAGCTTCCCTAAGAATTCTACTATTGCATTAGGTCCAGAAATGAGCGAGATTTTACAGAACTGAAAATATTACTGCTTTCCTGCCACCTACACATTCTCAGCTACACATCTGTGGATCAAGATGCCGGATGTCTCTGAGTGACAGAAAACAGCATCATGCATAACACAGGGCACGACTATTTCTAGTTATGGGTGTAGCAGTAATATTCCGTACCACAGCAGTGTTAGGAAGAGCACTCACTCAGCCCAAGGAAAAGGCCTCATTTTGTTCTGCTGAATCCAACTCACATCCTGTCAGTGTCACCAAGGCAGAAAGCAGCTATGCAGCTAATGCTAGTATCACAGATGTTTTTAAGATGCACAAGTCAATGCTCCTGTCAGGAGAAGCTACTATTTCAGAAGGAACATCTATTTAAACTGTTTGCAGACTCTGTCACCCAGTACTTCAGACAGACTGCACTCACAACCATTCCCTATGTCTTCTACTAAAGGGAAAAAAAAAAATGACACAAAATTAGGGGGAAAAAAAGCATGAAGGACAAACCCCAGAATTTAGGACTTCTTTCTCTGCTGATAATGCAAAAATAGGCAGAAAACTAAGTACACTTTGCTTTTGCACTCCAGCCAACTTTTTCGTTGTTGCTGCTGCTGTACATCACAACAATACTTACAAGATACAAATTTGACATCAGATTTTGTTACTTTCTGGGCAAGTGAGTGCTTCAGATTTTCCATTTTGTAATATTCTCTTTAGCAATACAAGAGGAAAGTATGTATTAGAACAGTTTTGGTTTTTTTTTTTTTTTCCCTGCATGGTGTATTTTAAGGAAATCCTAGATGGTCAGTCTTCAGAAGCAAAAACTTTTATAATTAATTTCAGAAGAGAGAACATCAGTGCTAGTCCCTGTCTGTCCTGGGATTCCCTAGGGCACTTTTCTTTCATAGCCTTAATTAATCAAAAACCTCAAAAAACACAGTCTCCTTTGACATTTCCCTCTGCTTAGCTAAGGGATCTCTGCTCATCCTCACAGCAATAGTCTAACTCAGTCAGTTCCACTATATGGCATACTGGGCTATTCAGGTTACTTATGTAAGTTTCCAGCTTAAGAGGTGAACAAAACAACACTATTACCAAAGTCGATTTTGACTCCATGGCTCTCTGGTCCTTATTTTATTATATTTGTATGTTATGGAAGCGTTCTAATATCCTAATATTATAGTAATGGAAATCCCCTAAGCATCAGAGCCTTTTCATTACTCCAAGTTTCAATAATAAGTTCCAAAACCTGTCAATATCATGCAGAGCACTCCAGTTTTGACAGTCAGTGTCCTCTCTTCTACAGGTAAGAACTCTCTCTCCACAAATTATGCTACTCTGTACCATACTCTGGTTCCACAGAGTTTATACACTTTCTTCTCTTTTAGCTATTGGCATACCTAATTCAAAATTTCAGTAGTGAATGATATAAAGTGATTAAATTAACAGTATTAATTCCCCAGTAAAGGAAAGGCAAATTAACAAGCATACATATGTCAATGCTCAATAGTCCCTTACTCAAGTACTTTAAAGCTACCATAGAAGTTTATATAAATGATTTTAACAACCTGACAGAACATATCACATAGAACTACACACCACCAGAAACAGCTTTGAAGAGTAACACCTAAGATTAGGACACTGCAGTTGTGCAGGCTTTCAAAAAAACAAAAAACAAAAAACCAACAAGTTTAAGAACTGTTACAGCTGGACAACACCAGTTTCAAACCAGTGCTTTCCGTATTTGCAACACGCTACTTAAACATAGCTCTGCTCTTCCCTCTAGTGAAAGTCTGATATAGAGCTCTGAAGAAACCTGCGATGCCATCTCAGCAACCAGCCCTGAGTCTTCCCTCCCAAAAAGCTAAAGGATTTAGATTCTCGTTCTCAAGCTTAAACTTATTTTTAAATGAATTAATATTCCATTGCATTTGCAAACATGATCTTGTTCTTCTGTACAAGCACAACATCTAATGAATGAAATCAACTGAAATGCCTTGAAAGAGGGATGAAGTTGTCAACTTCAACTCCTAATGAATTAGTCTTTGGTGTGGTGCTCTGATAAATTCTCTCAATTAAAAAAAAAAAAAAAAGGAATGTTTTAAAACAAACTTACTCTTTTTGTCTGAAGAACTACTAAAATCAATGCCACCAAGACCTTCATTGGCAGTAGTTGAAGGAGCCGCAGTTGTCCCCAGGGTCAAACCCAAAGCATTCTGCCCAAGTCCTGCAAGAAATCCAAAGAGCATTTTGGCATTTTGCAGTGTTATCAAGACTACAACACAGCTCAAATTCTTCCTCTCGAACTAAAAATGAAAGGAAGCTGTGAAATGACAGCACAAACAGCGAAAGATTTTATTCAGACCAAAACTCACCAAAAATAAGAAACTTTCCATTTCTCCACAGACAGTCATGTATCACTGCCCTCTCCCCACATATGATTAAATTCCTTGAGCCAATTGGAAATGACAGATTTCCTTGCATTTTCATTTTAAAACAGTGTTAAATACAAATGATTTTAAGAATAAGAAAGGAGCCAATTATTTCAGTTCCATTTTTATTGTCCACAGATAGCACCACTATTCTTAACTGTAACACTATTAAAACAACACTTCCACAGTGTTAAGACTTTGTATAAACTAAATCTTTTTTTTATAAAATCACACATTAAATGTCACTGTTTTGAGACAGGAGGAAAAAACTAAAATAAGTTTCACCTGTTGCTGCTGTGCTTGTATTCTGGAAGAGTGAACCTCCTAAGCCTGCTAGGGCTCCTCCTAAGGAAAGGCCTGTGGAAGCAGTTGTAGTCGGAGCAGTTGTGCCACCCAAATTTAATGTAAAGCCAGTAGTTCCTGCAGAGAAAGAAAACCAGCTTCACGCAAACACTTAATTCAAATACACCCACAGACAATCTGAAACAACTGAAAGGTCTGAACAGCATCTTCATTGTAATTGGATAATAAGCGTTTTTATTTCCTGCAGACTTTTCAAACACAGCCATAGCATTTGAATTACATTATTTTGCTTTAACCTCATAACCCTAATTAGTCCACATTTATCTCCAACTATACAAAAATTTTGGTAGGCACCCAGAACACTGTAGATTCTAGAAACTGGCACAGAATTTATTTTACAGCATAACTGAACTAGTAAGTGATTTTTATATTAAAATGCTGAAATTTTAATGTTTTATGTTTAACATTAAAATATTTACACAAGACACATGATACAATAACATTTCCTTAGTAGTTGGAGCTGCCTTCTGGAATTAAGCATCCCAACTTTCAGTAGCATAATAAGAACTGAGTAAAGATCACAAGGACAGTGAACAGAGTACACAGAGAGCTGAGCTCAAATGTAGACTTCCAAGGTTAAGAAAAATGAACTCCAGCCTCAGTTACCATCATGAATGGTGCAGTTCAGCTGAGTTAAATATGATGAAAGGCATATGTCAGTATGAGAAGTCATTTCGAAAAACCTTTTTTCCACTACTAGATAACCATTTTAGGCCATCTGCAATAGGTAGACATTTTCCGAACTTTGCAGCTGCATGAGCAGGAAGCTTTCAACCTTCAGTGGCGTTAACAATAAGAAAAATAATTTTACATGACAAATCAGCTCTTGCCACACTTCTAATGACCTAGATTATATGCTATCTATATCACTAGGTACATTGACCATAATTCTATAGGTATTAGAGTACCCAAATTTAGAACTCGAGAAGTCCAATTAACCCCTTTACTCAAGTACCACACGATTATGTAAATAATAGAAAAACAGATGTAGAACTGCTATACAATGAAATTTTTTTTGTTAACAAACAAAAAATAACCCCAAACCCCTAAACATTTTCCTACCTGCTGCAGGAGTTGATGTAAGGGCAGATGATAATGACAGGCCACTGGCTGAGGTAGAAGTCACAGGTAAAGCAAATGGTGTGGCTGAACCTGCAGGTTTGTTGAAACCTAAACTAAAGCCCGTCGTAGCTGCTGACGTGGTGGCAGGTGTGCCTAAAAGAAACCAAAACCAGTTATCACTCTTGGAATATTCTGTTTGAGAATGAAAACTAAATTCACGACCTCTTCTGCGTGTAATTTAACCACCACGAGTGACACAGCACAAAAGATCACTTGCATCAAGTAAAATATTCCCACAGAACTTATAAATAAATTTCAGTGGTTCACATCAATTGTACAGGCATTTTTGCTCCAGAATTCCTTACGATCCAGTGGGCTTTAATTCTGGACTGACAGTTATATCCAGTAGCAATCTTAAAACTGTATTAAAAACAAAGAAAAAAAAAGCTTCCACCAAAAATATCTAGTAGATAACAAAAACATTGGTAAATGGAGCTACAAACAATACTGCTCAAAATACAGACTACAAATTCTCAATTAGATGTGCATACTAAAATGAATGCACATATCCTTTCAATTTGTAACAAGAAAAATATGTTATTCCCTCAATCTGCTTTTGAACCTTTCTGAAGTAAAACAAGTTCCACTTCCTGCCGTTTTCATGGTAAGAACCCATTTCACATTCTAGAATCCCTATTCCAAAGTAAAAGAGTGTGCACATACATACACAAACCACAACAGCAAACACATACTTTGTATTCTCAGTAACTGCTGTCTGGGATGACATCAATTCATCCAGCTAGTAGAAAGAATTAATGCTCATCTGCATAATACTGACTTCCATATATGATTATGTATCATACAGTTTCTTCTGGATTAGTTGCTGCTCCTCCCTTCTTCTGCCGATTTCATTTGCTTCTTTATTCAACATTATTTTTTCCTATTTGTTCATAGATAGTGTAGCTTCCTAAGCTCTTTGACTGCAGTTTGTCTCGTAGCACCTCCACCCCTAACATTTGTGACACTTAAGCTCAGTTACTCCTCAGACCTCAGTTGCTGTTTAAAAAGAAAAATCAAAACCAAGCCAATAACAACCCACATACTCCTGTATTTCTAATGACAGCTGCAAAATAGTCACCACAGATGGACCAGAGAAACAAAAAATATTCTCAAAGTCTGTTCCCAGTTCAACCCTCTTTATTCTTCTAAAAGAGGTAATTAGCAAACAGACATGTTCACACAGAGTTCACTGGACCAAGAAATTCTGTATGAATATTTCTCTGATAACATATCTCCCTCCCCTCTGCTGAAGGATGAAACTCATTAAAAGAACATAAATACAAAGTCCAACTTTTGACTGCCACTGTTGTACAAGAATTGACTAATCCTTTAACAAGTAACAGTGCCCAAAACTGCAGGGCACCATTCTGATTTACAGCCTTCATGTTTGAGCCGCAAAGCAAACTGCAATTGGTAATGGGGAAAAAGCTCACTTATGATCACTAACTCTATATATTACAATAAAGATCTATCTCCTGGGGTTTGTCTGTAAAAGATTAAAATCCAGATTACATCCTTACCTAATGTCAGTCCTGTAGCAATAGTTGTTGCTGTTCCTGCTTTAAGAACAAAAACAAATAAACAGAGTAAGAACAGTAATAGAAGACCATAGAGAAGTTATAACAGTAAAAAACATGAAACAAAATCCTGAAATAATGCAACATTTTGAGACAGCTATTATACAAGTTTTTTTCCTGTAGTGTGTTGAAAATAAAACATTAACAAAGAAAACAGTATTGGTAAGCACCAGCAGCACAAATCAAAGCACAACTGCCTTCAAAAACCATAGTTTTTCTTTGTAAAAAGCTGCTAATAGAGAAGCTGATGTTAACACAACAGTAAATTGTCTGAAATTTCAAATAAATTAAGGTAAGAAAAATGAAAACTAGTAATTCTATCAAGTATTTTTTTCAGCCACATGGTAGTACGTAACATCAGCATGTAAACCAGCAGATTTACAGTATAATGAAGAGGATTACAGAGTCTAAAGTCCTTGTAAAATCCTGTGTCTTCGTTTAGGGTTTCTGCCCCACTGGTAATTTAAAAAGATCACTCTGGACACAGCGTTAGGCTATTTCATATTTTAAAAGCCATCTGATTAGATTATCAAAAGAATCACTGAAAGAAAATTACTCCAATGTAGCCAACCACAGTAACACAAGCTTTCAGTCTGCAGCTAAATTTATTTTTAGTAGATTGGTTCCTAGAACTCTCCCCATCTACTCATATAAGCATACAAGAAGAAAAAGACCATTTTGTCTAGCAATATTGCAGCAAAGTAAAATTTATTGTTATGTCTTGATGGCTGAAAAAAGTACCCCCAGTCACTAAAGTTTTATTTTTTTGTACTCCATTACTCCTATAATAAACTGTATATTCATCGGCTGAATTAGAGACCTAAGGAAATATTCAATTCCTTCAGGCGTATCACATTAAAAACCCCAAAAAAGAAAACCAGAAATGTGCACTACTGTAGGCTTACAAGTACTGCATTACAAATGCAAACAATCTCACAATGCTTTAAAATATTTTTAACTCTAAATACACCCCAATCATAAGTCAATTTTGAGCATCCTGGATGAAGAGTTAAGATTATTAAAATACATCAGGATTCAAACAAAAACTAGAACAATTTACACAGGAAGTTTTCTGGTAATTGCTTTTGTGTTTCTGCACTGGTACTGCATAATTCTCAATGAATGATCTTTTAAACTGCTCAATGAAGTCGTTTTATAAAACTGTGCAAGTAATAATCTGAGCTACAGAACTACTGTAAAATGTAAAGATTTTAGGATGACCCAGTTTTTTGAGTACATATAATTTATTTCTTCACAGCTGAATCTGAAATCTGCTGTACAAGAATTCTTTTCTACCTGTACTGGTGCTTCCTAGTGTAAAGCCAGTGGTTGATTTTGATCCAAAAAGTCCACTCCCAAAGCCCAGTGAAGGAGCCGATGTAGTTGCTGTAGCAGTGGAAGAGCCCAGAGTTCCAAAATTAAGTCCTCCTGTTGAGCTATTACAAAATGAGACTATTAGCAATAATTCTATTTCAAAATGAAAAACAGCCCCCCCCAATTTCAATTTATTTCCAATGCCACCATTCAATTTCCCAAAATACAAACAACCCAGTTGGGCAAGACAGAGTCCAAGCTCACTGCCACTGAACAGAGAGAGGGAGTTTGTTTCCCTTTTTCCTTCCACAGCTCTGTAACTCCCATTGCTTCCCTGACACTACCTCCAGCATTTGTTCAACTGCTGCTGAGCTGATAGATCTTGCTAGAGCATTCAGAAATTTAAACTTTTCTCTGTTATATCATCTCATTTGTTCTACCTAATTATTCTCACTGTGCTACTGAAATGGGATAACACCTGCTAGAAGAAGCACAAAGAAGATAACAAATCTGCATGAAGATTTTTTCAGAAGTTAGAAGTCCAGTTAGTTACCTCTGACCAGAAACTTCAGCCAGTGTTGATTTCTTTCATTAGGTGATAAGCAGAGACACAGAACCATTCACAACAGCACAACTTTGCCCTATCTTACCATCAAAACACACCGAAGCAGGAATTAATTTTCCAACCAAAATACTATCCCCTTTCGCACAAATGCCAACCACATGCCTACTGTACTTTTTCTGTCTACCTGTCAGAAAGTTACAGAAAAAAACTTCCAGATCTAATTTTACAGGTGAAGAGGAAGAGAAATAACAGAGAGAACCACATCAGTCATCATTCGGAAAACAAAGGCTTTAATATTTCTTTTGGGTAACTACCCATTTTAAAGATTTGATTTACAATTTGCACAGAACACAGGAGAATATAATAATCATAGTTATCTCCAACCAATGAAATTACGGGTACTAGCACCCAGGTAAGTATATGGTTTTAAAAATTTTTTCTTAACTGATGAAAGATCAGGTGAGTAATTGTTTTGCAGTAACTTCCCAGTCCTATTCGTGAGCCTTTTTAGAAACAAAGTTAAGTTTTCACAAACGCATTTTATGTACAACAACAGCACTAAAACAAAATCCAATTTAGATTTCAGGCTAGTAGCTGTCAAGTTTTATTTTTCAGACGTTGAGTATTCTCTCATTGTTCCCTTAACTCCTCTCTCTTTTTGTAGGAGGGCAGCTCCTAAAACAACAAGTTAAACACAAAAGTAAATTCTTGGGAAAAAAAGGTACAATTAGCTCTTGAATTAGAACTTTTTGAACTATCTATAAAACTGATCATGGCAAGCCTAGTTCATTGCAAGTTCAAAACTAGGTGTGAATTATTTTTAAAGTAGTTATTAGGGAAACAGAGTGGCCAAGAAGTTTAGAAGGACATAGACTCACTAACTGTCCCACAGGATCCAGAGCATTTCAGCTGTCTTCACTCCCAAAATTTTGACCTACCAAATTGCAGCACCATGACTTTAGCTGCTTGCAAACCTAAACATACAACATGGCGCTTCTCTCACTAGTCAAGAGGTTGTGTATCTCATCTTTTTTTCCAGTAGACAACTCTTCTGTGAAAGCATTTTGTGTTATAACATTCCCTTAGAAGCAAGCTAAGGTATGAACTACAATATTCAACACTACAGGAGGACCAAAAAACTCCAAACCAAACCAATGAAAATAAAATGAAGTGGCCTTTTGTCAAGGTAGAAAGAGTCCAAAATGCAGGAACAAAATAATGGCAGCACTCTCACCAGCATGAGAAAGCCTGGGCCAGAAGGACACAGATGGAAGGAAGAGGAGCTCAGGTCACTGAAGTGAGGTCTCAACTCTAATTCTAGAATTAGAATGAAGCATTGCACCTGGCTAAAGCTATGATAGAAAACACCAAATAAAAAAGAGTGCAAGTACCTGAAAGGTTACTGGTGCAAAGCAGAAATTAGATGTGTTAGCATGTCACAGAGGCTTTCAGCCACCAGAAAATAATCTTTGGTCACACTGAGGAATAACATTTATGCTTGGACTAGACAATAAAATTCCTTTTCTCCCAACACCTGGCAATATCACCTTAGACCCAGCACAGAAGAACAGCTTCTTCTGACAATCTTAAACATGTTCTCAAGCAAACTATCTCACAGGGATAATCAAGAAGCAGTAAAAAGGCCCCTTCCTCTGTGATACTCCTTGACCAACAGCCCTGAAGATTGGTCCTGCTTGTAAGAATAAACAAATAAATAAAAACATAGATCACTATACTACTATTACTTAACACCTATTAAACTTTTTTTAAGAGAGAAAAAGCCAGCTAGAACACAAAAAAACACCCAACCCACCAAACCAAAATATTTACGTTCAATAGCCAGTTTTTAACAAGTGCAGATGAACAAGGCAAAAAAATTTCCCTTAATTCAGTACACTTAGAAGAATGGTTTTGAACAATTATTTTCATTTACTCCTTTAATCTCAGAAAGCTTACATTAAGAAGGCATGAAGCAAAAGAGCAAAAACTCTTCAAGTCCCCATGAGCTTTACTACAGGAGTTAAAATAATCAAGCAAACAAAAAAAAAAACCCACATAAAAAAACCACCAAAACAAAAAAACCTCAAAACTCCCAAATCCCCAAACAATACCACCCCCCGCCAAAAAACAAGCAGAAGTAACACAAGAA
The DNA here is from genome assembly GCA_013397955.1 of Grantiella picta. NCBI lineage: Eukaryota > Metazoa > Chordata > Aves > Passeriformes > Meliphagidae > Grantiella > Grantiella picta. The sequence goes on along the minus strand of VZRM01007975.1, from coordinate 619,974 downwards.
AGTCATCAACCTCTCATGACCACAACATTTACATTATTATTAAGAACTCAAAAAACTTAAAAAAACTAATATGGGCTCCCATAGAAGCAATTTGGACTTGGACTGACATTTAGTCCAAGGATTAAATAGATGCCCTACAGATCCAGATGTTCTGTTCTCTCCCTCTCACAATGCTATTTCCTGATGTTTCTGAGAGGTGTTTCCAAATGTGTCTCCTTAAGCGAAGCTCCCTTGAGTAGCACCCCATCCATTCACTTTACACTATGATGATGGATTCTGCCTCTTCACGGCTGGGACACTGGCTGACACACAGTCCCACAACAGCCCTACTCTCCAACAAAGGCACAGCAGCAAGCAGGTCAGAATAAGCAGGCTCTGCTTGTCCAGTCATGAACAGAAAAAAGAAACAGAGAAAAGAAACAGAAAAAAGAAACAGAAAAAAGAAACAGAAAAAAGAAACAGAAAAAAGAAACAGAAAA
>VZRM01007975.1:560504-615224 GCA_013397955.1 Grantiella picta | reverse complement strand
GGCCGAGCGGGCAGCGCCATGGAGCACATCCGCACCACCAAGGTACTGCCGCCGCTGCCCCACGGGAGAGGGGCGGCGGGGGAGCCGTGGGGCTGGGAGGGCCCGCCCTGCATTGCCCAGCCTGGTGCGTCCGCTGCGGGTGAGGGCGTTGTTGTTTTCCCTGCCTGCTGCTGTTTGTGGCTCCTCGCGAGGGACTCGGTGCGGCCCGTGCCGCTGAAGGGGCGGACGGCTCGGGGCTGCTCCGGTGCGGCCCTGTGTCGTAATAAGGGGAAGACGCCAAAAATCCCGGTGTGGGGGGTTTCTGTGTTGGTCTGGGGAACAGGAGATGCGAGCTGGGAGGGGGTTGCAGTTGTTTCGTGCGCTCTGGATGTGGTTCTGTGCAGCTCTTTGGAGTTTTGGAGGCGAATCGGTTGCGAACACATCTGACTTGTCTCTTTGTTTTTGGAGACTCCACTGTGTGTTGTTAAGGGCACGCAGGCCGTCAGTGCGTGTGTAACGTGTTAGGCTATTAAAAAAAAATCAGCTAAACTGTAGTTGACATTTTGGATTTCTCTGAATTTTATTTCCTGTTGTGGTAGTCTTATTTATGTAATGAAGGTGCAGAAAGGTCTTCCTGATGTGACTAATTTTTAAGTTTTTAAGTCGCAGCTTTTATAGAATTAAATTTCTAACAGTACTTTTCTCACCTTGCTCATCAGCCCTGACTGCAAAGGTTGCTGAAAAGACTTCTCCTCTCTAGCGGGTCCTGGAAATTGTCAAATGATTAATTCCTGAACCTCGTAGTCTGATTTTAGAGTAGGTTTATAGATATGGTTAGAAAAGGAGTGTTCATAGTTTGTGTCCAAATAGTAGATTTATAACCAATAATTATATAAAGGAATAGGCTTTTGAATTTTTTAAGTAATAGCTTACATAACTTTTATATAAATGTGTATAACTGCTTCTATTTTTCATATACATGTATATATGTGAAACAGAAGGAAGGTTTCTAATGAAACTACTGTTAGTGACCCTTTATTAATCTTGCACCATGCTGACAGATTGGAGATAAAGTTTCTTTATCAGCATGTTTATTTATAAACATCAAAGTCCTTGCTTGGAAACTTAATATTGTATTGTTACAGTCAGTAGCTGATTTCAAAATGAAAGCTAGACTAAAGCTGAAGAGTCTTGATCATCAGAATAGCTGTTTAAGTTTCAGACCTGGAATTGAGACTAGAAAGTCTGCAGGTCGCTGACTTCTTTGCAACAGATCGTGTTTCTGTATGTTTTTGGGGCCCTGGTAGGGAAAAAAATACTTCATGTAACAATATAACTGAAGAGAGAAATTAGCTCTGAACGCAGTTTGTAAAATACAAGACTTACTACCTTTTTATAATTGATACAGAAAGTTATACATTCTAAAAAATCAATTTCATGGTTAGAAATAGCATGATTTTTTCTTGTTACAGGTGTGTTACTCGCTTAGCTTTTTGTAAGCTGTTGGTTTATTGAATATCCTGATGCATTAAAATGCATATAAGCGAGCATTATAGGTACAGGAAGCAAGAAAAGTAAAGTACATCACCTGTTATCCCCAGGAGAAGGTGATGGAATAGGTTTTATACCTCCTCCAGCTTAAGTTCGCTGAAAATGTTGAAGTTAAAAATTTCTTAGAACTGTCAGCACAGCTACTTGAAATTAAGTTTAACTTTTTGTGAAATTAAACTGTCCAACACATTTATGTTGAATAAAGGAGTGAGGTCAACTTAAAAATCACTTCTGAGAGTTTTATACTTAAATAGCAACAAATGATGAAACTCAGTTTATTAAATGTGGTGGTGAAATTAATGATAAGAATATGTGTGTTTGCAATGAATCTTTAAAGCATCCTTAAGGATATTTTAAAGCAAAATGTAGTAGAAGAGCCTGAAAATTCTTAAGTAAAATCTGTTTGCATATTTGAAGTTAAATCTGTTTCAGTGAAAATACTGCTGGATTTTCTCCTGGAGATGGAAAGTTTTGCTTAGTTTCACTGCTAAATCAAATTAAACAGTAAAAGAAAAAGGTGTATAATGAGCTGAGTACCCATTAAAGCTGGCTTGAGTCAAGTTTAAATGAACACGTCATCTGTGGAGGCTGAATCTGAATTATATTTCAGTTGTCTTTAAGAAGAGTATAGCTACAACTTAGCTTTCAGAATTCTTGAAGACTTTACCTATGTCAGTAGAAGTTGGAGCACTAATGCCTGTCCTCATCTAACATAGAAATAGAGTTTTGAGAAAAGCTGCCTTGCTACAGGCAGGAGAAAGGAACCTTGCATGCCAGCACTTTGTAGTTTGTATTACTGGAACAAACTGGAGCAGTTTCTGTGCACTTCTCAGTTTGCTGGGGAGGTGCAGTGCCAGGTACCTGAGCAATTATTGCTGCACATCTGCCCAGTATGAATTCTGTGTTTTGGCTGTTGTGTATTCACTTATGCTGCTCTATACCTGGGGACAGATACCTTGGTGGTTTCAGCATAATGTATTTTGAGGTATTAATGCGTGTAGTTTAGAGTTTTTTTGCTTTCTAGACTCAAATCTTGAATATTGTAGTAGTGCTGACTTCTAGTATATATTTGTATTTCCTTAATTCTATTATGTATTCACTAAGTTGGTTTATTTTAACTTTCAAAAGCAAAATTAGGCATTTCTAGATCATAAGAAATACTGGGTTTTTTTCTGTTTTGTATGTACTTTTGGTAGGTAAATACACTTGTACATAGGAATTGAAAATGGCTTAGCATCAGCAGAGTAGATGCGGACTCTCCTTGTTGCCTCCTCAGGGTGCTGGTCTTGCTGATGTGGGAGTTTTTGGAGTTCTGCCATGCATTTAATGGTAGCACAGAGCTTTAACTTGGCATTAATGAGATAGTGCTGCCAAGAAATAGAGGAATGCATGGAGATATGCCATTCGCCATGCTCCTTCCCTGTTTCTGCACACAAAGAATCTTGTAATGCTTGGTTCAAATACAGCACTCTGTGAAACCCATAAACTTAGGAGCAGCAGATAAAATGCAGGCTATCTAGGAAAAACTTTTCTTTTGAAGAGTTTTCCATAGGTTTGAGATAACAGTGTTGATGGAATACCATAAGGAGTCGTTTGCCCTTGCAAGGCTCAGGCTTGAATTATCTGCTTCAAATGCCAGTGCAGTCCTTGAATTTCCAGGAGTTTTTTATAATTATTAGTATAATGCTTACATTTCATTAAGTGTATTTTGACTATGAGGCAAGGTTATAATAATATGGATTTTGGAAGCTGAGTGATTTATAAAAGACAACTTTATAGCTAAAGTTGAAGTCAGGAGAGCATAATCTTTATGGCTTTGAGTTTGCAGACAGCCAGTAAAGCATGTTGCTGAGATCAGCTGTTAATCGGTGCTGGCATCTTGAGAGCAGGAAATTATTGGTGTGTGTTTGCTGTACTTTGGGGAAGCAGCCTAAAAGCTTAGTAATTAATAATTCTTATTTAAAAAAAAAAACCCTGAAACTATAAAAAAGCTCAATACTTTTGTATTGAAACATAGCCCAAATAGCCTTGGGTGTGCTGTGTTATGTTTCCTAAAGTTTTCAAAATTATTGTACAAACTGACAAAGCTTTTGCTAAGTTAGGATTTTAATTTCTGCAAAAATTGAAAAATAAGTTTTGTTCCCCTCTTCCTTTTTTTTTTTTTACAGGTAGAACAAGTGAAATTACTGGATAGGTTCAGCACAAGCAATAAGTCACTAACGGGAACTCTGTACCTTACAGCAACTCATCTGTTATTCATAGATTCAAGCCAGAGAGAGACATGGGTAAGGATAATGAATGCTTGTGGCTCAAAGGCATGGGTTCTCCAGACGCATTTGTTCTTCCTGATCTGAGGCTGAATTTGTTTACTAAAATGTTCTTAGTTGTTCCCTCTGCTCTCCTTCTTCATGGTATCATAGTAAGTTAATGATTCACAGTTTATACCCTTGCGTGACACTGCTGCAGTTGAAAGCAGGTCATGTTGAAAATTTTGACTTTTCCTCAAGCTGCTGTAATTTCTTCTGTAGCCTTCTCTTGTATTCCTGAATGCATGTGTGGTGGTTTTCTTTAAATAACTGACTTGCACCATAATTCTGAGGCACGAGTGGGAGACTGATGCATAGGTTAAGCATCACGTTTAAAATTTCAGAGTTGACTTACCTTGTAATTAGATTCTGTCTAGGTTAAATGAGATAGCAAAAATCCTAAGATCTCAGGTTTGGTGGAGTATTGAAAATAATGTGTACTTTTTTAGAGCAGTAAGCAGGTGTTTCTTCACAAGCATTCATCTCTGGAATAAAAAGTTTCAGATGGGGCTGCAGCTTCTTGTTGACCAGTACCATGGTTGTGTAATCAAAGCTGGCTAGTACAGTAATTCCCATTATTTTTTATGCTCAGTGCCCTGGTGGCACACAGGTGGACATCAAGTTGTGGCTCCCACTGGAGCTCAGCCACCTGACTTGAGTTAATGCCTTAAGTCTTTCATCCTCCAGGATGAAATATCATCTCCCTGGCTGTGGTTAATTTTTTTTTTTAATTTTTTTTTTCTGTAGGTGCTTTTTGCTGGTTTACTCTTAGTCCAGTATCTTGGATTATCCTGGTTATCTAAGTGCCTCATGGTGCTTTCACGAGTATTTTCTTTTACTTGTTCTTGGATACAAGGTGCAACTTTGTATAAACCAAACAGTTATTCTTTCACACAAAATTGGTTTTTAGGGAGAACGTGATTCAGAAACGTTACTAGCTTGCATCTCCCTATGCCCGACATTAAAAGGTTTCATTTTGGGGAAATTGAATGTATACTCCATGTACTGTGTTTCTGATGATAATGCAAGTACCAAGTATAGTTATCAGAACGTTTCCAAGACAGTCTCTTTGTAAATGCATATTTGGCAGCATAGTTTTCAGATGCCTGTCAAATTCTGATCAATGTTTAAGAGGATTTGATTGCTTCAGTGAGGTAATTGAAATTCCATTAAGAACATCTTGTTCAGTTGAGGTAATGTATCTGTGCCTTTCTTCCCACAGTTGAACAGTTGTTACTTTCCATGTATTCACCTAAATCTTGTGTAGATTTGTCACACAGGTAATAGAGTTAACAAAGTTAAAAGAAAACTGAACAACCGCAGTGGAGTTTTACATCTCACTTTTGCATTTAGAAAGATATTTACTGTTTTTTACAAACATTAGATACTACTTCAAAGTGGCGGAAGAGAATAATTAAATTTTTATAAATTTTAGTATCCTGATCAAAATGGCTTTCTTGGATTTCCGCCTCTAAATGTGTTTTTTTATAAGTTACTGGCAAAATTAGTCAAAATCCATATTCAGCATTGCCTAATGTGTCTTACAGCTGATGATCTCAATAGAATGCTGTTCTTGTTTTCCATCGGCATGCTTACTCTCTGAGTTTTTGTATGGCACAGATACTACATCATCACATTGCTGCAGTGGAAAAACTTCCCTTGACAACTTCTGGCTGCCCCCTTGTCATCCAGTGCAAGAACTTCAGGATAGTTCACTTTGTTGTACCCAGAGAGAGAGATTGTCATGACATTTATAACTCTTTGCTTCAGCTCTCAAGAACAGGTAACACTTGTAACTGTAAAAGACTTTTCAGGATATGTGTGGACAACAAGTTGGTGTGTGTGTGTGTAAATCTATGGCTGTTTTATTTATTTTTTTAAACATGCATTATGTGAAGTCTTACATGGATTTGGTATATAAATAATTTTAATGATTAAATATTAATCTGCGTAAAAATTCAGAAGCTGTGTTGTCTGGCTTTTGTAGGTCACTGATGTTCCTTAACAGAAAAAGAAATCCCTTTATTTTTTTTTTGCATTTCTAGTGTTATTCCTGAAATTTTGAATATAAATGTGTAGAGTCTCTTGTGTGTTTCATAGATAAAAACCCACTAAGCAAATCAGTTGTTACTAATTTCATGCAGTTTCAAAAATAAAGCTGAGATTTTGATGCCAGAATAACATTACCAATTCAGCTTTACAAGAGATTCTGTCACTTAGTATGGTCTTTTGCATTTTCTGCTTTGTGTTTAGAGCAGTGAAAAATGTCATCTGTGATATGTAAATAGCATACTAGGAAGAACAAAATTTTTGAGTTTTTTTTAAGGGGAACTTTAAAACTTAATGTTTTTAAGGTCAGTATATGTAAATTTCAGTTCTTGCCTCTCAAAATAGTTTGTTATTTCAGTTCCTGTGAAGTGTTCTAATAATTTTGCCTTTTCCCTTAAGTTTGTCAGTCTTCATTTTGTGATCTGTGCTTTGTCTTTGACTTTAGAAGTGTCTCTTCTGAAATAGGTCAAGCACACTCAGGAAAACTTTCATAACCTACCTCTGACTAAGTATCTGTAATTGTGTCAGTTAACTGTAGCATAGTTGCAGAATAGATATTTCAGGCGTGTTGAGTATCTACTATTTAGTCTTGTTTCTGTGAATCTTGAAGCCTGAAACTTTCTCTCCATTACGTATTCTTTACCTTTTAGCAAAATATGAAGAACTTTATGCCTTTTCCTATAATCCAAAACAAAATGAATCTGAGCAAGTCAAAGGTTGGCAGCTTATTGATCTAGCAGAAGAATATAAGAGAATGGGAGTGCCAAATTCTTACTGGCAGTTGTCTGACGCAAATCGTGATTACAAGGTAAGTGTTGTAGTGGAAACATGTTCTGCTCTGCATCTGTTTCTGCTTTATCCTCTGATGAGGCCAACAGAAAACAGCCTAATACTGTGAAATCCCTTGACTTGCCATATAAGCAAAAACTTGCGGACAAAGAGAGTTAACTATTTAGTGTGCAATCTCACAACTTCCTAATTGAAGTTTTTCCCTAGGCCTCATTGAGAGAGTATGCATGCATGGATGCATGAGTTCTTTGGGGTTGTTTCTAGAGTATACTTAACTGTTTGAAGCCCAGCCCCAGTGATTCTGGTGCTCTGGAGCTTTGTGATTTCTCTCTTAACTGAGCAGGATTCTACTTTAGCATTTGCAGTGCTGGTTGTGGTGGTGTGGCTGATACTGAGATTAGATTTCATCTTACTTTGTAGTCTGTATATATTAAAAAATGAGGGAAATCTCAGTATTTAATTTGAAACACATTCTTAGCATTTCTACTACAGAGTTGCATTCTTGAGAGTGAATGCTGGTATGGTGAGGCTTGGCTGTGTAACTTGGATACCAGTTTGTACAACTTTATCCATGGCTTGTCTCCTTTGAGCTATTTACATGTGTATAAAAAAACATGGTAGTGTTTATCCTTTGTATCTTAATTCACCTTACATCTTTCAAATGGAATGCAATAAAACTAGGATAGCCTTTTGCCTTGCCCATAAAATCTTTTCTGTGCATCTGTGTCTTTCAGATTTGTGAAACGTATCCTAGAGAACTTTATGTTCCCAGAACTGCAAGCAAGCCCATAATTGTTGGTAGCTCCAAGTTCAGAAGCAAAGGAAGATTCCCAGTGTTGTCATATTATCATAAAAATAAAGAGGTATAGTGTGACTTCCTTTTATTGTAAATATGCTGAAAAGTGTTTCTCCACAGTTGGCAGTAGTTCAAGCGTTGGTGAGGAGGTTCAAGTACAGTGACTTGTATGGTAAGGGTGTGACTCATGATAACCCTGAATACAGCTGACATGAGTGGTGCTTAACAGGATGCTGAGTAAGCTCAGCCAGTTTAAAATAAATCCTTAAAGAATCAGTTGATAATCAGTTGAATCTCCTAAAGTTTTCAGAAACTAATGTTAAGGTAAGTGAAAATAGCTTTCTGTTAAGGGATCTGTCTTCCTTGATGTATCCGGAATAAAATCTGTTAGGTCAAAATGGTGGGAAAAAGACCCGATCGTGAACAACGATGAACCAACAAAATAATATAATTAGTTCTTAAAGGAGTTATTTGCAAGGTAAAAAGCCCCACAGGGTAGAAATAAGATTTTGCAGAGGGTGGTGTAAAGCAGCACATACTTGTCTCTGCTGTGGAAAGAAGGACTGTCACCTTGTTGAGTTAAAGAATTTGACTGATGAATGTGAAGCTACTAGATGGATTTGAACATAATTACATTATTATTTGAGCGTTGGAAGATCTACCTGATACCTTCTGAAATACAACATACAATTGAAAATTACCTCACAGAAATTACATTAGATAATAACAAATTGCACTTGCAATAATAAAATCATGCCTGCATTAGTAACATAATTCATTCCCTATTAAGGAAGTAGTTTGCTTTCCTAAAGTGTAATTTTTCCAGCCTGTACTTTTGTGAATTTTTATGTCCATTATGTAAACTGATACATTTAAGTTACTGTGTTTCAAGGCTTCCAAAAGATGTGCTTAAGAAGTTGAAACACCTGAACTTTATTCAGTTTGCTGGTGCTGTCTGCTGAATGAAACAATTTGTTTCAGTGTCTTTTGAGATTTTGCAAAGTACTTCAAGTACAGGTACTAAGCTGATGGTAAATTGTTCTTCCTTTTCTCTGGTAGGCTGCAATTTGCAGGTGCAGTCAACCTCTCTCAGGTTTCAGTGCCAGGTGCCTGGAAGATGAGCACATGTTGCAAGCCATCAGTAAAGCAAATCCTTCAAATCGCTACATGTATGTCATGGACACCAGGCCAAAGGTAGGTACTTCAGGTGCTACAGACAAGCCTCTCTTCCTAAGCATTAGACTACAGGGATACAGTGTGAGTCTGAAAAATTTGGAGTCATGTATGAGTCCATCAAGAGCAAAAATGTTTTAAAGAGAAGGTTAAGGCCTCTCTATTCAGGCGTTTAATTACTCGCTTTCATAAAGCCAGTAGTCAGCTAGAATTCACTGAATATGCTTCTGAACTTTTGAGAGGGGCATTTAAAAGTATACTTAAAACATAGTTAAGAAGTGAACAGTTGAGTGGGATCCAAGTAATTTTAACTGTTTGAAATGAAATTCATGAAATGTTGAGCTGTGATGGGTTTTCTTTTGGAATGGCACAGAGTACTATGTTTTGTGTAAATGATATGTATCAACTGTCTCAGAAAGGAGGAACTGGGGGAAATTCTGTTGTAGCATTCTGAGGTCATCGTTGAATGGCTTGAGTTAGAAGGGGTCTTAAACATCATCTTCAACCCCTCTGACCAGGTTGCTCAGAGCTCTATCCAATCTGGCTTTGAATGCTTCCAGGATCCACAACTTCTCTGGGCAATGTTTTCCAGTGCCTCACCATCATACTTCATCACTGTCTAAAAAAATTGAATTCTGTTATTTTATTAAGTTGAATTATGTTATGACCTGTGTTACAATGTGTGGGTAACTCTCACTCTTTAGACCCATCTGATTTCAATTAGTAGTAATTTCACTCAAGTGTCTGTACACAGGATCTGAAAATGTCGGGGACTTACTCTTTCCTTTGTAGGTGACTTGTTTTGTAGTGTCTTTGCTCAGAAATGTTTGGACACAAGTAAAAGTTTGTTAGTTAGGAATATGGAGAAGAGAATAGAAATTACTGAATGCATTATTCAGATATATCAGTTCTGAATATTGACTACTTTTTTTTATATAGTGTCCCTTTCTTACACTTCAGTGCTTTCAAGCTGATTTGCCACAAACTGTGTATTAGAATCTGTTTATACTATGTGCTCTTGTGTTTTTTTCCCAATGTATTCTGTTGAAATTGCTTGACTTTTGTTTCTCAATTTGATATTTTTATTCCAAGTAATGTTTTTCAATATTTATATTTTCCTCTTTTAAGCTTAATGCAATGGCTAACAGAGCTGCTGGGAAGGGCTATGAGAATGAGGACAACTACTCAAACATTAGGTTCCAGTTTGTTGGCATTGAAAATATTCACGTAATGAGATCTAGCTTGCAAAAACTCCTGGAAGGTATGTTTTAACTGTACTAAAATAGTGTATATGAAAACAGGGTAAGTGTTTTTCTGAAGTCTGTAATAATGTGTTACACAGACTGCATTGACATTTCTATGGTTTACTCTAGTTCTGTGTTTAGTACCAGTTTGCTCTGCTCTGTGGTAATGAATTAACTTAAACCTTGACCTTCAAACTGTAAACCCAACTGAATGGAGATATTTTGAAGAAAATTGAATGGCACATATGTCTTTAGTGAACTTTTTTAGTGTGTCAGTGAGAAAGACTGCTGTGTTTCCCAAGTGTGTGTCTGTAGATCCATTCTCATTTATAGAATATCAGTTCTTCAAGGAGCATTTTGTTTCACGGAATTCACAATAAGCATATCGTCTGTACAGAATCTGAACTCTTTGACCTGGTGAGCCACTTGTGTGCTTGTAGTTGTTTGTAGAGAAGGGGGCTGGGGTAAATGTGAGACATTTCTCCACACCACTGCCTGCCTCCTGGTGGTGAAAATGGAGAGGCAGAAGTGTGTTCATAATTCTGTTAATATTTTATTTAGGTAGACAGCTGAGATAAAATTTAAGACATTTTGTGGAGTACTAGTACTGAGATTAGAATACAGTGGCAGAAGTAAGGCTTCCACACCTGACAGACAATACATGTGTAAGCTTGGCTCCTAGAAGTATGCAGGTATTTCCAGTCATGGAGAAGGTTTGTGTTTGTATGGAAGCCTATTTTGATGAAGGCATTCTGGCTACATGAATCAAGAGGTCTTACAGACTAGTGGTGTAGTATTTCATTGATCCTAGATGTGCTGCTAACCTATTCTTCAGGCACTCTGCATGGAATCCTACTGAGCTTAAATAGTATGGATATTTCTGCATATTCCTGTGTGTATTTTTTCTAAAGGACAGATGGGAAGCATGATTCTGAGCTGAGTTTTTAGATTTGGCATAATCCCTCTCTCTTACTAATATCTTCAGTTCTAGAAAACTAGCTAATAAGTCTTGATTTTTTTATTATTTTTGTAAGAGGCCCGCTCCTGTGTGATAATGTCTGATGCAGGAGTGTGTGCATCACGCAGTTAAGCTTCACAGACTTTCTATTCCTTCCGTTTGAATTGGCATCCCACCAGCAAGACTTACTAAATATATGTCTGTAGATTTCTTTAAGGATGGAATGTGTTTTTCCTTGATTTGTTTAAACACTATTGAACAAAATTATGAGTGTTATCTGTTACTTGCTCTCCAGATAAGCTTTTCTGGTAAATGAACACAGTTGTTCTACCTTTGTTCAGTCTGTATGATTCACTAGAGTTTTGCTGAATGTCACTCTAGAAGCATCTTCAGGGGTTGGAAGAACTCTTAACATTTAGAAATATATGCAATAATTTACTCTTCAGCCCCTTGTAGAAATGTGCTATTGGTGGGATGATCGGGAAGAAAATGCTATGAAAATGGTTCATAGCTTAAAAGAGGAAAATGCCATATAGCTTCTGTGTACTCACTTTCCCTGGATGTGCTGAACTGAATGTTCTCAAATCAGAGTGTGATACCAACAATGCTGTTTCTTCAAGCACCATTGTAACTGGGACTGCCCTCAGTTGTTTGGGCTTTTTATAACAAACAACTGTTATTCATTGTTTGGTGTGTGTCCTGCTCCTCAGCTCTGTGTCTGTCTGCCTGATTTCTTTCAGAATCTAATGATTCCACTGGCAAGCTGAATGGGAGGCATAACCCTTCCCAACATCCTTTTGTAATGGGACTACACCATGGAGCATTCTAGGGGAATTTACAGTCTATTCTTCATTTTGGATTCAGCTGTTACTTGAATATCTTGCATGCAGTGGTTCAAAATTTTTCTAAAATAGTTTTCTTCAGCATGANCCCCAATAAGCAGACCACAACACTCGTGGGAGAAATTTCATATAGGCTAAACTTGTAGTTGTGGCATTAAATACAAAGTTCAGTTTTTATTTATTTAAATTACAATAAATTGTAATTTATTTAAATTACAATGTGAATTGTAATATTACATAACAGAAGAAATTGAACTCTGATAAGCAGAAGGGTTTTGTGTATATCAAGAGGCAGAATTTCTGCAGAAAATGTTGGGGGAAAAGGGTCAGTAATAGGTGCTGCAATACATTGCTTATATTTTGATGGTCAAAGTGTGTTAGCTGAGGGGGTTTTGTGAGTTATGTGCAGTTTTCTGTATAGGGAAAGGGATTGTCTAGGCTTTTTCATTTGTTAAAAAACAACTTCTGCCTGCAACCTGCTGTGCTTCAGTCTGCAGGTCTAGTCACCTCTTGAACTGCTGCCTGAGGCTTTGCTAGTAGTGTGAATAAGGACAATCAAGCAATGGAACGTTGAGGTTTTGGGGCTCATGTGCATCTAGGGCTTGTGTTTTTGATGATGGGATCCGTATAGGCAGAACTATCCTGAATTGTATTTATTATGAAGTAGCTGAATTATCTTAGTCGTACCATAAGTAGTACCATAAATGATCTTTGACTCTTTAAAAGACCATAAGGAACTGGAAGAAGACTTTTTTTTTGCAATTGATTTAATCACCAAATAGTTTAAAAATGCCTGTGTTAATTCACAGGAATGGAAAGTAACTCTTTGAGCTCAACATATGTGTTGCTATCTCTGCCGTCTTTTATAAAAATATGGAAATACAGCTAAGAAGAGGAAATACTAGTGGTGAAATATTTCTGCCAAGCTGAAAATTGTGATCAAAATCAGATTTTGACGGCAGTATCTGGGTGGAAACAAACTGAGGGCTGGTAGCCTGTTTATTTTCTAGCTGGGAAACTGGGAAGTTTGTGCTTTAAACCATAAGTTACAGAATGTATGGGTGCGCTGCCACGAAGAATACCTCTATCCATGGCTCTGTCTGCCCAATTCCTTCCCTGCAGATGTTTGAATTTCCAGATACTTGACTATTTTCAGTTTCTTTCCTTTACCACAGAGTGGTGAACCTGTTTGTGTGCTGTTGTGACTGATCATGTGTATGGAACCACTGGTACAGAGAATGATTTGATCCTCTCAGCTAGTTCATGTTCTCATCTGGTTTTCTCCATGTGCACGATCTTTTGGAAGCAGAACTCTTGCCTAATGATGCCTTTCAAAGACAAGGGAAAACTGGCTTGCTTTTACTTCTCTTACAGGCAAACCTTTAGAAGTAGGTATTCTGTCCTGGGGTTTCTTGATGTTTTGTTACCTCATTGTGCTGTGATTTACTAGATAGTTTTGTAAATGATGAACATCTGTGGGTTTTAGAAAAGGTGCTGCAATACCTATTTGGAAGCCTGTCATTCTAGTATTCAGCAGCACCTGGCACTATGAGCCTTCCTGAGCATCGAGGTGTGTATCAAAACTTGTTCGGCTGAAAGCTGAGAAACATCTTGTGCAGATATGGGAAAGCTCTGTGAGGCAGTGATTTGAGTTTACAGCCTTCATTACATCAGGAGACTTGATTGAATATGAAGCTGCATCACAGAATGATTTGGTAATTTTGTTTGCTTTTGCTGCTGACTCACTTCCTTCCATGCTCAGAGAGATAAAGGTGATTTTGCAGCTGTTGTATCCCTACTGCTGACTTTCATCTACAGAACCTTTTTATTTTCATCTGGCGCCCAATGCTTTAGAATCACAAAATCATTTAGGTTGAAAAATACTTCTAAGATCATCAAGTCCAGCTTAGTGGAAAGTAGGCTTCCACTGTGGAAGAGGCAGGTATTTTTGTAGCTGGCTGCCTTGGCTGTCTTCTCTTAGGATTACACATAGCTGAAGTTATGTTAGCCAGCAAGTATTTTTTTTTAATTGCCAGAAGATTGTCATGTTTGGATAGTAATGCAACTGTGTGAGTTGCCGTTCAAAATCATACAAGAAACAGGATATCTGTCTCACATGTGAATTGGTGTCTGTGTGGGAATATTTTAGTCTGCCTGTACATTTCTTGCTGCTACACTGCTAAGCATCTTTCCTTTGAGTTCTTCCTTGCCCTGTGAATTGACATTATTGTTACAGGATTCACATATGTTAGGCAGGAATGGTAGAGAACAGTCAGAAATGTAGTGTGTCAAGGTAAGCAAAGTCTTGATGGATTTGATTTCATTCCTGTGTTCTTATTCTACACTTACTTTATTCTCCTAAGCAGGCAGAAGTGGTGAAACTCTGGCAGTGTGACTACTCTGAACTGTGTATATTGTCTGGATGCAGCTACTTCCCTACTACTAGTAGTAATTAAGTATTTCCAGTAAGCCTTTGGCATTTTCATTGCCTTCCTTAGTAAGACAAGAGTAAGGCTTCCTAGTGGGGATAACCTGTGTATTTACTTGGAATTTTATTTTGTCAAAAAGACACAAAGATCTTACTCTTGTTACTCATGGTTACTCGTAGTTTTACAGAGTTGAGCTCTGACTGGAGAACATTTTGTAGTACCCCTCCCTTAACCATTTCCGGAAACCACCACTCAGAACATAGGGGATTAGAAACAACTTGAATTCTTCTTTCTACATTGCAGGGTGTAGGTAGCTTCAACTGCTTAAGGCTTTTTATCTCTTGGTTTCTTTCAGTCAGTGGCACAAGGGGTTTGTCTGTCAATGACTTTTTGTCTGGTCTGGAGAATTCTGGATGGCTGCGTCACGTCAAAGCTGTGTTGGATGCTGCTGTCTTCCTAGCCAAGGTAACTTGCATGCTGCTTCTTTGTTTGATGGGAAGTTGTCTTCCTACCAGAAAAATGATGTTTAATATTATGTAATGTGTAAAATTCTGCAATTGACCTTTTTGGAGGTAGCTGCTTAGTTTATGTATACCAGTACATCTAATAAGCTGGTTTAAGCATTACAGGTTTCTTTGTGTTTAGAGAGAATAAATATGCCAGTTAACGTTTTGGGATTTTTTGAATGCTATTTGGTCACCTTGTTGGGAGACAAAGGGATTCTTATGCTTCATGGTTCTCTAAGTATTTTTGAAAGGTGTAGCCAGTTTGGTGGTGGATGGAACAAACTATTGTTTAGTGTATCCTGAAAAATAGAACCGGGGCAGTAATTGTAGAGCAGCCAAGGTGGCTATGCTGACTTCATTTGGCAAGGAAATAGGACTCTGTGAAGAATTCAGAGGAACAATTGCCTTTGCCAGGCACTTATGAAGCCAAAGGCTTGACCTGATGGGACTGAGTAAAGAAAAACCTGGATTTTTGTTTTTGCTAGGTGAAATAACAAGGAGTTATCTCAGTTAAAAGTAGGTGATTGTCCTAAAGATGACCCTCAAAAATGTCTGAGCTAACAGGAATTGATTTCTTACCTGAAGCTACTAAACATTTCCTAGGCCTTTACTTTCATGTAGCATAATGATAAACAAGTGGTATCTTTAATGATGTGTTGATGTTGTTTGGTTTTGGTTTTTTTTTCAATTTGTACTCTGTAACGTCTAATGTAATTATTGTTAGGCTTCCTTGTAAATTTAGTTTAATAAGGAAGAGAGAGAGAGAGAGAACTGGGAACCCCTATAGAGATTACCTTATGCAAAATTGGTAGTAGAATTTCTTTTCTTTTCAAGTAATTTTCTATACTTCCATGAAGAGAAGTTCCTGCTTTCTGGTAGTATTGAATCTTCTCGTCATACTACACATTTCTTTAGCTTGGTTAAATAAGATGGCCTATGGTAAGAGTTGGAAATAAATGTAGCTTTTTTATTTATTTACTACTTTTTGACTTCCGTCTAGAAAACTAGAGCACTGATTAAGAAACAACTGTGTTTTGCAGGCAATAGCAGTTGAGAGTGCAAGTGTATTGGTGCACTGTTCAGATGGCTGGGATAGGACTTCTCAAGTTTGTTCTCTTGGAGCTCTCTTGCTAGATTCCTATTACCGAACAATCAAAGGATTCATGGTAAGCAGACTGTTGCAATGTTGAGTTGTTCCATGGTAAAGAAAGGGTGTAAAATGTTTGTGTGTGAAAGGGAGCAGAGTATACATACTGATTTTTTTTTTTTGTAGTTACAAGGGTAAAATGAAATTTGCAGTGTATTGATAAATCTTTCTTATAGAAATACTTTGCTACTTGAAAAAAAATTTATTTAAAATCTAGAAAACTGAAATACAAATAGCAGATTGCTTTAATCACCCTGCAGAAATGTTGCAATGATTGCCTTTTGCATCCGAACAAGTCCGTTATCTATGACATAGAATGATTCCAAAGTGCTTATGTGAGATAGCGCACGTACTAAATTACAGCAGCTCTGTGTTTTATCACTTGTCTCCAAAACAACATTTTTAAAATCTAAAAATGACAGCTCCCCCAGTGACAGAGACCTAAAGATGTCTAAAGCAATCTAAATTTCTTCATCTTTTTATATAGAGAGAATAATTTTGGTATGATAATTCCAAATATTAGAGTAGGAAAATCAACAGTGTGCTGCAGTGACAAGGCAAGGTGTTATGGGAACTCCTCAAGGATAGTGCATAAAACTAGTGCAAGGTATTGGTTAGAACTAACTGCCTCAAGTATTACAAATTGAATGTGAAGTTGAGGAAGAATTAGAAAAGGATTAATTTGTTGTGAATAGTGAGAATGTGCATAATCTTTAGGAAAGTAATTTAATCTTTTTGGGTTTTAATTAATCCTTGCTTTTGTTTGAATTTGTTTGAAGGTTCTGTATTCTTTTTGGTACTCGATAGTGTGACTAAAGTGATAAAACTTTAGTATGACTAAAGTGATAAAACAAATAGTGTTGATATTGGCAAACTTACTGCTATAAATGTTAGATTATATTGTGTGGTTTTATATGAACTATGATAGCAGGCATGCAATACTAAAACTTTTCCTATTCTTTGCCATACCTTGAGAGTTAATAATCTTCTAGTGAAGTAATGCAATATTTTTCTTAAAATTATTAGTTATATTATTCTGCTATAAATGTTCTTTTTTTTGCTAAACTTTTTTTTACTAGTTTTAGAAATGTGCTTTGAGAATCTCTTGAAAAGCTTCCAAGAAAATAAAGAAGCTACAAAGTGATAAGTAGTTGTTTCTACTGTGGCTTATTGGTCTCAAATTTAAAGTATAATAAATTGATAACCTGTGGGGTTAATACTGTAGGTGTAAGATTGAGTAATATTTTACATGAGATTTTGGTTTTTTTACCCTCTAGGTCTTGATAGAGAAAGACTGGATCTCTTTTGGGCACAAGTTCTCTGACAGGTAGTTCACTTCTCTGATACAGTAAAGTGTATGCAGCATAGTAATCTAAGTATTCTTAAACAAAAGACAGCTTGTAGATGTTGCATTTCGAGCCCCACTGCAGTTGTTCAGCAATGAGTAAGCCTTTTTCAGTACACAAGGCACTTCTCTTGCTGTCTACAGTGTATTGCAATTTATTCAAATACCAATTGGATAATTGATTTATATTGTAGACATAAATTTTTAGTACAACTGGTACCTTGCTCTCAGAAGTTGGTGACTGTAGCAAGGTCTGGATCTATGTAGACAGTGCAAAACCAATCTAAAGCCATGTCCTAGCCATTTAGGCAATAAAAAACACATAGTTTTGATATCTTTAAAGATAAGTTTGCATTTATGTTTATTTTGATGAAGAAGTCATGCCTACCTTTAGAAGTCCTATATGTTAAGAGTTCTGGTTTTTCCCTTGATCTGCCTGTCATCAGCTATGACAATAGCCTTGCTGCTATTTACTGCTTATTAATTTGCTTTTAGCTGGTATGTTCTAAATGTTGACTGTGACAGTATTAGACACAAAGGAACTTAACTGTCTTATGTTGCTATTTTTTACTGGATATAGATGTGTGATTACTTATAAGTCAGAAAAACAGGTTAAATATAGACTTATTTCTATTCAAAGATTGCCCCAGTTCTTGAAGTCAGGTGTTCAGTTTTCAAACCAAAGCTAGTGTCAAATTAATATGCTGTCATTGAAAAAACAATTGCAGCTAAGACTTTTTTGATTTCTAACTTAAACCAGTTTCAATCTGTTTATGGAATCTTTTTCAGATGTTGTCAGTTGGATGGTGATCCAAAAGAGATCTCACCAGTGTTCACCCAGTTTTTAGAAAGTGTGTGGAATCTGACTGAGCAGTTTCCACAAGCCTTTGAGTACAATGAAGCTTTCCTCCTTCAAATCCATGAACACGTCCATTCTTGCCAGTTTGGTAACTTCCTTGGAAACTGTCAAAAAGAACGAGAAGAGCTAAAGTAAGCAGGCACATTGTAATGTGTCTTTTGTTTATTCTAGCAGATTAAAAACTTCCATGAATCTTCTTCATTTTAGGCTCTGAATAGAGGAAGGATTGGTAGTACTGAAAACTATATTGCACTCCATCAGGGAACAGCAGTGCTCCTTGTGCTTTTGCATGCTGAAGACAGTCTTTCTTATTCTAGGAGAAAATCACATACTTATTTTTTCATTGGGAAAGTTAAGGTATCTTTTCTTGTCATCTTGGTTTTTTTTTTTCCCCTCTAAAAGTAAGTAAGCTTAAGTTTGGAGGTATCGTGTCATTTCCTTTCCCAAATTCTTGCCTGCTCAAGACTACTCACTTAGAAGTATTAGTAGGAGATCTTCCAATGCATTTAGTTGGAAAACTTTTGTGAAGTTTTTATCAGTTATTCCACATTGTATTTTAAAAGTATTTATTTTAAGTAGGCAAAAGTTGCACACCATAAACAGCATCTTCTGTTTTTTACTTGCAGTGGGCGTGTTGATGTTGACCTCTGTCTCTTTTTGCTTTAAGACTAAAAGAGAAGACCTATTCCTTGTGGCCATTCCTTTTGGCTGAACAAAAGAAATATCAGAATCCTCTCTATAATCCGGACTTTTCTCCAGAACTAACTCTTTTGGAGCCTAATACAGTGTCATTCAATTTTAAGTAAGTTTAAATAAGACACAGTGTCTTTTCTTTGGGTTTGTCATTGTCTTGCATAGTTTAAACTGTCTGTTTGGTGCAGGTTTTGGAGAAATATGTACCATCAGTTTGATCGAAGTATGCATCCCAGGCAGTCTGTGTTCAGCCTTATCATGAATACAAGTGAGCAAAATAAACAACTGGAGGAAGACATTAAGGAACTGGAAGCTGTAAGTATTACAAAATAAGTTGTGTACTTGTGACCTGTTCTTCAAATTACAGTTGTAATAGTGCTGCTAGCTTTCACAGGAATGTCACTGCTGTATGGTGTTGCACTTACTCTGTGTAATGGTGACTTGGACTCTCACTGTTTGCTTCTATGATGAGTGCTCTAAGGCACTATTCAGTCTGCTTTATTAATGAACTCTATTATGTAAAAGTGCTACCATCAAAACCTAACTGAAGGTAAGTTCCTCAGAAACTTAACCTACATTAAACTATCTTGGATAACAAGGTATCCGTGTAGCTACAGCTGTGTTGCTAAACTAAGGAAACTGAAAATGTTTTATTTCCATTATAGCTACTAAAATGGAAGCAGTAAGTACTGTTCTTCTTTTAACTTCATATGCAGGTGCATGCTGTTGTAAGACCCATACTTATGGGTCATGTACATTGTAATGCTTTTATGAAGACAGGGCTAAATCCAAGGATCAGATGTCTGTAATTGACTTGTAGGTGCTGCAGTAAACAGCCAGAAAAAGCTGATTGATACTTCTCTTAGGGTCAGTTAAGGTGCTGAAATTTCAGAATAATCCCTTCTCTAGGGATATTGATAGGCAGTCTTTCTGTCTTCTGCTCAGCTGCAAACTTTAAGCAAACAGTGCTTGTAGCATCTGCTGTAAACTGTAGGGAATAATGTCATAAGGAATGGTCTAACATTTAGCATTGCTGTTATGTATCTAATGTAGGGTATGTAATACAGAGTTCAGCAGTGTCACTGAGTTGGCCAGCAAAAGAAGGGGATACGTTTCCTTTAAAAGCACAATGTTATCAGTAAAGAGTCATGCCCGCTGTTAGTAACTGTTCTTTGTATTTCAGAAAATAAAGCAGAGAAGCGGGCAGTCGGATGTGATGCTTGTGAAGGGACAGAAGCAGACTGCTCATCCTGCCCCCGTGGCACTGAAGACAACTCCGTGCTTCCAGAAGGAGCAGCCGCCCATGCCTGTGAATGACGCCGTGCGAACCATAGAGGGCAGCAACACAGCAGACAATCGCTACACTGAACTTGTGTCCGAGTTCTCCAAAGCTGAGCCTGCCGTCGTCAGCTTGGAGTACGGAGTGGCCAGGATGACCTGCTAATTGAAATCTGGCACCGTGTTCTTCTAGACCGATTAAATGGAGAGATGGGTCATTTTCAGGATGGGTCTGTGCTGCGTGACCAAAACACGATTTGTATATCAGCAAGTTTTGTTGATGTAGACTAGAACAGCATGCTAGTTGTCAAGTGTTTGCTGTTCTTTTAATGGGGGAAAGAATGTGTAGTCTTTTGGAAAGAAATAGGGGCATTTGGTAAGTAGTGACTAAAAATCAAGGAATGGTATGTCTTTGGACTTAGGTCACTTTGCACTAAATTGATTTAAATAGTAATATTCCTTTATTCAGTATAGGAAACCACAGGTGGTCTTTCACTAATTGATTTTATTTGGACAAGAAAACTTGAACTTTCCATTTTAGGAACTGAAGCTACGTGTATATATCGCATATTATGTGACTACATATTCCCTTGCTTAGTGTCACCCAGTACTAACTTTCAGTGTATTAAGTGCCATGGAAAAGTATGACATATTTCAAATCATAAATAGTTGGCCTTAAACCTGTCAGATCAATGATTTTGTCCTTTACTACTGCAGTCTACTTGGCTCTGTTTACATTGTATTTGCTCAAATTTTTATATCTTTAAAATAGGACTGAATATAAAGAATGAAGCATGCCTAAGTTGCCACAGCCTTTCAACAAATAGCTATATGAATGTTACCTTATCACTTAAGACTGTTTTTACTTCCATTTCCTCTGTTGTTTAAAATATAATAGATTGACATGATTTTCCTCTCTGGCAGCTCAATAGATTGAGCATCATTAAAGCTGCAGGTTGTCTGACCTTAAATGTTTTGATTTGTGTCAAAGTATTTAAGTGTAAAATAAGATAGGTCACATAAGAAAACAAAACCTAGCCAGTAATTCAATAATCAGGTTCATTCAGATTGTTTACTGTGTGCTGTGCAGTTGTTCAAGGTGCAAGAATGCAAGCAGAATTTTTGGAAATGCAATCTACTAATGTTGTTCCCAGGTTAAAGTTGTGTGTCTGAAGCTCATGAGAAACTGAGTGCCTCCTAAATGTTTCATTAGAAGAAAATTTTAGTTATTAGTGAAAACCCTTCTCATCTTGTAAAAACTTGTCCAACTTGTGTGTATTTTAAGTAATTTTAGTATCTGGAGATTTTTAAGTATTTGGAGAGAGGACAAAAACTTCTAGCAGGATGCAGTAGAGATCACGGGACTTAAGAAAGAAGGGGGAAACTTACAGTTTATGCATTTAAGTATGTATCTGTAATCTTCTAGTAATGGAGAAGGTTTTTCTGAAGTTTGTCTCACGATAGATTTTCTGAGCTGATAACAGAATAAGGAAGAAAAATGTTGGTGCCCAGTTCTTAAATAGAGGTATGAATTATAACTTTGGGGATTAAGATCCCTAATTATGATGTTAGATTAATTCCACTGACCTTTTACTTCTTGATTTAAATAATTTTTGGTTTCAAATGAAAATAATTTTATTCTCATCCTAATCCCTGAAGTGTGTTTTGTCAAAATTGCTGGTGTGCCACAGTTTGACATAATTTGGCAGCATTTCCCTCTGCACCATATTGGATCCAGGGCTCTTAGCAAGGCCAGTATAGGTCAAGATCAAGGTGCACTTGTGGAGCTGTCTGGGAGAAATTAGCTGTGACTCTTGTATTTGGCTATTAATTCACCCATTTCACTAATCTGATTTTTAAAACATAGGCATTTTTATTTCCAAATATGTAAGCATAGTGTCATAGTTAAAATATATTATCCAGTTATTTAAACACATTTAGAATGTCTTCACTACAGGTTTTGATAGTTTCATGTTTGCACAAGTGGTGCCTTACAGGGTTGCATCAAGAGAGGTTTTTGTGCCTTGTTATTTATTGTCTCCCTTTCTCCCTCACCTTCTGTATTAACTTTGTTCTGTGGTTTTCCTCTGTAAAAACATCTTGTATATTAAGCTTGTATTATATCACGGTAGTGAAACAAACTTATTGCTGACAATATAGGTGTTACCAATTTGTACTTGTTTGTTTTAATATTTAGCTGCTCTGGTGTCCCATGTACACTTTTCCTATTTATTGTTTAGAGTTTATAGACCCAAAAGATTATATTAAGCTCCTTTGGAAATACTGTTGTATGTTGTTTTTACTTTAACAGCCATATGAGTGCCCCTGTATACAAGGCTTTTGGAGAGAAGATCTGTTCCCTTTCAGTACTGTTATAGTGAGTTTATTTCAGTCTTCAGGTCCTTTTTATTGGCAGAGTTCACTTTATAGTGAAAGGAATTAGAATGCGTCTTTATTTCAAATCAAGGTAGGATGTTAGGTCACCTTTAAAGTGCCATAAAACTGTCTGCTAAGGCTCTGAGCTTGTTTTGCCATCAAAAAATACAGTACTGCCTGATCTGAAGTAAATATTTTACTCCCGTTAGTATGTGAATAGAGTTTTATAAGGCTGTTTTGCAGAGCAACCACCTTGTAAGGTTCAGGTAGCTCTGCCAACTCAACCCCCAGGGTCACCAGTGAGGAAAGTTCCTGCAGAGAGGCATCTGTCTCTTCTCATTTGCTGTTTAGGCTTAAGCCAAAACTACCTAAAGCACATGGGACTTGCAGTGAAGGGAATAGATGGTAGTCAAGTGAGATCCAACAGAAAGCTTGGCAGGATGGCCAGGACTAGCACAGTGTGACTGTTCTGTGTCCTTCAAGAAGGATTTTTAAAAAAATCAAGCAAGTTGACTAAGAAACTGTGGCAGTAATTGAAAGAATTTTAATTCTAATTTCAGTGGATAAGCTTTCCTTCATCATGAATGCTGCTCCAAGAGCAATTACAATACTGAAAGGCTTCTCATACAGATCAAAATAATGTGCAGAACCCTCTCTTTCAGGTTGTGACATTAGTTTGTGGTTGATTGGTATTCTCACCAGTTGCTTGGGAATATAATGTCCTAGATAGAAAGTTGGTACATTTGATTCTCCTCCACAGGTTGCAAGACTTTGGCACCTGTCAATTCCGTGCTTCATCTTAAGGGCATTTCCTTAGGTGAAGTTTTTGAGTTTCTACATTCTGTGCTGTGCTTTATCTTTTTTCTTTTAATGAACCAAGCTGATAGTCTCACCTGAGAAAACTGATTTCACTTTTGTACTCCAGGCAATTTAAAATATTTATTTCATTAGTACTGAAAGAGTTGGGCTTTTTTTTTTTTTTTTGGGAGACTTGCTAGTGTCATAAGGTATTCTTCAATACAAGTTTAAGTATCCAACTGTTCTGTTTTGTAGGGCGACTGCCAAATCAACAGACTAAGAAATTAATTAGGCAACACTGAACTGAGCCTGTGCATTTTCTACACATGTCCAATTACTAGTGACCTAAATCTAGGGCAGAAGCCTGAAGTCTGGAGAGTCCATTTAGAGAACTGGAACAGCAGTCCTTCCGTAAAACCACACATCCCCATGTGGAACAAATGCCCTAATAGAATGGTTTTGTAGAGGGAAAGCTAGCACAAATCAAACTGTGACAGTTTGATGTGTCTCCTCCTCAGGGCAGGCACAGTGGAGGATGCCTTGCTGGGAAAGGTGACGTGTTCTTTCTCTCTAGTTGCTGTTTTCCTGAGGCCTTTTGATAAAGTAACACATCAGCAAATCTCCCAGAACATGCTCCTCCCATTCTGGTAAACTGAGCGCAAATCTGGATGCACGGTTGGGCTGAAGTCGGGCTGGGGTAGCTTGGCTTAACTACTGTCCTCTGAAGGAAGTGATATAAATAATATAAGGAAATTCAATGTTAAAATAGCACAGGGCACATGCTGTCAACATCTGTTCTTTAGAGTGCTGCCCTGCTCTGGAGCAAGTGTGACTGGCATGAGGGCCTCATGTAAACATGATTGCTTTCTAGTTAGTTTAAAGATAATCTGATTTCAAACTAGATCATCCCTCCAGTGGTATTTATAGATCTTTAGGTCAGAACCTAAAGGTTGCTCTTAGAACTCCTGTTTATTTGCTAATAGTTTTAAACCTGTGGCTGATCATAGGCTAAGTGTACTGGTTGTGAAACCGATATTAACCTTTAGAATCAGATCTTTAGATTGAAGTCTGCTTGGACTTGCTTTCACCATTTATGCCACACTTTCCTCCTAGTGTTGCTTATTGTGGTGCTTGGCGTCTGTCAGATGTAACAGGCTTCTTAATGCTATGAATGTTTCAATAACCTGAAAGTACTGTGGCTTTCTTCCACTACTCTGAAGGCTCAGATCAGCCTTAGTGAACAGTGTGAGTGAACTCATGCTTGATCTAGCTAGCTTGACCTGCCTCCATGTTAAATAACACTGAAAATCAGCACGGCATCATCGTTCAGTGGTGTGACTTCTGTACGCACAATAGGCTTAAGGAAAGGGGTTTAGCTGGGGACCCTTGTCACAGCATGTAGCAAGGAACAGGACACTGCAGGTGTATGACTCATACAGTAGAGGCAGTGGAGCTGTTTTGATGTCCAGCAGCAGCTCAGGGACTTGAGGTGGAACGTCAGAGGCATGCTGCTTCTGAGATCAGTTTCCAGGTCCCCCAGAATTCAGTGACCTGGTCTGTTAAACACTTGTTGCTGAGCAGTTCTGCACTGGCATCAAGCAGCAGAACAAATATATGGATCTGTGTTTCCTTATTTACTGGTTTCACATAATAAATACCCTGATGGTGACGTTGAATTGGAGTGCAATATTTTGTTTATTCTTGTTTGTATTTTAACTCTTGAGGGTCAGTTGCATACTGTTTATAACTAAGTGGGATTATAGTTTTGGCACACACTGTAAGTCTTTTCCATCTTAATGACAAGGTTAGCACGTACATATCTTGTGCTTTGTATCTTTGCATATATTTCTGCTGAGTGCTTTTCTTGCAAGCAGGCAGCCTTGGTGATGCTGCTCCACCAAGCATTCCCCATTACCTGGCATTACAGATTGGTTTCCTTGCTCTGTTTTACTGTTGCTTTTCAGCCTTACAGCTTATCTTCATGGCTGTCTGTTGACAATGTCCCTTGACAAGCATCTTTCCATCGAAGAAAATGGGTTTAGTGTTTTTCTGTCTCTCAGGGATTTTTACCCCTGAACTAGTGAACTTGAAAAATAGGGCTTACTCTCCCCTTTGGGGCTTCTGAGTGCCTGTTGACTTCCACAGTCGGTTTGGTTACACATTTTAAATTCAGACATGGCTATTTAAAATAAATAAAGAAATAATAACTTAGTCAAATATTAGATGTGGCACAGGGAAAGAGAACTTTTCATGGTAAAATATCTGGAAAGACTGGCTGTTTCACTAGTGTTTATTGCTCTCTGTAATGCTTTCTGTAAAAGTCATTTATCTGTGTGCTGGGATCGTGCTTGATGTATATTCCTGAAGAAACTTTAGCAAATGGAATTTTGTAACAAGTATTTTATTTGTATGTGTTTTCAAAATCCATAAGGCTTAAAATAAAGTGATCTTAATATTGCCATTTAACTGGACATTAAATATTTATAGTAACAGATATAAGCATTTACAACAACTTTGTGTGAACATTAAAATGTTCATTTTATGGATGAATCATACCTGATACACAGTGTAGAATACAGAAATGAGTTGACCTATTTATTAGTTTCTTGAATGCTTCTGTAACTTTTAGATACGAGAGACTGGCTCAGCTTTGTGTTACTGACTCTAGGCTGCTGGCTTGTTAATTACAGGCACAATTCTGAGCTTAATTTAGGACTTAAGTGTCAGGAGAAAAGAGTACTGTATTTACTTATTGTTACCATTACTGCATACTTGTCAAGATAAGTGTTTTCAACAGCTACAATAAACTTGGTTAGGAAATTGGAGTGATTTTCTGAGAACACCAGCTTCTCAGTGACTTTTCCGTTAACTATTAACAGTTTAATTCTTAATTCTGAAGCTTCTTAGGGTCTATACAGCTGTACTCCTCATTTAGTAAAGACAGTATCATTACAAAAATGACTGCTAAAACTCCCTAACTAGTACTTGCTACAGATTGCTGAGGCTTCTTCCTGAAAGAAAAAAACAGCTCATATTTACTTAAGGCACGTCCAGCTTCATCATGATCTGTGCTGAGAACATGGTTTCTGTGCATAGTACAGGTGGAAACTCATGCACTGGAGCATTGGACTGTGCAATTTCTAGTCAATGTGATCTTTATTAAAGAATGGGACCCTCCTACTATAGGTAGATACAACTTACTGGGCTCTCCTCAGTCCATTTTATTCAGGTGGCCTCCCTTCAGCTAAGGCAGGCTGGATGGTCGCAATACACTATGAGAGAATCTGGCTAGCACCATTAGGGCAAAATGTCAAAACTCCTGCGTAAGTCAGAGCAGTATGATTTAAGCATATGCCACAAGGATCACAGCATCTGTCAGTTGGTTCTGTGTCCAGTGGCACAGACCATGAAGTGCCTGAGTGTGTTCATCTGCATCTCCTGTGTGCGGATGGATGCTGCTGGCTGTGGTGGGAGTGCTGGTTCTGGATGTGCATTCACAAGTGGGGGGAAAAGCTAAGCTTAACTTGCTCCGAGGATAACCAGGAGGCTGAGGCTGGCTGACTTTATTTCACTGACTCAGTCCAGAGTGCATTCATTGCCTCACTTTTCTGTTACTGCAGCCTGGCAGAGTTTATGCAGTGCTTGTAGAGTGCGTGTTCAGACTGAGGACAGACAACACGTGTGAGAAATAGCTGGCTACTGTGCAGAATGATTGAAGTGAAGCAAGTGGGACATAAAAACTGTATGAAGGCTAAATGGACATGGATATGTCATTCTTCATCTCTGTGGTGGCCACACTGGGCTGTGGGAGGAGGAAGGGCTGATATGGTAATGGCTTGAGGGCTTCAATGATGGCTGCGTTAGTTCCAGAATTTAAGTTAGTTCCAGAAAGATTGAGTGATCCTAAAAATCCTGTCTGCTTTGTATTTATTTTTCCATCCCCTGAAGCTGCACTGGGTAAAACACTAAAGATGGCTGCTTTCTTGCAAGAGTATGGCTTGGCAGAGGACAGCTCTGTGCTCTGAAGATTCAGCAGTGTGGATGTTGTTCAGATGTGTTTCTTGGCTCTGACACTGCTCGAGCTGAGTTCCTCTGTGAAAGCACAGGACTGCTGCAGCTTAGTGCTCTAAGATTCATGTGAGAATGCTTTAGAGGGGAATATGCTGTCAGTGCTTGGGTCCCTCTTTATCTTCTAATCCCACTTTAAGCTTTTAGTAAACTTGTTCTCAGTAGTATACTGGCAGAGGAAATGATTCTCGATAAACCAAATGGATTTTTTGCTTGGTTGCTGGACTTTCAATGTGCACTGGCTTTCTGGTTTATCTGGTGACGTGTCCCATTAGTCCGCAATAAATTAAAGAGATTAAAGTGTGTTTGCCAAGATAGAATAATAACTTTGATTACTTTTTTTCCTTGAATGTGATAAAGACAGCTAACAGGAAAAATGTTCTAATTGCTATTGTATCATTTATCCGAATGGCTTTTAAATGCTCATTGTGGGTACAGGAAATATCAGAGGAGACTTACCTACAGCTATTATGACACATACTGGAAGGAATGATTACTGGATGAAAAAGGATTAAGGTTTATGCATATGTTAATTCTACATTTAAGGAGGGGTTTGTTTTGAAAATGCTGCTTGATAAGTGATTTAAATTCTAGAGTGAATGCAACAGGAATGATAGAGGTGCATGGTTAGTAGTCTCAAAAGAGATGCATAAGCACTTTTATTGCTTGGTGCTTTATCAAGACAGCTTTGTAAATATAAATCTAATGGTTCTTTTTAACATGGTGAGTTTGGATGGTGAATGCATTTTGGGGCAGGAAAATATGAAGGGGGGAACATGAAGCACAATTGAATATAAGCATCGTTATGAATTTTGGGAAGTGCAGTGCAGAGGAGAAGAACACAAGTATTGGTAGCGTAAAAAATTTTGAGGCTGAGCTGCACTCTAATTGCTTTGCTGCTGCTTATATCCCATAGCCCACAGGTCCATCCATGCTGCCAAAGGACAGCCTGGGAGAAGAGAGATAACTGATATCTGGCAATTTCCTGATACCAGTCAAGAAAAGGAAAGGAGAGCTGCCCCCCAAGCAGAGATCATGTGGAGGAGATTGCATACCATGAGTGGGTCATATGGTTATCAGAGGATGAATTTCTGCTCGGACTGTTGCAGGAGAAAACCTGGTCAGCTGGAGTTGGGCAGTAGGGAAAGGATTAGGGTTAGCAATAAGAAATACTTTAACTTATTGATATTTGAAGTCTTATAATGTATAGAGGAATTGAGCTATTCATATTACCCTAAAGCTGAGCTATATATAGCTCTAAAAGTTCAAATTCCTGGGTCTCTATTTGGCTTGCTCTATTTTAGGAGGAGAATCCATATGTAAAATTCTGCTTTGCTATCTGAAAGTCTTGCCAAAAGTTTATTTAAAGAGCAAAACTTGGCAGAGCCTGCTCTCTTATCTGCAGATTTGCATTGAATCCTCTATGCTCTGTTGTGGTTAAGTGCTCTTATGGCTATTCAGTTTCTGGTGATTTCTGCTGTTTTCTTGCTTTCCCTCTTTTCTGTCTATATTCAGACTCCAAGGCAGCTGAGGCTGAGGAGAGCTGCTCACATGTGGCTGCAGAGGTCAGCCAAGGGACAGTGGTTTACTACTGAGCTGCTCCTCTTGGTAGGAGCTATCCAAGTCAGCAAGGTGGAAATCCACCATTGGGGATTTCTAGCAACAGTGGACTGCGCTGGGTCTGAGCTGCAGCACAGCACAGTGATTTTATTATTGGCATCTGCAGGTCTGCAGATTTCCTAATGGCCTGACCCCATTCTGAAAAGGACCATTAGGCAAGTGCTGGAAGAACAGCACTTCTGAGCAGCACTTGAGGATCTGAAGAGTGTGGTGCTCTTTCATTGTGAGGATTAGAGAGAGCTGCTCTGATTTCCTGCAATTAAAAGGCGTTCTGAAATTGTGCTGCTCATGCTCGGTCTGTGGTTTTGTAGGCTTATTAGTGTAACAGATAATGGGGGTGCCTTTAGTGCTGGTTAAGCAGGCAGTGTGTGTGCTGAGGATATGCTCTTTCCCTGGGAAGGTGGTTAGAATTGCTAATCACAGCAGAGAAGGAGCTGAGGAGTCTCAGGTCTTACCAGGTCAAGGGAACTTGATTTTCTAGCAGCATTTGGTCCATTAAACAGAACTACAAATACACCGCTGAGTGAGTCTCTACTGCATCTAAATTAAGGAACAGCTGCCCTCACAGCTTTCTGGCATAGGTTGGGTTAAACTGAGTTTTTCAATTTAGATAACAAATTTTGTTTGTATTTGGCCACAAATTACTGTGTGTTTTATAGGAGGTAAAAAAATATCCAACACAGTTCCTGTGTCTGTTTAATAGTTTTTCAGTTAAATGTAGCAGTATAGGACTGGTGAGACTTTGAGTAAAATATCTTTTTAATCCAACTAGTTTTAAGAAAGGAAAAACCAAAACAACAAAGATATCTTTTGGCCTAATTCTGAAAATAGTACTAACTATTTTGAGCAGTTTTTTCATACTTTTCTTTATAATGGATTCACATTCTCTGAAATGGGCTAAGTTGCACTGAAGACGATATCATGAGCACTCAACATTTGCTAACCACAACATTTCCTCAATATTTTCCTAACTTTGTTAGGAATAGGATGTTTCCTTGCATGCAAGGAGTGTTTCAAAGTGATCCATTTTCTTGAAGATGTTCCTAGTCAGATACTGTGTGGAGGCAGTGGCTTGTTTTCAGTGAAGGAAATTATGTGTTCACAATCTCTATCTTTTTTCCAAACATGTTTTACTTTGTGGAATATTTTATTAGTATCCATCCAATAATGATGGCATGTACTCCACAATGCTTTAATTGCCCATTCTGCAGTGTTAGTCTTCAAATACAGTGATGTTTAGGAGAGGGAGCTGTCAAGCCTTTTTACTCTGGTTCATTCTCACAAGCTAAGAAAAGCCTCGTTTTGCTTTCAAACCCTCATGGAGAGTGAAGGGCTCAGCACTCAGGAATGCATTCATGACATCCTCATCCAGCTGCTTGCTCTTCTTTAGGGACCTTGACTCTCTGGACAAAAAGTTAAACGGGATCAGGGCGGGGGAGTGGGTGAGAGAAGAAGCTTCCTCAGAAAAGGTCTATGAAATCTAAGTGTACCTTGTTAGAACATAAAATACCTGCAACCAGTCTTTATGGTGACTTGAAAATCGAAATATTAGCTGCTGATAGTCTGGGTTTCAGCAGCAGCTCTCCACGGTTTAGTTCCTTGTTTTTACTGCCATTCTAATGACAGTGTGGCTGGAGCCACACACCCACTGCCAGTCCTTGTCCGATGAGCTTTTATGTGCCATCCAGGCTGAGTTAGAACTATGGAAAGTGCCTGAGGCTACTTACGTAATGCAGTTATGTTGCTGTGACATTATAATTTTCAGCTATAATTTGATTTATTGCTCTTTTAAACATTACTCTTTTCCTTTCTGTATTACAAAGATAATAGCGACTGCCCTCTTTCTTTCTGCCATTTTTTGTAGATTTTAATATGTTTTATCAAACTGTTTAGTTGGAAAAGTTTGATTTTTGAAAAACAGGTTTCATTTAAAACTGAAAGCCACAAATATGGCATTGGAAGACATCTGTGTAATTTCCTAGGGAAGATGTTTACTAATTACTACTTTTATCAAGTCCTCTAAGACTACAAATAGAAATGAAAACCTGCAGAATAATGATGAGGTTGCGAAACAATTCATCAATCCTGAAATTCTCAGTAGTTTCTAGAATAATATATTTAGCTGGCTAGAAGAGCTGGGTTGAATGCAGGTAAATTTCATATGAGACCTTGTGCAAGCAAGTAATGTTAGGTAAGCTGCACAAATTATTTAGAAGTTGCCTCAAGAGATCCTAGCACTAATTTAATAAAACAGGAGCAATGCAGAAATGCATGTCAAAGCTGTAAATCATACACAAGCAGTGGAGAGATGGAATTACTCTGCCCATTTCAGCCGGTATCCATGTAAATTATCAAAATCCTCGGGCACTCTTCCCGGCAGAGCTGAAGGAGGAATCACAAGCTGCTGGCACGTACCAGGCCTCAGTGGCAGCCAGTGGGATCCATCCCCAGCTCTGTGTGCCCACTTCTGTGCAGACAGAACCTCTGAGCTGGTCACCCTTGGCTTTCTGCACAGAGCAACAGCTGCTCCTGGTGCACAGCTGCCCTGGGGATGCTGCACGTCTGAAATGGGTCACAGGAACCACACGCTGAAGTGCCTGTTTGTGTCGTTTGACTGCAGGGAGCCTCGGGTGACCCCTCAGTCGTGCCAAGTGAGGCACTGTGAGACACATCCCTGCTGCTTTTACAGGTTAAAGGTCTGGAAATCAGAGTAGCTCAGAAACATGCCCGGGAAAGGAAAGGCTGAGGAAGGAGCAAGCTGCCTGGAGGTTCAACACTGCAGTGGTTGTTGGCTGGAGCACTTCCTGGCAGTGTCCCCCAGAGCAGCACTGGGGAGAACTGCACGGCACCTAGTGCTCTTTGTGGAGAGCTGGGGGACTCAAAGGATGCATTTATAGATACCAGAGACTGAAGTCTCATCCCACTGGTAGTAAAGCTTGGGCTGCAGCCCAGGGAAGGGTTTGCCTGGCTGGCAAGAGACACTGAAGAATAGGATTCAAAACACTGATGTGAAGAGCAGGGAGCTGGTTAAGAGAGACTACCAGCAAGGGGTGCTGGTGCTTGGTGAAAGAGGCAAGGAAGGCCATGGAGCACCAGAGTGCTTTCTAGCCCTCCAGGGAAGCAAGGCTGGCCTCCAGATAACATCAAGATACATGAATTAAAGAGAAGGAAATGGGCGTAAGAGAGAGTACAACTCTGTGTGTACTCGTCTAAGATCACTGTAATCCTGTTCCTCATCTTCCTGGCCAAGTGCTCTGAGACTCCTTGGGGTTCAGAGGTTGCTGTGAGACCAGCTTGGGTAAGGGGAAGCCTTTGAACCAGAATCCCTGTCCCAGGTAGAGAGATTTGAACCCAATGGGCCAGAGGAGACTTTTAAACAGATGAGCTAGCTCTGAAAGGGGGAATGTCTGCAGTGGTCTGTGCTGTAAGTAGGTTTCTGGGAAAGCCAGTCTAGAACTAAAGAGCAGGTTTCTGCAGAGCTTTGCAATGTTAAAAAGAGATGTACTTTGTGTGCTTAAACTGTGATGTCCCCAAGGAAAATTGCTCTCCTCCTACACATGCACTACCCAAAGGGACCACTGGTACTAATGCTGGATCCTCATTATTTCCAAGGCATGTTCTGGATGTGCCATGATACCATAGGTGTACCAAAGTCTGAGGATGAGGACGATGCTAACAGCTGACTACATTTACCTGGGAAGTGGAAGAGCTGGGTCTGTAGTGCATAATAGAGTGAGGTGCTCCTCACTGGGGATGAAGCCCCAGGTGCTGTGTAAAGGTGAATCTTTTATTCCTTTGCAATTTAGGAAATTCTCCTCTCTCTTCTCTCTGAAAATGCAGAGTTTGAAACACAAGATATAAATTGTCATCTGTGTGGTGGTCAACAATTGTGCTGTACAGTGAAGATAGAAATTTGTTACCTTTTAGTTTGGGTCTTTCTGAAGGAGATTCACTTCAAGGTAAGTGGGGAATAATGTAGCAATTGCTACAGAAAGCAGTATTTCCTTTCCATGTGGCAAATCTAACAAAATAGAGGATGTGAAGTGTGCAACTTGCTTTCACCAAGGCATCTTAGATACTTTGTAAATATTCCTATATGCCAGATTCTTTAGGTGGAACAAGCAAAAAACTTCAATTGTGTACCTTTGGTCTCTAGAAAAATGGCTAAATTACTAACAGATACATGATGCAAAGAAAGACATTTTATTTCTTTTAGAGACATTGCAATAATTTCCAGACAGTAATAAACCAAGCTTTAACTCTCCAGCTTTTTTAATTATCTCATATGAGTGTATGAGAGTAGGAAGATGGCTTCATAGTTAAATGTGGAACTCAGAGCGATGTGAATTGAATGGCAGGGTCTGCTGCAGGCTATCTCTGACCTCAGATAAGTCTTCTAATCTCAGTGTTACTCCTGTTCGCCTGGGGAAAACTATGATAATATCCTCTTTTCATCAGTTCTCCCTTTGGTTTGCTTAGATTGCAATCTATTCAGGTCAAAGATTTAGCCTTATCTTACTTATATGGACCAATTTCACTGAGGTCCCTGAGGCTGGATCTACAGATAATTCTATTTTCTAATAGTATTATCTGGAAAATATCTACAATTAATCTATGAATCCAGTAAAATCACACTGAATAACAATTCCTCCCAAACTGCTTAAAACTTCTATCAAGTTGCAGAATGGCAATATTATATTTAGATGGCTGGAACAACAGCATAAAACTGCCATATGAAAGTCCCCAGTGTTGGCACAGTCTGAATATTTTATGCTAAAGTGCTGTTCTTAATCTAAGAGGGCTGGTATTTACATAATGTCATAAAAGCTTGTAAAGGAAAAAAAGTAAGTTCTGCAAAAGTCAGACAGCAGCGATTCCCCTGATTACCAGTTGCAACAGATCTATTGGGCAAGAAAAAGTGCTGAAGATAAGTACCAGTGAAAATCAAGACAATAAATCTTTCTTTTCCATTAGCTTGTAAGGCAAAACTGAAAAAGAATAAGAACAACTTAAGAGCAACATACAAAATGAAAGCCTGAATGAATGATTTTAATACATTAGCTTTCCTCTGTAAACAAAAGAATTGAAATTGTTACATCTAGAGACCTTGAGAAACTGTGAAGTACAGAATTAAGCAATAATAGAGACGTGAATTACGAAAAACTTTCCACAAACCTGTTCAGTATTAGATAAATAACATCAGGGTGTCAGATTTTTTTGCCTTTGGTGAAGCAGGTCCAAACCTCCGAATTCTGATTGCCCTGCTCATGGGAGCTGCCCGCTCCTCCTGGTGGGCTGAGGATTCTCTCACCCATCTTGTCCCTCCTGGATGGCACCGAAGAGCTGGGACAAGGGTGGAGAGTACACGTCTGATATATACTGCATTCAGTAAGAGCGTTTGAACCTCCTCTGGACTTGCTTGGAGACAACAGAGGGAAAGATGTTTCTAGGCAGCCATCTGCGTATCCTGTTTCAGACCCCCAACTCCAAGTTTCTCTTGCTTGACTGGGAAGGATGATTTGTGTCTGAACAACCTTGTCTTCCCTTTTGTAGGACAAGTGTGGCCTCTGGATAAGTGTGTAGGAGAGTGGGTCCTCAGGGGCTGGACCAGATCCAGGCATGGGGATGCAGGCTGAGCTCTTAATTGCTAGCTTTTTCCAGGAGATCTTCCTCATATGGTGAAAGAAAGGGGACTTAGGGAAAAAAAAAAAAGAAGGAAAAAAAAGGAGGAGGAAGAAACCACAGAATATTCTGAGTTGGACGGGATCTCCAAAGATCATCAAGCCCAACTCCAAAGTGAGTGGCCCATACAGGGACTGTGGCATTATTAGCACCATGCTCCATCACAACTGAGTCAATCTCATATAATGACTTCTAGATAAATCTGCCCAGTCTCTGCTTCCCCTTCCTTTCAGATGTCATCAGTTTCCAAGGCAATATACATTATAATAATGTCTAACCTTAAAATTCTTGCTTTACCACAGATAGAAGTGAGTGTTGCAGTCTGCTGCCTTCTGATCACTTGCAAAAACTTCAGCTCCTCTGTGACAGCCTTGCTCAGCAGAGGTCCCAGTAGTGACATGCTGGGGTGGAAGGGTTATTTCTGAAAACCTTCACTGATTTTAAGAAGGGCTACTGCCTCCTTGCTTGTGTAAAGACACATCTGTGTGGGCAGAGTTGCAAGAGAGGGGTCTAAGGAAGAGAGATCTTCGAAGTTTCAAATTGCACCTTTCACTGAGATGTGTAATTCATACTTGTGAGACTTCTGTACAAATTCTTGTTTCATTGCATAACTTCTGCAAATGATCTCATGCAGTTCTTCATTGAATGTCTTAATTATTTTTCTTAATTAAATAATAAAAAAAAAGTTTTTTGGTTCTCTCACTTTCCTACAATTTGCCAATTGTTTGTAATTGGACTTGTCTTGCATCTCATGTTCCCTGTTTCTTGCTGGATGGAACATGCCTGAATGGGGAGTGTGAACAATTATCATCTCAGAGTGTACAATTTAAGGGCAAAACACCCAAGTTCTTCACATGTGACAGTGCTTGTTGTGCCTAATGGCTATGGATTTATAGCTGTGGTCCTACAGTTCATGTCCTGCTGCTCCCAGCACTGGTTTAATCATCTTAAACACTGTTGGTTACCCACAGTGGTTTGGAGAGGCTTTACAACACAGCACACCTACAAAAGCTGAGCCTTCTTAAGGAAAATAAACATGTATTTGACTAGCACTCTTCAATTTATGTGACAGCTAATATTTTTTCCTACTTTGTCTCCTGTTTTTCTCAAGAGCCAGACACCTTACGTTTTTGCCTTAATAGCCTCTGGTTAAGGCACCTGACACCCCTGCTTTGTTTAGTATCTACACATTATCTCTGTTTTTCAGGTCAACAACTGCGTTTCTCATTCATGTCATGTGTAAACACATGCAGCTTGAGTCTCTGGTGTTTTCATCAGCAGCTTACACTATACAGTGCCCTTTCCTAATATCCTTAATCTCGGCTTCTGGAAAATAAAATAGTGACCTACTTTATTTTCTGCCTTCAGAGGAAAAACAAAGTGCACGTGGTGGAGCAGCAGCTGCTGTTTCCTGACAGCGAGCAAAGAGCTGTAGTGCCCCTGATTCAGAGCTTTGCTAAACCCATTTCTGTCTCCACATCCTCCTCTCCCTGCTCCCTGTGCGTGGGCACTTGCTGCAGTGCTGTCTCTGGTGCTCGGATGCCATCACTCAGGTCTGGGATTGTCTCCACACGAGGATGGGTTAATTACCTAACCAGGGAAAGTGGACTCTCGGGCTGCTGTCCCCTCTGTCAGTGCTCCCTGATGCAGCACTGACTCCTGCTCACCAAGCTGGAAACGTGCCCACAGCCCATCAATGTGTGCTGTATGTTGTGCTCCTGCCCTTTGGCCTCTGCCCGTGCCAGTTATTTGGGAAACACGGGCAATAGGGACCATAGCAATGCTTTCACTTTGCAATGTGGGGGGAGGAGGCCTCTTTCACGTGGTTTCCTCCCCCCCTTTCTGCAGTGGGTGATGGTGTCGGTGTCGACTCATCACCTGCTTGCTTCACAGACCTCTTCCAGAGTCTCCAGAAGCTCCGGTGCTTCACAAGACTGTCACACAGCGATGAGAGCTAGGCACCGAAATAGAAAATCAATAGTATGCAAGCAGTCTCCTCCCACATGTGCTTTTGAAAATCTCCCCCACAACCTTTTGCATCAACACTAACCAGATTTCACCTACAAATCTGCTGCACTTAATCTCTCTAAGTACCTCTCCAGCACTCGTCTCTCATCCCCAACTTAAGCTCCCTTATTGACAGATGTGCACACACACACAAACAACTTATTTTTCCCCTCCTCTCAATCTTCCATTGTTCCAAACCAACATAGGACAACAGCTCTGACAAGGCTGTATCCCTCCTGTTTGCACTCAAAGTAGCAACCTGTTCAAAATAGGAGGATGGAGCTTTGCTCTGGCCTGACTTTTGCAGAGCTCCTTGTGAGAGGCAGCCAGATGACCCCTGGTCTCAAATTTGGA
Source organism: Grantiella picta (assembly GCA_013397955.1). Taxonomy (NCBI): domain Eukaryota; kingdom Metazoa; phylum Chordata; class Aves; order Passeriformes; family Meliphagidae; genus Grantiella; species Grantiella picta. Next base: position 578,375 of record VZRM01007975.1, on the reverse strand, counting down.
GACTACTGTGGCCATCTCCGGCTTTCCTGCAAAGCCATGGCACATTATTTGCACAATTGCACAGTAGTGGCTGGATGTTTTACCCTTGGCTGGCTTTAATGCTGTCTTCAAGTTATTGTTCCAAAACTGCCTGATGCAAGATCAAAGCAGCAGCCCAGACAAAGCACATTCAGACTGGGAGCTGGGGTGGAAAGAAGGAAACTTTGCAGCAGAGCAGTCATGCAGGCTGTTTTTACTTTTGCTTCAACGGGACTGAACGGCAGGCAGGAGACCTGCTGGTGGAAGAAATCTCATAGGTGGGAGCCTGGCTAGAGGGAAAATCCAACCCATCTCAGAATGGTGTCAGCTGCTTGTTTTTTTTTTTTTTTCACATATTGATTGGAAGTGTTGGAATATTTGGACAAGGCAACAGCATGAAGAGTTAACAAAGTGTCTGAGATAAATGCATTGACTCTTTCATGTAGTAAAAAGAGATGACTAAGCTGAGAATTCTAACAAGAGCTAATCACCATTTCTGATCTTGTTTAAGAGATTAATTATGGAATGTTGTAGACCTAATTAAACATAGAATCAAGGGCAAATAGGCACAGCCTTACACCAACTGACAGAAATATAGAAATTCTGCTGGAACACACTGAATTTCTATACTTGGAAAGCAAGAAACTGACACAGCCTCTTACAGCTCTCACATAGATTAAAAAAATATCAGCAAGAAAAAAGTTCTTGATACAATAATTGATTAATTTTATATTGAAGAAAGACTAATGACCTTCTACAAGGAGAATTGCAGTAAGTTTTGTAGATACTAGGAGGTCTCATGCTAATTATTTTCCACTTGCATAGCATCATCAGTTTAAGGAACCTAAATTAATATTAAAACATTATTTCACTATCTTACTAATCTGTTGAACAGCTGGAGAAATAGAAACTGAATTAGTAAAATGATGTGCCTGTGTTCTTCTACAAATTGGTGAAAGGAGAAGTAATGTAAATCGAGAGTCTTGACATTCAGCCCTTGTGTCAAGATTTAGGGTTTAAGGATTTAAGGAATTTATTTGTAAACATACAAAAAAACCCACACTGGAGGAAGTGAAATCTCAAATTTAACTAATTGAGACAAATAACTCCAGGCTGCTATTGTCAACTGGCAGCTCTTGGGTTTGAGGGCTTGTTTTTCACTGAGTCCTTGTGAATCCCTTGTTGTCTCTCCAAGTCTTTGCTGCTTAGAAAAACTGACAATTCTGTTTTTTGGGGGTTTTTAATGAAATTGTCTGTCATAGACACATCAGTTTGATTCTCTGAATTCTACATTTACTCAAATCACATGAGTCCATTTAATAAATGATCCCCTTAAGCAAGGGAGGTACACATCTGTGAACACCCCTGTGTGTGTCACATGTGAGCTATTTGTTTGCAGAGGGGCTTTGATGCCCTTTTCAGCTCCAGAGAGAACTGGTGTGGCTGCCTTTGCCATGTGGGCATGGTGCTGGTGGCTTTTCCATGAGTGTGTGTGCTGGCTTTGGCTGTGGATGTCCTGGCTCCTTTCATCAGGCCCAGCAAGAAGTCTGGTCAGATTTCTGTTGCACACCAGCTTGTTCTCCCCTGCCCTTCGTTTGCTACTCCTGCTTTTCCCTGCTCTTGTTTCTTTTCTTATAACTGGCCAATTTGGGGCAGTGCATTTGATCCTCTGCTCCTGGAGCTGGTCCTCAAAAAACCTTGTCCTTTCCTATTTTTTCTTTACTGCCTCAAAGCAATAAAGAACTGAATGTGTGCTACTTTTGAGGACAAGAACATGAAGCATCTGTTTGAAAGTACAGTTGAACACAGTGTCTCTCATCTGCATGCATGGGAAGAAAAGAAGTGAACAAATCACCTGTGTAACATTCAGCTGTTTAAAGGTATCAAGGATAACTCTAATTCCATGGGGTATATGGTTCCCTCGAGGAATTTTTAAAGGACACTTCTGAGAAGTGGCTGGAAATAACTGATCAGAAACAGAAATCAGATTAAGGGGTTTTACCTGGGGCTCCTTGTGAAGCTCAGCCACTTCCCACACTGCCAGATTCCTCTCTTGAGGGTGCTGCCCTTTAACAGTGAGAGGAAGCTATGCGACGAAGATCTGGAAGGGCCAGAAGAGCAGTGCCTGGTGAGTTGAACTCGCTCACACCAGTAATGATGTTTTTGTGGTCAGACGTGGCAAATAAGGATGTAAGCTGGCTGGAGTTTGGCTCATGGCAGGCAAGCCCAGCAACATTTTGGGTATTAGAGAGAGATCAAATAGTCTTAGTTCATGCAAAAGTAGGCATATTTTTCAAGTTTAATTCAGTTATAAAACTACTATATTGCCAGATTTGTTTGCCTTTGCCTGGAAAGGACAAAGGGACAAAGGCATGCATAGTTTTTTCCTTCCTCTTATCTTTATGCAACACTACCTGCAAGTTCAGGGTTATTTCATTTCCTTGGTTTTCAGTCATGTATGGAAATGGGTGTAGAGCAAGGGTCTCAGTCACTTCTCACGGGACAAAGCAGAAGAGTCCTCTCCTTCTCCAGCCATGCAGCAGGTGTCTCTGTCTGGAAAGCAGCAGAGGAGGGGCAGCATTTGGAGCCAGGAGGTTCCTGTGTGAGCATCTGTGAGTGTTTGCTGCTTGCCAGTCCCACCAGATCCCACCTGTGTCAGTTCTGGTGACAGAGCTCTGGAGCAGCCAGATTTGGGGCTGACTTTCTGTTGCAGCACTCATGGCTGTTCCTGCCTTCAAAACACGGTGTTGGACTGCCGGCTGCTCTGCCAAGCCAATACTCCAGCTGTGTCTCCAGCTTTGCTTCTCAGAAGATTGCTTTTCGGTGCAATTGATTCTTGGACACGATCACAGAAACACTGGCGCTGGGGTCTGCTGCTGCCTGGGATCTGCTGCTGCCTGGGATCTGCTCCTGGCATCACTTCCACTTGTGTTTGTTGGCCTCTGTGTCAGCTTGTGCTGCAGCAGCCCAGGGTATTTTCCATCTGAACTGGGAACTAAGTTTGTGCCACATGTTAGAGACAGAAGACAAGGTCTCCATGCTATATTTTCTACATGGCATAGCCTTATAATTTTTCTTTCCTTATCCCTTGTCCTTTTTAAACAATTCTTCTCTCCTTAGCCCAGCTGCTCTCCGGAGTGGGGGGCTGTATCCACTCACATGGACCAACCCCCGCATGCACCAGCTCCTTCTGCTTTGCAAGATATCAGGAGAGATTACTGCCCATCCCAGGTTTCAATAAAGTTATTTCTATATTTATGGAAAAAGGAAAAAAAACCCAGAATCATGGAATCAAAGAATAAGCTGAGTTAGAAGAGACCCACAAGGATCATCAAATCCAACTCCTGGCCCTGCATAGCCATTTCTATTTTGATAACAGTGATCCATGATGCACTTTGTGTTCCAGAGGAGCCACAGAAAGAGCTTCAAAAGTTTGCAGTTCCCTAATGCAAAAACTCAAGAAATGTGCTCAAAACCCAAACTGTTTCACAAATATATGAGCTCAATTTGTCCAGCTGAATGGCTGGGGACTGGGCCAGAGTGATGGAGGTTTGCAAATTTTTTAAAATCCTGCTAAAAATATTTTTGTCTTGATAGAACTGTAATCCACGTATGCTGTAATGCTGGTTACTAATTAAATCATTCTGAGACTGAGAAATGCACATAAAGCAACCAGGGATTAAACTGGTCTGGTAGTTTTAGTATCTTTAGGAAATTCCCAGTTGAATTTTACAGAAAACTGCTTAAAGGACACAGACAGGAAAAAGACCCTTTTGACAGTTACTATATACTGTATGGAGACTGTATATCTCTAATAGTGATGTCTTCACACACATTAGGAGAAAAAATGTTGTGATACATATGAGGTCAGTACTTTCTACAGTTCAGTAATATCCAATCTTTTTTTCTGTGTGATAAAAACCTATTCTTCTTCCTTGTCACGGACAGACAGTATCAGCATGGGGAGAAGAGCCAGAACTGATGAGTGTGAGGTGTGTCAAACACAGCCTAGGAGACTTCTGGAGACTGCGTGTAGCTTGGGCACATTGTGCCTTATCAGGAAGGATACACTTGGCATCTCCCTCCATGCTGTCCACAGTTCTCTTCCCATGACTGCTTCCCCAGGAGGTGCTCATCTCCCCGTGGAGAGGTCTGAGGAGCTGGAATTAGGAGCATTCACTTATCCTGCAGTCCTCATGAGACCTACAGGAAAGGGAAATCCTCTTCTGGCTCTGTGTGGCACCTCCAACCCCATATTTCCCTGACTGTGTGCAAGTCCTTGCTGTTCCTAAGGCATCTCCAGACTCAGGGAATGGGAGCAGCAGGGAACCAGGATTTTGGGAACCAGCTTCTTAATGGACCCAGGGCTGGCCCCAGTGCATCCAGCTGCCCTCTCCAGCATCCTCACAACAAAATACAGAGCCTCACTACTCTGCTTGGTCTTTGGCTGCAGGGTCCGGCTGAGCTCTGAGTTAAGCCAGCAACTATTCTTGCATTACAACTTTGATTTTTGGTGCTTTCACTTCGCTGTTCATTAAGATGCTTCAATGGAAGTGGAGACACTCAGGTTATGGTTTAAACAATGCCTAGATCTGTACTTCTCACTTGGAAATGTGAGCTGGCAAGTGATGCTTTCTACATCTCTGGTAGTGCTGTCTTACACAACCAGAACCCTGGGGCTCTGCTTGATCCTGGTGTTACAGATGTAGTATAAAAATAACTACCCTTTAGAGCCCTGCCTTTGTAATTTAGCCCCGTAGTCTGATTGCCCAGCTATGGTTTATGGCAGGAAACTCCCTGTAAAGAGCAACACACTGGACAGAGATTTGTAGTGGCATGTTGTAGTAATCTCTCTTTCAAAGAAAGAGAGAGAAAAACATGTTACCAGTGTGAAATGAAGGTGGGTAAAAGTGTTTGATTATTGCTTCCTGCCATTTTAGGAGTATCCTGTGTCATTCTTGTTTATTTTCAATTCTTATGAAGTTTAAAAGAAACACAACAAACTATGCACAAACACTGTATTACAAGATAATAATTTGCCATCTGATGCTACTTAAATTTTTCACGAACTTTTTGAGAACACTATACTCTCTTAAGTGGTAGCAGGTTAATGTATTTCCTTTGTGGAAATGACTTTTCACTTTTGATGTTAAGAGAAACTTCTCTGAAAATCTTTTTCCCTAGCTAGAAGGAAATTGTTTGCAATGCTTTATTATAATTGAACATCCATAATGCTCAGCATATGAAAAAAAGAACCTTAAAAGAAGTTTTCAATACTATAAATGATTCATAGGAAAGCATCATTCCCTTTAAATGCTTTACCATATTTGAAGTGCAAAAGGCAAGTTAGATGCTGGAGTCAACCCAAATTTATATTAGGGCTCCGTGCTACTGTGTTCTGCTCATTATTATAATTATTTTATATGCCTTCTTATCACTAAGTGCTTTCCAATGTTCAATAAGGGAGCTAATTGGTGTTATTTGGTCTTTTTCTTACCCTTTCCCTTTTCTTTGTTCAACCAAGTATTTTCATAGGGTTGGTTTTCTTTAGGATACACAAACCTATTTACATTGGAGAAAACAAGAGAGAGAAAGTGTAACTTGGGTTTGGGACTGAGAGGTGAAAGGCTGAGTGTCTGCACTCCTTGTGAGGCTCCATTCCCAGAGCAACTGGACTCAGTGATTTCCAAGGACAATGAGTTGAGCCCTTCCTGAGAGCTGCATTTGGGTCAGCACATTCGGGTTTCCACACGCCTCTAGCAATTAACCAGCTCAAACCCTCCTGCCTCGGGGAGATAGCATCCCACCTCTGCAGCTAAAATCTTCCCAGAGAACTGAAGGAGTACAGATTTAAGCCGATTCACAACAGCTTTAATTAAACCTCAGTTAAACTGGTTCACATTTAAATATCCAGGAGATACATGACGATCCACACTTAATTACCGCAGCACAGCCTAATGCCCTCTTCTGTGCCCACCGTGGGCCTACTCGGGTCTGGTGGGGTGCAGAGCTCCGCTGGGCTGCTCCAGCCCCCTACTCCCTGCATCACTTACACACCACTCCCAAACCCTCTCTACCCTCTACCCACACCCTGGTGAGGCCCAGCAGCCCCAGACAAGCAGCTGCAGAGCGTGGGGAAGGCAGGCAGGGAGCCCAGGGTCACCCCAGCATGCCACTGCCCTGCTGCTGAGAAGAAGCTGCTTGTTTGGTCACAGCAGTGATGGGGGCTGGTGGTGCCCAGCACTGCCTGCAGCCATATGGCTGCTCCAGGAGCTCCCTGGCACAGCCCCCAGCAAATCCTCTTAGTTCAGCTTCCCCCTCTTTCTTGCCTCTTTGATGTTGGTCTTGCCTTGGTCCATGCTCCAGTGCAGTCCCAATTCCCACTGCAAGCTCTCTCGGTCAGACCATGGTTGTGCTCCTGGCGTTCTCATGGCCCAACCACAGCTCAGGGATGGGACGTTGAGGTTACATCTGCTCTCTGCACAGGGTTCTGCCTGGTAGTGAGATACCAGGAGAGCAAAAAGTGTATTCTGTGGTGAGGGGCACTGCCTGGCTGCAAAGACCAGGAATGAAGAACTTAAATTTGCCGCTGATTCTCTGCTTTGACACATTGCTAAGGTATCTGTTTGTCTCCCTGTGTCACAGGCAGGCACTAAACATAAACCTACTTTCCTAAAGTTGTTATGAGGATTTTTGTTGAAAATTAGATCACGGAAGTGAAAAGCAGTAATTAAAATGCTTTTCAATAGAGTGGAAGTAGGTACAGAGCCTTATGTATCAGGAAGGGTGCATTCACATTAGGAACAAGGCATTGCAATTTATACTGTTCCTCAAAATCAAGGTAAGAAAACAAAAATGCCTGCTGATCTCTTTTTCAGTTTTGAAACAGCATAATAAAAAAACATCTGCTAAGGCTAATGACTGCATTTGCATAGATTACATGTGACAATCCAGCACACAACAGGGTGTCCTGCCATGCAGACAACAAGCCACAAGGGTGATGCACTTCTTTGGCATTTGTTGCCATAAGTCAGCTACACTTCTACAATAACAGCATCAGCTACTTTCCAGGAGGGCTTTGGCTAACAGTGCCAGAGAAAATTACTGGCTCCCTCTTGTTTTCCAAGATGAAAGGTGTAGGGCTCTCTCCTGCCAAGTGTGGAGGAGCAGTGGAGGAGGGGAAACAGCTTCCATGGAGGCGCCCAGCGAAACCCCTTGGCTCTGGAGTGGTTGGGGGGAAGGAGTCAGCTCTGCTGGGCTCAGGCTGAGGGAGGCTGAGCCCTGGTGCCCAGCAGGCAACACAGGGAGGCTGTGCACAGCCCTGCCATCAGCCAGGCGGAGGGAGGGCCGGCGCCTGCCATGGGGCAGCATGGCTGGATGCCATCAAGAGTTGGAGGGGAAAAAATGGCTCCTTTGTGTTTTCAGCACAGTGGTTGAGTTTTATGGCATCGCTTTGTTATTCTTGCAGCATTGACTATGAACAAATAAAAGACGACAATTTATATCCTAAGGCAAACTGGCTCTGATACGGTGCTATTCCTTTTTGCTTTGCTTAATTGGGCTAACAGAAAAAGACAACAGCTGCAATGGTGGGAATGAAAAATGCCTTTGCTTGTCCTGGTTTTGACAGCAATCAGCCTGACAAGGGATTATCAATTGATCTGAGATAAGTGTTAGTGAAGGATGCAGTTTGTTGTCTGTTTATCCCTTTCACTATTTCATAGATACAATTACAGATAAAAGAGACTAATACAGAGAGTTACTTTGAGAGAGAGAAAACTGTTAGGCATGTTTAAGCCCAGTGTGAAAAGGAGAGAAATCTCCATGAAAAAAATGCTCTGGGACTTCTGCGTGTTTAGATACACCCATGTGTGTGCGCACACATGTCATGAAGCAATGAAGTCAAAAAGGAGGCCATAGTCATGTTTTTGAAAAAAATCAGGTCATTTTCTCCAGCTTGTTTCTTCCAAGTCTGCAGATCTAACAGCCACAGGATGCTTCCTTCTGTCCTGGTAATCCACGAGTCCAGGCAAAGCTCTGTGACCACCTGTCAGCCTATTTTTGTGAAGCTCGATGGAAAAACTCCACAAAAATGAGTAGATCATTTTGACTGTCCCATTTGACACATAAAACATCTTTTGGAGTGGTGCATAATTTTCCCATTGGGTTTGGCTGGAAGCAGGAGACGATATGGCCTGACCAGGAATCAAGAGAAATGGGCTTTTCCCAATCAGCCAGAGACACTGGGCAAACCTGTGCTACTGGTTTCCAGTCTGCTTGCCCCTGGCCCTGATCCAAGATGGTGGAGTTTGGTGGGAGTTTTGCAGTTATCCTTGGTAGAGGCTGAGTTCCAGCTATTGCGTGTGCAAACACCACTGAGGAGAGCCTTCCAGGTTTCAAGAGGCTGGAGGATGCTTGCTCTGCCTACCAGGAGCCCTACCAGCCAACTCAAAGGGCCAAATACTACATTTATCACATGCTCCTTGTTCAAATGGTGCTTCTCTGGAAACCTGTTTTGTCCGAGCAAGAGAAAAATCAGGAGTGGAAGCCCCAGTGATTATTCCTCTTGGTACTAATCTATTCTTAAACTGCACCGTGCTCTTTAGATATTTCAGTAAAACTGTCATAAATCAACACCCACTGCTTCGTTTTTCTTAGTGGTGGGAAAAAAAAAGGGAAAAGAGACAACTGAAAAGCCGTCCTTTAGCTGACATTCAGTTGGGATTGATCGAGCAATCTGCTGTCAAAGCAACAGCACTAGTCAAAAATAGCCCTATGGAAAAAAACCTCTGGTGTTATTTGCGTCGTGTGTCCCACACAACGCTCCTTGGTGAGAGCAGGGCGGCAGAGACCAACATCAGAACGGGATCAGTGGAAGTGTTGTGTGCGAAATTAATCGTGTGCTCCTCCTCGAGCCGCCAGCGTCCCCAACTAACAAGCTCGCCCATGTGCATCAGGGCATGGTTTCTAGAAAGAACAAGAGGGGTCAGATTTGTTTAGAAACTCTCACAGCTCTGAGGGACCAATGCAACCAAAATCCAGGCTGCACCAAGCCTTTCTCGTGGTGTAACCTTGACCGGAGTCCCAGTCCTGCAAACTCACGACCATCTTAGTAGCTCCCTTGGTGCAAGAAAAAGGCACTGCCATGTGCATATACATTGAGCAATGCACATGATTGCACTGGAGAGTAGGGAAAATGTCTTATTTCTGCATAACAAAGTTTTTTCCAAACAAAAAATCTGAAAACTGAAAAATGTTGGAAATGCTGGTTGATATTTTTGGGAAAGTGAGGAAATAACTTAAATACCATGAATATCAAAACATTTAGAGAGAGGCTGATTTGAACAAACTTAGGTGTTTTTTCTCTGAACACTTAAGTTGAGCTCAGAGCTTTTAGGAAGATTTACCTCATCCACCCGTAAACTGGCCTGTAAAACAGGTCAAATAAACTGCACCCTAAGAATACCTGCCTTTTGACATTAAAGAAAGGGGATTTAAGCTAACTAGCTGAGATGCAGCCATTTACTCTGCAGCTGGTTAAAGCACGGGGAGACAAAACCTACCTTTTGGTTTGAGACAGAGGGAAGCCAGTGGTTCCTATAGGTTTGTAAGGCATGGCCTAGTCTTGTGTGGCTTCTCATAGCCAGCCCTTTTGGAAGCTGCTGAGACACACCCTATTTCAAATACAAAATATATAGTGAGTGTCTGCATACTGGAGTAGTTGCAGTTTTGGAGCTCCTAAAAAAATTCCTGCGAATGAATTTTGTCATTAGTTTTGAAAATCTGTCACAATAAAAATCACAATTCTTTTTCTTCTTTCCCACCACGTTCCAGGACACAGATTTGGTCTCAAAGCTTTTCAGCAATTCCCTTGTAGGCTATGTATTTCACACGTGCTCAGGTGTCTCTTTCCTCCTCCACGTTTGGCCTCTGAGTCCTTTCATCTGAGCCCAAAGACTGCTGGCTGGCACTCAACTGCTCTGCCATGTTCTGCCCAGGACCTGGTTTATTTGTACAAAGTGAAATGAGGGGAGAGAAGGAAAGTGAGACAGAACACTCCTGAAATCACACTAATAATGTATCAATCAGTAATTGTAATGAAAGGACTTGTTTTTTTAAATTAATCTGTAGCAGCTGAATCTCACAATAGCCTTGCTAGCAAACTGGATAAGTATTTCTGACCAAAAAAAAGATAGATCACATCTATCTAGGTATCCTATTTAGTGGATAGCTGAATCTTTAATTAAGGTCCTGATTCTGACTTTTACATCTACTAACACTAATCAGAAGTATTTCTGCTGAAGTCAATGGAAAGGTCAGAGAAAGAGGACAAAGGTGAGAAAAAACCTCAGGCTTCCCCAACGTGATTAAAGTTTTCTGAATGCTTACCTCTCCGTAAAAGAGTCTCAGCAGAATTGTTCTCCAAAAATCATGCTCAACTGCATCTCAGCTGTTTGAAAAACATATTCCGACCCAGTATTCCCCATGGTCCCTGTAATCTGCTTACACTCCTGTTTGGCTTTTAATTAGAGATAGTGGGGAAAGACCCATTCCTCCTGTGGTACTATTGTCTGTCAGGCTTGCTGAGTCTGCACAGCCAAGATTTTATTTTCATTTATTTTTGAAGTGGAAAAATGTAACTAGCACAATTAGAAATAAAATTTAAGTATTGATTATATCTTGGATACTGCAAGCATCCAAAGAAAAACAGATGTCTGTCCATCTACAAAACATATTTATGGGATACTGTTTTTTTACCTTCCTCTTTTCAGTTCAGTATATGGAAGAAAATAAACTCCAAACATTTCCAGTAATTACAGCGCAAGTAAATCTGGGATTGGACTGGGTTAATTCTTAGAGGTTCTAGCTATACTGTTCCAGCAGGATTAAAAGGTTTTGAGTTTTTAATGCAGAGGGCTAGGGCACTAACATATTATTAATTAGAAGTAAATCTGTCCCTTGGGGGACTACCTGCACTGCCTTCATTTTTAATTTGTATTTAGCTTTAAGACAAATGATGAATATTTCCCCTCTTTCAGTTTCTCAGTTGTTTCCTTATTTCACTGTAATCCTTTTGTTTTGCATTGGGAAGAACAGTTGGATAATACAGAGATAGTATGCAGAGAATTGATTTTTTTCAATCTGTTGACTGAACTGGAAAACATTCAATAATTTTCTTTGGAGTCTAGATCATGTTTTGCTTCATTTTGGGAGGGTTACTGTTATTTTCCTATTTTGCTCTTTGAAACAGCAAAATACAAGCCATTTATACAGAAAAGTTGCTTTGACAACAAAAAACTCTACAAAAATCTTGGATGAGCTACTGTATCTTTATCCTTTCTCAGTTCAGATTGTTTACTTGATTTCAGAAACCCCACAATTGTTTTGCTCAACCTGAACATCCATTTCTGCTGAACTACTTTTTTTTCCCTCTCTAAAGTTGCACTTAGAAGGGATGCTGAGGCTGAGGAACAGTAATAAAAGCAAACCTCGCTGTGGCCACAGGATTCCTTTCACGTGCAGAGAAGTTGTTGGCCTTTGCTGCAAGGATATTATCAGGGAGGACAAGTATTCCTCCTCGTGAAGTCCTCACTAGGAGGTCTCAGGTCCAACACACAGTCTTCCAGGCTCATGAAATGAGACTTCTTCCTGTTTTGGCTAGACTGGGACAGTGTTGAAACACATGAAAAGTTAGTGGCTGTTTTCTTTTCCTCCACATTTGCACTGCAGAAGGGCATGATTGTTACCTGTTCAAGAATCTGTGCCTCAGCTCTTGTTTGGTGTGGTTTCTTGGAGATTTAGAGGATATTCTGGTTGCTTAAATTACAAGGTTTTGCAGTGGGCACTTTCAAATTCTATAAATTTGTGGAGTTTAGATGTAATTTTCTGAAAATAGAGTCCAGGTCTCTATTTTGAGAAACAGGTCTTGTTCTGCTCGCTAAACATTTGCCAGTACTGCAGCTCTTCAGCCAATAAAACTCAGTAATGACAGTTTATTATCTCCCAGGAGACTGGAGATATACTTCACATGCACATCTCCTAGTCATGATGAACTTCCCTATCTCCACATTGCACTGAGAGCAGATTTTGCTGGTGACAGTTTTCCATGTGTTAATCAGGCAGTTTCTGGTGAGCAAGAAGCTGTGTGGAGATGACAGTCTGATACAGTGGAGGAAACTCACTTTATCCTTCATCTTCTACTTGCCACTCTTTATTCTTCCTTCCATTTATTGCATTTTTTATATTCCCTTAAGACCTTTTTCCCTGAGACATCCCCAAATCTGAGCTGCCTGTGAGTGTGGGTTGGCCAGGCACTGGACATGCTGAACTGCACATCTCTGGTCTTTATGTCTCTGCAGCTGGGGAAAGTTTGGTTTGAAAAAACGATATGGAAAATGGTCTGACCTGGGAAAACAGAGGTATGATTAACAAAGCAAATGGTCCCGAAGAGGTCTTAGCTGCTGCTGCATGGGCTGGAGAGGGAGGAAGGAAATATGCAGTATTGGAGGACATGGATCTGTTGGGAGACAAATGCAAACATGTGGCAAATGTTAGAAATCCAGACGCTTTCCCCCTTTACCTATATGAGCAGCCACTTGCCACCGATATGTGTTACAGCCAGAATGCTCACATGGAAAATAAGAGGGATTCTTTAATTCCCCATTTATTTTTCTGATTTTTTTTGCTGCATTTAACTGCTCTCTTTCTCTAGTCCCAGTGGCTCCCTAAGCAGATTTTAAGGTATCAGTAGAGATCTCACACCACTTACGTCTTCCTTAATGAGTCCATTGATTTAGTAATCCAGCAAACAGCATCTCTTCCATTTTCTGTTACTGCAACACATTGAAGAGTTTAACTGTGCAGTAGCACACCTAACCATGTAAAAAGAAACTGCTGTGTTCAAAGCAACTTTTCAGGTAGTGAGCCTGTTTTCCCTATGGACATGTTATTGCTCTGGGCCTCCCTGCACTCATCCTTAAATTCTAGATCCTCGCAAGGTAATTATCTATTGCTTTCTAAAAGCCTGCTGACTTTCTCCCATTACCAGCTGGGGTCTAGATGCAGGCACTGTGCCAGCCAAAGTCATGCAATTCACATTCTATAATTTAGATTCACTGCTTATCATTAAGAAGACCTACAAGTTTTAAATTGATGTAGCATCTTTGAGCCCTATGAATTATATATGCATATGTACAATTAACAGTGGTACTCAATGGTCTTGTAGTTTTTTTCTGACCTAAACAATCCTATGATCCTACAGTATATGTGATGGGTGAAATACAACCACAGAGAATGTTACCAAAAAAAAAAAAAAAGTAAAGAACTTCAGCAAAAAACAGGTGAACTTTGGCTTAAAACTGAGCATATTCTGCTTATGTTGAGAGGCCTGCTCCCGACTCTCTGGAGTCAGTGAAGTTTCATAGGAATGAAGCATGAAGTGAAAAACTCCTGCAGAGATGTTCAAACACCCCTGTCTTGCCACCCCATGCCCAGTGCTCCCATTCAGCATGTGAAGCAGCCTTGAAATACCAGAAACTGGGGCTTCTGTCAAAATGAGATACAAGACGGTTTGCTCCGTGTCACTCCCATCGCTAATTCATACATGATGAATCCTAGGATGTTATTCAGTATTCACTCTGTGCCACAGACTGCAGTCTTTGGGGCAACTGGGAGCATCTGCCTGGTGTAATGACCGGGGAGAAAGCCGGGTGAGGCTATGCAGGCTTGGTTTGTAATTACAGCCGATCCTGCTGTTCCACCTGCTGGCTCCAGCTGCAGGGGTGTCCCTGCGGCTCCGGCACTCCGTGGGGATCGAGGTGGGGACAGGGCTGTGGCGCCCCTGGGTCACTGGAGAAGGCAGCCTCGTCGGAAATGAGCAAAGCCCCGGCTTCCTTAGGATCACAGCACAGGTCAGTGGTGGAGCCAAGGACGAGAGCTGGACCAGCAGAGTGTGACAGTAACCTTTAATAAGCAGCCCAAAATAGCTGTACGGTATGTCCAGGGAACAAGGAGAGGAGAGGAGAGCCCTCATGACAAAAGTCCTTAATCTCTACCAAAAATGTATAGCTATAAATGCTACATTTTTTTGAAATTACCCTTTATTGAATAATTTTTTTAAATATAGTGTTTCTTGTCTGGTTTTATTAATTCATACTCAATCTAAACATGAAAAAAACCCACCTTGGAGAACAGACCCTTTTTGATATCCCCTTCAGCTAGAATAAAACCTGCTGGTGTGGCCGTGCCATGCAGCTCAGCATGGGATCTCTTCCACCATATCAGTTGCCCCTCAGGCTAAGCCAGGTCAGGAGGAATGCAGTAGAAACATCTCTCCCATCAACAGTGGCTCAGCCGCCCCTGGTCTGCATGTCAGCAGAAGCTCCCTGCTGGCTCTGAGTCTCTCTGTGCTTTTAAATTAGAGCTCCTCATTTGTTTTCACTTTGCAAGGTGTCTGTCAGTCGTTCTTCCCCCTTGCCAGACAGGCAGTTATGACATTTTTCACTGTCAGAAGCAGACTTCCATTTCAGACCTACAAAGATTAAGGGAAGCCATAAAGAAATCCCTACCATCATTCAGGGGACTGAAAAGCATGTCATAAGATCACGATGAATCCATAAATGTCTTCAGGTTAAAACAAAATACTAAAAGATAAAAAAAGGGTAAAAAAAGGGAATGCTCAATTTGTCTATTTCAAAATTCAGTGCTCTAACATTTCATTTTAGAACTACTATCTATTTCCAGAGGTTCTTCAAGGCTATTTAAAAAATATTTTTTAAAGTGCAAAAAGTATTGAAACCAAAAGTATGGAAAAAAATAAGTCAGTTTGTCAAAACATTTTCCAAGTAGTAATTTCAGGCTGACTTCAAGTCACTTTCCTCCATTAACAGTTGGATTTTAAGTTGGCTGAAAAACAACTGAAAGTCCACCCTTTCTGTCACAGTCACAAATATTGACACAAAAAGAAAAGGCACAATAAATTGTCTGTTCCATACAGCTGTGAAGCAATTAGTCATCTCTCCTCTGTCTTTTGTATCTCTGAGTCCCCTTCCACTGGGCCCAATGCGTGTAAGAAGAACTGGCAAAATAGAAAGGATTGGTGAAATGTAGGAAAGCATTAGGATGAAAGTGCAAAAACTGAGTTCAGCCATATGGCCAAGTCTTGCTTATCAGTATATTCACCCATTTTTTCCCAGGTACATGATCAGGTTTTGTTATTTAAAATTTCCAAAGTACACCTGGCTATGTGCATTTGCATTTGCATTTGCGGAAGAGCATTTGGTATTTTCTCTTTTTTATCAAGTTTCCTTCATCTGTGTAAAGAGCAGAAGTACGACCAAGTAATGGGGAAACTCATGACATGGTACAATTGATGGAGGCACAGTCGAGGTGAGGAACTTACACCACTGGGCCAAGGTTCTGGTCTGACTCCTGTCTCTGTGGCTTCTGGGTCCTGGGCATGTTTACAATCTGTACTCTGTAAAATGTAACTCACTCCTTCTCCTCCAGCCAATATCTTGGCTTCTGCCTCATCCGTCCTTTCCTCTGTCTCTTGCAGAAGGCAGAAGAGACCTGTAAATTGAATGATGTGTTCACCCATATTGCTCTTTTCGAACAGTTCTAATTCTGAATGCAAATGGCACTTTTTATACATGAACAGGACTAAATTCACTGGATAAATTATTCACAACAGATAATTCAACCTGCTCTCGTGGGAGTGTGCAATGAATGTCTGATGATGTAAAAAAAACACCCAAACCCACAACTAATTCTTCCAGCCAGTGAAGTCAATGGCAAAGCCTTTTACTAACTCCAAAGGGAGCCCCATGCCAGTGGGCCTACACACAACTTCTCTTTAGTGGTACTCACTTGCATTTAGAGCTTAAACCCAGACAAGTGTTTCTGTTTTGAGGAGCCCAGACAAGTGCTGGATGGCACAGCTGGGCTGCCAGGGCACAGGCACTATTACAGCCCCGGGTGAAAGCAGATCTGCTCTGCAGCTCTGGTGCAGAGCACTGCCCCAAGCTGAAAAAACCCAGCTGAGAGAGAGCTGGGTGTTCAGCGAGTCTGGAGCCCATGGTGGGTTATTTTGGCCAGGATTGTCTAGTTTGGAGAAAATGAGACTGAGAGGCGACCTCTCTGCTCTCCACAACTCACTGAGAAGGGGAAGTGGAGAGGGAGGTGTTGAGCTCTTCTCCTTGGTATCCAGTGACAGGATGAGTGGAAATGATTCAAAGCTGCACCTGGGGAGGTTCAGACTGGACATTAGCAAGTATTTCTTTACTGACAGGGTGGTGAAACACTGCAACAGGCTTTCTAAAGAGGTGGTTGATGCCCCAAGTCTGTCAGTGTTTAAGAGGCGTTTGGACCATGCTCCTAATAACTATGTGCTTTCAGCCATTAGGTCAGGCAGTTGGGCTGGATGATCTCTGTAGGTTCCCTCCAACTGAACTGCTCCGCTCTTGTCTAGTCTAGTCTAGAGTAGTCTCACCTGGGATAGATTTGCAGCCAGTGAGGAGTTTTGTGATCAGGGTGACACCAGCCACCCTGATGTGACTGGACTGCTGGCCGTCGTTGCTGGTGGCAATTCGACATGGGCATGATTTGGGTGCCATGGCTGCGCGCAGTGGATGCAGGGTCTGGGAAAGGGTTTGTGTGGAGGCTGTCACCGTGCTCCCCCTCCATGGCAGGGGAGGCGACTGGGGTGAGGGCTGCGCTGTGCCCCAGCTTGTACCACTGCTCCCCTCTGGTCGTCGGCAGCGGGCATGTGTGGCCCCGGGCACCGCAGAAAAAAAGCAACACGGGGACGGTGCGAATCGTCCTGGTGAGATGGAAGATGCGAAAGCAAGGGGAGAGGGGTGAACTTAACATCTTTGCCTTTGCCCCCGGGAGTATTTACCTACCAGGCTCGGTCTGGGTGTCCCATTTTCCCACCCGTCTGCCGTGTGGTGCATTGGCACCTGCAGACCGCCACCACCTCCCAGCGCCCCCGGCCCGCTTTCTGTGGGCGCTGCGAGCGCTTCGCTGCATTCCCCCAGCCCGCGGCTCCAGTCACGCAATGCCCGCGGTCCAGAGCGCGGCGCGGCCGTGCCGGCAGGGCACAGCGGCGATGCAGAACGCTCTCATAAATAAAAGCCGAGCTCTGCCCGCCCGGGCGTGACACCCTCCCGGGGCACCCGAGAGCCCGGCTGTGCGTGGGCGAGGGGCGGCGGGCGGCGGGCAGGCCCGCGTTATGTAAGGGGCGCGGGCGGCGCTGCGNGCAGAGGCAGAAATGGACTCGCACTGCGACTGTGCCGAGCCCCCGGCCGCCGAGCAGCCGTCGGGGAGGATTAACAAAACCGCCTTCAAGCTTTTCAGGAGGAGGAAGTCCGGGGGCACCATGCCGAGCATCTTCGGGGTGCGGAGCAGAGGCGGGGAGGGGAAGGGCGCCGGCAAGCCGGGGATGGTGCGGAGCCGGACGCACGACGGCTTGGCCGACGCCGTGCTAGAGAGCGGCAAGAAGGAGGAACCGGGCGGCGGCGAGCCGCAGAGCCGCGAGGCGCAGGAGCGGCCGGCCGGCAGCCTCGGCGGCCCCGCCGGCGGCAGCGCCGTGGCCAAGTCGCACAGCTTCTTCTCGCTGCTGAGGAAGAACGGCAGGCAGGCGGAGGGCGCGGAGCCGCGGGCCGGCGGCAGACAAAAGAAGGGGCTGAAGGGGATCTTCAGCAGCATGCGGTGGCACAAAAAGGACAAAATCGGCAAGGAGGAGAGGGGGGAAACCTCGGACATCCCGTCCGGCCTTATCATGCCGGGGTCCCTGACGGCCAGCCTGGAGTGCATCAAGGAGGAGACGCCGAAACCTTTGTCTGAGAGCCCGAG
>VZRM01007975.1:442002-560455 GCA_013397955.1 Grantiella picta | reverse complement strand
AGAGCCCGAGCGGCGCGGGAGACGCCGGGCCGGAGGCGCCGCGGGAGAAGCGCAGCGGCGAGGAGCCCGCCGCGGCCGAGGAGCCCCAGGCGGGCGGCGCGGAGCCGCGGGCCAGCAGCCCCCCGCCCCGGGAGGAGCCGCCCGCCGCCGTGCGGCCACCCGAGGAGCTCAGCCGCCAGCGACCGGAGCCGGCCGCCGGAGAGGTTGGGACTGCGAAGGATGCGGCGATAACAGGTGACATTCCAATAACGACTATCCCCCCTGTTGAACCTCACTGTGATAGCGGTCAAGAGACGGCAGCCGCCCCTGACCCTTCCTCTGTTGATCCACCCTCAGAGCAATCGATTGATCGTATTTGTTTGATGTTTGCTGACGTGACTTCACTGAAAAGCTTTGACTCTCTTACAGGCTGCGGAGATATTATTGCGGACCATGAGGAGGGTGTGGGCGGCGGGAGTGGCGTCTGCGAGAAGAGCACCCCCGGGCCCAGCAAGCTGGGTGCCACCAAGAAGCACCCCACCATGGTGGCCTACCAGGGAGGAGGGGAGGAGATGGCCAGCCCAGAACAGATGGATGACACCTGCCTGCAGGAGTTCTGGGATATGCTATCGCAGACGGACGAGACGCAGAAACAAGGAGGAGGAAGTGGGGGAGGGACAAAGAAGCCCGAGGGGTTGAAGGAAAGCCGAGGTACCGAGGGGGCCCAGAATAAGGTGGTGGTGAAACGCGGTGGCCTCCACCAGATTGCCATTCACCTTAACCACAAAGAGGAGCAGAAGGGCAGGGAAAAGGAGCAGCACGAGGGCGTCCCAAACAGTGATGAGGGCTACTGGGATTCCACCACCCCTGGTCCCGAGGAAGACAGTTCCACAAGCATCCAGAAGGAAACCATTCCCAGGGATAGCTACAGTGGGGATGCTCTCTATGACCTCTATGCTGAGCCAGATGAGAACCCACCAGCAGGGCCTACAAACGAAGAAGTCCCCAGCGTGCCACGCTCCAAGCCCGTGTCTCCAATAACAACCGTGAGCTCACTGAAAACACCCTCGAGCGCAGCAAAGGACTCCAAGATACCCATCAGCATCAAACACCTTTCGTCGCATCCTGCCAGCCACGGAGCAGATGCCAGTAACAGCCATCACGTCGCACACCATCACCTGGCCAAAAGTGAGATGCACAGAACAAAAATCCCCGTCTCCAAAGTACTGGTACGCCGGGTCAGTAACAGGGGCGCAGCAGGGACAACGGTGAAAGCTGCCGCGTACCAGGACAGTGCCAAAAAGTAGTTGGGTAAGAGGTGGAGACGAAGGCAGAGAACGAAGTCATTGTGGGAAAGTCTGCATAGGAGACCACAGATAATGAATTAGTTTTGCATCACCTGAAGAAAGTCACCTAAAAGGCTTCCTTCACTCTACTCCGTGGGCCTGCACTTCTGAGTCTCTTCTTACTAGACTGTATGGCTGAATACAAAAAGTCAACTTCTTTTTGAGCACTTTTTTTTTACATTTGTATCTTTTTTCTGCAACACTAAACACTGGGGAGGCTCGTTTTTACATGCCTTTCTGGAAGCAGGACTTGGATTATGACCATCCTTCCTTGTGCAAAGCAGTGTCTTCAAGGGAACAGCGTTACAAAGGAGCGACATGAGAGGTTCTCCAATACACTTACCTTTTAATCATTTCTTGGGGAGGAGTGGAGGGTGGGTGCCTGGCTGGCTCCGGAAATGATGTTTGCTCTACAAGATGTTGGAAAAATTGCCAAGCAGAAAACAACCCACCTAACAGGTATTTTACCTGCTGTAGGAACGAGAACACTGCTCAGCAGCAGACTTGATTGACTTGTGTGCAGGAGATAAAACTAAGGAGTTAGGTGGACTTGTCTAACAGGAAAACACATTTTCGTTTGTCTGTCTGTCTGGTTGGTTTTGATCTGGTCTAATGTAAATGGGTAACAGAGACACCTGACATAGGTTCAGATGTTTACATCAATACTTGTCCGATAATGCATACAATCAGGTTCAGGGAAACATTTTACTAAATGCCAATATATACACACTGTCCACATTTATACAATAACTTGCTCGCCGTGTGTAAATATATACATGTTTTAGCAAATTTTTTATAAAAAAAAATCACCTGTCCTTATTATCTAGAGTTTAAGCAAGAGTTAGTTTTTATAGGTAGATAATTTTACAGTTCTAAAATGAGAGAACTTTGTGTAAGTACCTTAAATTAGAGCAAAACTCTGGTTTGTATGGGCTCATGCATCCCCAGATAAGTAAGTCTGAAATGCTGATTTTATTCCAGTGGCACATTCCATGGCTCAGAGCTGATGTTCTGACAGCATTGCCACTGCAAACCTCTATTTTTCAGGGGTTTAGACAAAGTTGCTCTGGGCTTAAACCTTACCTAGAAGGAACCCAGCAAAGAAACGTGTTTTTTAAGTATTATTTTTTAAAATATATAAAATTAGTTTTTGAATATTTAAAGAAAGTTTGGGTTCTCATTGCTTTTTATTTTCATTCTTAATAATGTCAGAATAATTTTACTTTAAGAGAGAAAAAAATATGGTAAGCTAGTGGTACATAAAATGGTCTGATGAGCTTGGATCTTAGGAGAAATGTATTAATGGCCATGACATTTTCAATAGTGGCTACTGTACATGGGCATTGGCAACATTTCAAAGAAATTTAATAGGGTTTTAATGTGCCTGAGGACATATTTTTATGATACACTGAAAAAGCTCTAAAAATCACTGAAGTCTAAAGGTAAATATTATGTATTTACAAAATATTTTGATATAAGTATTTAATCATCAGACCACAGTTAATATAAAATATATGCTCCAGTGTATCTGAAAAATAATATACATTTTAAAAATATACATGTCTATATTATGCAGAGAATCCTAAATTCACGTCATTGAAGCTAATGGGTCTGATCTTACATAGCAGTTGGTTTTATTGTCTCTTAACTAGAAAGAAAAAAAAAGGAAAATAAATATACAGAATATGCATTTGAAGGATATTAAGGTTATAGGCAAACCATAAAAAGCCAGGAAATGCCACAATAAGGATTGTATATATGTATATGTAATTCATGGTTCACTGGGGAAATGACCTTAAAGTCACGAAGGTGAAATTGGCATCTAGTTTTGAAATTGCTGCAGAATTTAATACCGAGTTGCAGCACGCCAGCGAAAGTATTAGTTTTCCTGACCAGGCCCTGTTTTCATGGTTTAAGAACCTTAATACACTTCAAAAAAGATTATTTTATGTTTTCTTTCTGATGTGTACGTGTGTGGTTTCCTATGCCTCCTCACACAGACGTGTTGTACATATGCATGTGTAGCGAGCACACAGCTCCTGGCAGGGCCCGTGTGCCAGCAAAGGTGTTCCCTGTGCACACTCACACTCGTGTGAGCACTGCACAGGCTGGGGGCTGTGCTCCACATCTGCCTCTGAACACGCTGGCCATGGTTTCCTTTGCCTCAGAAAGGGATTTGCATTTGGTCTGACTCTACTTGTGCATTTTAGAAAGTCAACGCTGAAACACCCTCAAAAAGATGTATGTACAGAACACGGAATGTTATCCTGCTCCTCAGCCCTAAATACGACATTCCTTTTCCTGTTCTTTTGTTTTTGTTTGACTCTAAGGGATGCATCTTTCCTTGCATGACAACTCTGCAGAAAAATCATAATTCCCCATTTTGTTCAAAGGACAAATTGTGCTGAGAGGTTCTATAGGGTACTGGAAGTTGAGAGGGAGGGAGGATGTGATGGTAGTACCATAAAAACTGGAAGCACTGAGTACAGGTAGTAGGAGTGATACATCTTTAAAACCACGAGGAGATACCAGCTGCCATCTCTACAGGACTTTGTGTGTGTCAAATTATTCATCATATGTGTTTTGTTTGCGTTGTGGCATGTCTGTATTGAGAAACCAGTAGTGTGACACTAGACTAACTCCCTCTCACGTAACCACTAACACGAATCATCATTAAAATGCTTTGGCTTCCCTTCATTCTTCTCTCTCTCCTTTGTTTTGTGCCACGTTTTTCCTCCATCCCCTGCATGGTGGTGAGCAGCCCCCTCCTCGGTGCTGGCCCCTGGAGCGAGGAGCCCTGGGCTGGCCGTGGAGCATGGGTGGGAGGGCAGCTGCCCAGGCCAGGTGCTCCCTCGAGCTTTCTGTCACATACCCAGTGGAAGTACATTTTGCAAATCTCCTGGCGGTTTGTTTGGCTGCTTGCTATGTACATATTTTAAGGACAATCATATCCTTAAAAGGAAAATGGGAAAGTAGCTGGTAGTAGGGCGTCAGTATTTTGAATCATTGCGACCTGCTGACGTCGATTCAGGGTAATGGTTGTGTGAGAGTAAAGATACAATTAAATGTTCAAATTAACTTTGTACTTCTAAAATTCACTTTTGTCTTTAAGCCATCTATGTTTTTTATTTTGAAAGGTAATAGAGGATCTAATATTAACTAGGGGTTTCAATTTTCATATAAATATATTTGTATAACTCCACACAATGCCTAAAACAATCTCTGAAAGCAGGTTCAAAGGCTTTCTTTAGACCTATATATAATTCCTGAAAGATCCCTGTAAAATACTGTGAGATGCCTAAGAGCAAACAGGTAATGGCTTGCTGGATTTAAAGGCTGAGACATGAAGAGGTAATAGTCCTGAGGCATTCTGTGGTGGCTTGCATTCTTATTTATGTTGCCCGTTTCAAGCATATATTTTCCTTGGCTTTGGTAGGTATTGAGATAGAAATGGTGTACTGAGTCCCAAAGATAGCCTTCCCAATGCTGTCATTGTTTTGATTTTCTTAAAGAATATTTTTCTTTATTTGTTTCATTTGTTATTTGGTGGTCTGAATGATGTTTTGTAATTATCAGCTGTATGTTGTTCATAAAGGATTTTATAGATCAGGACTTGATATTTAGTTATGTGTATTCTTTGCACTTTCAGGTCCCTACTGGTAAATTTTGTATGTTCTTAGGATTTTTCTATATATTGCATAGTGTTTTATAGCTATCTACAGTGATTTCAGTGGTATACATTCCTGTCCTTCATATCAGCACAAAAAATTTCCTTTCAGTAGCATGAAATTATGTTTTTGTGGACATGTTTTGTCATGATAGGAGCTAAGTTTCCTGTACTAAATGTGTGGCCTGCAACAGACATAAAAGGTCTTATTTTCCACGTAGTGCATATGGATTTTGCTCTTGCCAGTAAGAGGACCCAAACACACGTAGTAGATTTTAGAGGAAATTCCATGACTAAAATAAGAAAAAAAACATGTTCAGTCTTATTCCATCAATAACCAGCATTTTCTTCATCCACTGTGAATATCCTCATTGCCTTTCAGGGTAGTAGAGGACTGAATTTTTAAAATTACATGCATAGATGTACACTATGAAAATTAATTCACTGATTATTTTTTAATGAATCTTACTAAATTATTTATCTAAGCTAAGCGAATATTGCACCAAAGTCTTAAAACATCTGATACAGATGGCATTTTCAGTAAGATGCTATGAGTGCAGATGAGCCAAATTAACAGGCTTTGCTTAGCAAAGCAAAACCTTGTTGTTTCTTAAATTTGTAGTACTGACTGAGCTTGCAGATCAAAGGGAGGCATTGATTCTGCTGCATGGCCATGCACGGAGGTTTTTCTTCCCCTGCTCTAATGGAGTACTTTCAGAAAAGGCTTTTCAGCAAGATAATGGTATGAAAGGGACAGATCACAGTAACAATAGCCACTTACAAGACAGATGGTTATCCAACAGCCGCAACAGGGGATTCTAGGCAAGGTGGCCTGAAAATGTATTTTCATGGTTACTGATATGACAGGCTGGGGCTTCTGTCTTGGAAAAACAAATTGACACCAACTCAAAGACAGTGCAGAAATGAGTCTTGGCAGAGTTTACACGACAGCTTCTGCAGGGTTTGTTTTTGGTTTTCATTTTGGCTTTTCTTTCTTTCCGCCCTTTGTTTATATTTTTGTTATGATGACATAACCCCACGTGTCCGAGCAGAGCTGCACAACAACTGACTCTTCTGAGATTCAGTGCTGAGAATACACGGTCAGCTGTCCCCAGTGGCCTGGGACTGGATCCTGCTGAGCATCCCTCCTTCCACTGAGGGATGGGATGATAGGATTCCCTTGTCATGAGTCCACGTGCTGTTTACCGTGAGCAGGAGGGATCTCAGTCTGTCTTGCTGTTTGTTTTCAGGGGACAATTTATTTTTAATTTGACTCACAGGAATTTTTTACCCATCATTAGTTCATACCTTGTCTTCCTTGTTAGCATCTTGGGTGGGAACATTCAGTGCTGATTTGGTGTTCCCTAGGTCCGTTTCATGTAGAGAGAAATGGAAGGACTTGTCATATGCAAAGGAATAATTGCTATAACCACTTGAGCCACATCATGGGGGCCTTTATTCCTGCAAAAGCAGGTTGTTAAAACTCTTCTTGCCTTTGAAGGCTTCTCCACCCAAAACAGTGAGTACTATTGCCTAGGACCCCTTTTTATTTTTTCTTCCCTCTATGTCTCTCATTCTTTCTCAGCCATACTGCAGTTGCTTGGGAAACAGATTTTTGATCTAACCTTCCAGCACTAGAAAAGAGGATCTGCTGCCAGTATGCCTCCTCTTCAGGAGGTTTTTGCTTCTACTTCTTGGTCTTGAAACAATTAAATCCCCCGCAAAATAAACGGCAAAGATATTTAAAATGGAGATCTCATACACATGGGTGAGGAGGTTGAATGATATTTTGCATGGCATGGAATACATTCCTCCACTTTCCTGTTGTAGACAATTTAGTAAATGTAGCAGGGAAGCAAGTAACGCTTGTAGGAAAGCCCAGGAGCTGTTTGTTATGGAGACTGTGCCCAGATTTTCTTTATCTTTGGTAAGAACTGCTTTCCTTTTTCCTTTCTGTATATACTTAAATAAAAATAGCCAAAGTTGTAGTACAGAGAGGAAAAGGTTATGCACCTCACAGGGCAAGGAGCTTAAACTGCCAGGCTGAAAGGCTTCTTGTAGCAATGGCTAAAAGAAGATTGCTTTGCCTACTTTGACATCACATCCAAGCAATTCTCTGCAATAAAAGCTAATCCAGCTATGGCCACAAAGTTAGAAAACTGGCATTTGCCAACATGACAATCTCTTTCCATAGTCCAGTTCTGCTATGGCAAAACTTCCACTGACTCTAGTAAGAACTGGCAAAGGTCCTTAATCTCTTAATCTTAAGGACATAGAAAGTGTTTCTTAAACAAGTCTTCCTTTTAGTTTTTTTTTAGATATTAACATTATTCAGGTGTTTGTGCAGTCTTTTATATTTGTGTGTTAGTGTTTTCACTGATCTGAATGCAAAACATGTCTTTCCATTGTTTTTCATCTTAACAAGCTGCACTCCTGCACATAACTCCAGTGCTCAGCATGTTTAAATTACAGCTAACACAATCACTGCCTTCCTTAATTTAACTCTTGATGGCAAAAAGAGGACCAGATTCTTTCCAGAGCTCTAAATCCTCCGCTTATTTTGTCATTGTTCATGTTTTTGATATGGTAACTAATGAAGCCTCCCTTTAATTATTGCACAGCCACATTTTAAACGTGTCATTAGGGAGAGGTTATGTGGGGACTGAATAGTAAGATCTTTAACAGATTTTTATTATTTTGGATGATGTTGCATCAAAACAGTTGCTAAATCAGTATCAGGTTGTTTCCATGGGCTTTTTATGCAGATGCATTGAAAGCTTTGAACATAATGTGCTTGTAAAAGAAAATTGGTTATATCTGCTTTGAATTAAGCCTGACCTTAAAATGTGATTCTCGGTAAATGGCAGCAGAGCAGCAGAGGGAAGGTGTGTCCCAACTCACCTGTACCCTGTGGACTGGGGGACAAGGCACCCCAAGTCACTGGCAGAATTTGCTGTCTGACCTTGCCGTGTGGTGCCAGCAGAGGGGTGGAAGGTGTTGCCATGTGAACGTGTCAGCTCTGGACAGCAGCAGGAAAAGGCAGGGTGCTGGTGTTGTGCTGGGGTGGGAGGGCTGATAGGGTGTCTGGGAGATGGGATGAAAGCAAGGCCCAGACCTTTTGTCCTTGTGGAAAAAGAGAGTTACAGACATGCCTAAAAATCTGCCTCCTTTCTTTCTTGCACTGATGCTCGGGGTGCTGGGTTACACTGGGTTAGGAGCCAGGGTGAGTTGCGGTGTGCTGAAGCCAGTGCTCCTGCAGGTTGACCACGGTGTGACTGCTCTCAGCAACACCTGAGCAGTGCCCAGTGTCTCCGTTTCTAAAGGCAATTTCAGCACAGAAACAGCCACAAATTCCCTGTAGCCCAGCACTGATCCGTGGCATCTCACTGCTCTTCCATCCTCATTTTGCCAGAAGGTGCAAAGACCCAAGCCCTAGGCAGTGGTGAGCTCTGGTTGCACCCTTGCAGCCCAAGGACAAGCGGGGAGGGAGTGTAAGACAAACTGCAGCAGCAGCACCAAGTATTAAGCAATGTTATCCTTCTTTTCAGAAGAGGGAGCAAGACTAAAGCTGTTGCTTTTTCATAGAATTAAAATAAATCTCTGCCATGGGTGAAATTGTAACAGCTAGACAACATTTCATTCCACAAGTATTCTCTCTGAAGACAGTGGATCTGTTAGAGCTGTCAGTTTTTACTGAGTGAAGATCCCATTATTTGGCTCCCTCTGAATTTTCCCTGCTTAATGGAACCTGTCTCAGAAAAGTTCTGGTGTTGAAGCTTGTGGTCCTGTTGAAATGGGGGATGAGGTGTGAATGTGGGTGATGGAAAATACAGATTCAAGAAACCCAGAAAATACAGCATGGCTTCAGTCTTTTATGACAGCCCAACTCTGCTTAAACATCGTGTGCCTGAGGAAAAGGTAGCAGGGACTGCATGGGACAAACCAATGCTCTCAGTGTTCCCTGCATGCTGAAGGGGACACGTGTGTGTCCTGTTAGAAGCCACTCAGCCTGTTTCTATAAGATGTGATATAGCTGACAGATCACTGTTAATTACAATACTTCCGTGTATTTTTTGTGTCAGCCACCTCCTGTAAGGTAGCATATGACTTACTTGAGATAATGAGTGAGTAAAACCAGAACTCCCCATTCTTCTCATCTAAAAGGTTTGGTAATAATCTGGTGAGTCTGTGTGCACCAACATTTTCTTAATGAAAGCTCACAACATTCCAGGGGGTGTTTTTATAACAGACTGTTAGACACACTCTGCTTCCTTTCACCTCTACAAACTTTGATGAGTACGTGTCTCCTCGAATCACTGTATTCTTAATGTATTTACAACCTAACTGATAGCAATAGGTGTCTTTCTTCCCTGGCAGTTCACAAGGATATACTAATCAGTGTTTGTTATATTTTTAATTCTGTAAATATTTTTTTTGGTACTCTGTGTATTTATTGGCACTGATTCTGGTGTTTGCTTATGTGTCATTGTAAATGTTGATGGTTTCAATAGTCTTGCTTCTAATGAATGTAAGGAACTCAGACTAACTGCACTTTTCTTCCATTCAAAAATCTTAACAGTGAAAAATATTCCCACTGTCATGTGTTATAATGAAAACAGTCAATAAAATCAGTTGTCACTTTTCACTGACGAATGTGAAGTTTACTTTTTGATGTTCAAGTTAGAGCCAATCTGTTCAGTGCACTGGAAAATACTAGGCTTTTCAAAGCAAGACATTAGGGAGTTATGTCACCAAAATAGCATAAGAGAGAATATTTGGGCATGTGTGCAATTTCATTTTTATGTAGGAATGCCTCTAGCAGTTTTACTAATAACTTCATAGAATAACTGGACTGAATTTGTTACTTAAAGGAGGACTTTCAGAAATGAGAGTTTTGGTCTTCTGGTCTTCTGTTTCATTAGCATATGTTTTTTGTTTGGTTTTGGATTTTTTTCCCCTTTAAACCACTTACACAATGAAATGAACTGAGTTTCATTTTTTTTTTCAAATCACCTTTCTTTTCTGATTCTCCTGGTTGAGAAGCAAGCAGGGAAGCTTGTTCTCTTCGCACAAATTGGCTTTGGAGATGCAGTTTTGGTGTGACAGAAAATGCAGTCTGCAGTAAGCTACATTTCCCACCTTTAAAATGTCACTTCCTTGCTATGACTATGAAATTACGTTTATTAGAACCTCTGGTTTGCATCTTTCTCTAAATTTCTTGCATTTCAAACATGCATCAGTCAAGTTTTAACCCTTAATTTTATTTACATTGCTGAGCTAAGTAGCACTGCCTCACTAAGGGCTCTCCCATGGAAGGTACTGAGCCAGCCAGAGTAAGAGCTGGAATAAAATCTGCTCAATAGTTTCCAAGGAACAACAAAGCAAAAGGCATGAAAAGCTCATTAATACTAGTAAGGAGCAGGACATGGTGACATTGTATAAATTGATCCTATGCTCACAAAAGCATAACTCCTCTTTCTAATAGCTGGAATGAGGCTGAAGAAATGTTTTCCCAGTGATTTAGTGCACAAACAGTTTTACATTCAGGCCTTCTCAGTCTGTGTCCCCTATTGCATGTTCCTGTCTTTTACCCTCTACATCTGAAAGCAGAAGAGTTGTGGTTTAAATTCTCTGCTGTACAGATTGCCCAGTGATTACCTTGCTTGTGTCCAAGTATAGCTCCTGGGATATTGGGGGACAAAGGGGTTTCAGCAAAGTGTGGGGCAAATGTACAGCAACCTCATGGACCCTGATAACTGTAGATCTGTGTGATGCAGCTGTTAACAACTTCCACAAAGCCAGATGACAAGTAACCCGGCAGATCCACTGGGACAGAAAAAAATTGAAAAATCTCCTGAAACCTGACTTGGCCCAAATATTCTTTTTGAAATCAAAATAATGTTTCTAATATTGAGCTAAAAGTCCCTTCTGGATTAAAACCAAAATCAATCATTCCCAACAGTACATTTCTATGACTTTGATGGCCACTTTACTGGAAAAGTGTTTGCAATGGGAGTGATGACCTGGAAATCTCTCTGTGACCCATTCATTGAAGATGAATGTTCCATCCAAAATCTATCAAGCAACAAAGAGAAGATAATATTCTTGACTCCGAATACTTGATAAGGGGTGTTGGCAAGTCTGATGGACCAGTCAACTCACCATGAATGAGTACTAGTCTAATTTTAGATCCTTTCCCTTGAATCATGGTATTTTTCCCTTCCAAAGTCATTGTAGAAGAGTTGTTTACTAGGAGCTCACATTGAGCAGACGCCTGCTCCTACCTACCACATTGCACATCTGCTTCCAATTAAAACCATTCCACAGTGCCCTGAGGAGGATGGGGAGGAGGCTCCAAAGTTCTTCAAAGGGTTATTTCAGCAGCCGTGGATGCTGCTATGGCAGCTGAGGACCAAGAAACTGCTTCATCTCTAATGACATCACTCTTCATGCTCTGCAAAGACCCTTAGCACTTGGATCAGGTGTTCACTTAGACCTTGGGAACAGGAGGTGTCCTGTTCTGACTAATGAAAGAGACTTGTCCTTGATCATTATGTGTATATTTTCCAGCTAAAGACAAATGCAATGAGTCTCTTAAGGATGACTCCCCGCAGCTACTCCACAGACTAACAAATGACCCATGCTGACACTTTGTCCTTATGCAAAGTCCCTTCACATAGTGCCTCTGTGCAGCACTCCCATGTGAATGCCAGGGGAAAGGTGACCTAGAGCCAAGGGTGCCACCAGAGAGGGGAGGGAGGCTTTTGCCTTCTGATGGAGTGCTGTCCGGGACCAGGGAGGTCTGACTCCTTCTTCCACTGCTTCCTTTCCCAACTCACAGAAGTCTGCAGGTACCACATTTTAAAGTCAGATACACAAAATCATCTGCACCCAGGGCTGCTGCTGCTCAGAACCTGTGTTCTGAGGTTTTCTGATCAAATTTCACTATCATTTAAGTGCTTGCACGGGGCAGCCTCAAAAGCATTGCATGGCTGGGTCTGCTCTCCCATGTGTCACAGTGGGAGTCACGGACAGGCTCTTCCTCTGGCCTCATCAGCCTTCTGTTGGTGACACTTGAAACTCTGAAGTCCCTTGGACAGAGAAGAGACTTGAATAAAGATTCTCTGGGTCTTGAATGAGCAGAGGTTGCCTGGGTAGAATCGTGGCAGTGGTGGGAGAGGTTGAGGCAGTGAAACCTGGGGCAGCCAGAGGCCTTTCAGGCAGCAGTGTCCTCTTTCGCTTCACAGGGAGATGGTTGCCTCCAGGGCACCGAGGTGGCTCAACGTGCTTCAAGAGCATATTCAGCTGCAGGCTGGCGTGGGAAAAAATGGTGCTGAGCTCCTTGCATGGAGCTGAGAACATTGAGCGTGACATGTGGAACGCAAAGAAAGCAAAAATCCCATGACCAAACAGTATTTTAAGCACAGAAATTATATACGTCATGTAAAGCAAATCTGTTCCATTCCTGCCTGGCTTCATTTGCTCACCTCTAAAGACAAAAACACATCCTAATTTTGCAAGAAACGACATTTGAATAAATACAGGCAAATGTGTCTTAAATACAAGTAGGGAATAACCTCCTTTTGATTATGGTTGTGAAGATACTGATCACAATCTAAAGTGGGCATGAAAATATCATCTGTTCTACTAAAGTAATGTAGAGGATCAGAAAAATGTGGAAAACAATCAAAAGGATTGTTCTGAGTATTTCCTAAGGAAAAATAGAGTCAGATAAGAATTTAGCTAGTCTCAGTCTATCTTTACAGTTGGAATACATTGAATCTACATCTGTCTTTCTCTGAATTTTTACCTTTCACATTCTGCACTAATGGATTGTTTACTGACAAATAACAAATTGTATGAAAATGCAGCACTTATAGTGAAGAAATCACCCCTGCTACTCTTTTGCTTATAGATGTCTTTTTTTTCCCTGTTAACTAATTAAGTTTTTGATCCTCCCAATTAGACCACATCCAGTCATTATCATGCCAGATTTAGTGTCTGATTACGCAGCTGCTGCATCTGAACAGCTTCATTCAAATCAGTAAGAAATGCTCCTATGCAGCAATTGCAGAAATGGTGCTTGCATCCTTTGCTGAGCTGCCTCTTGCTGCTTTCTCAGGGGCTTAACATATTTATGTCTGTCATCACTACATGCTGTTAAATTTGCCTGTGGTTTTTTCCTAGGGTCTGATAAAAAACACCATAAATCCGCATGTTTTACAGAAAAACAGTTGGATGAGATTACAGAGACAAGTTAACTTGTCTATGCCAGATCTTAATTCTTTCTCAAGATGTAATGCATTCAGACCGATTTAAAATAAATGACTGTATTGGAAAACAAAACAGACATCAGAGCACAAGCATAAAGGCAAATGTCAGCCCCTGGCTCTGAAACGAGCAGGGTCCTCAATCTGAGCTATGAAACCTTACATTTCTGCCTCAGCGCAGGCAAACACACAGCACTATTTATAGCATTGCTTTTTACTACCCTTCTGGTAGAATAGGCTTCATCAGAGGATTTACATGACTAACCAAAAGCAAAAGCCTTTTGTCCTTCATTTCCACAAGAGAAGGCCAGTGTTAAGCTGGTGTTCATTGGGCTGAATTACAGAAAATATCAGTTACTAGAAAACCAGTTACCAATTCAAAGGCATCTGTTACCATGGCATAGGCCTTCTCTTCCCTCTCCATGCCCCAGATTTAGCAGCAATGATGGGAGCTTAGAGAAAGCTCAAAAAGAACGGTTCTTACCTCTGAAAAAAAAGCATAGTCGAGGAAGACCACATGTTTTCATGGCAACTAAGGAGTAAAGGGTTAAGACCTAGGAGATGGCTCCGAACCAATAAACAGCACAAAAGACTCCTATTAGCAAATCAAGAGCCCAATGTGTTCTCATTTCCCCCCTTGTATCTTCAATTAAACCCTTTGGGCCACAAAGTTACTGTTCCTGCCAAGGACAACAGTCAGCACGAGGTGATTATTTTAGATTCTGCCA
The DNA here is from genome assembly GCA_013397955.1 of Grantiella picta. Lineage (NCBI taxonomy): Eukaryota > Metazoa > Chordata > Aves > Passeriformes > Meliphagidae > Grantiella > Grantiella picta. Next base: position 546,465 of record VZRM01007975.1, on the reverse strand, counting down.
CATACCCTGAAGTCCTGTGAAAATGAAAACCAGCCTTCCTTTCACCCTCAGATTCGATTTCCAGGGCAGGGCAGGCCCATCAGGCAGTCCCCATCCATTCATCTTGCAGTGCCAGCTGCAAGCACCCAGGCTCTCCCCCGAGACGCCACTTTCTCACAGATGCCTGCCTCTTCCTGCCTTCCAGATGGCAGCAGGGTTCTTAACAAGCTCCCCAATTTCTCTGTTCCCTTTGGGATTCTGTTTCAATGTTATCTTGCCACATCTGTTTTTTTCCAGTTGGATGATGTGCAGGAGCACGAGTTATGCTTCCTCCAGAGGTTACCAACCTGCAGCTCCCATGGCCTGTCAGAACTCCCCGCTGCAGAAATGCTCCCATGCAGCCAGGATCACTAATGCTCTGCTGTGCCCCGGCTGCCCGGCAGAGGTAAGGACCACTTTGCTGAGGTTTGTAGGCTGCTTGTTTCCTTGTCTTGTTCTGCATCACTGCACTCACTCTTTCCTCCCTAGGGCTTTCCTGCAGGGCTTCTCCAGGCTCCTGGCGCTGTCGCGGGGCTGTTTAACATGGCTCAGGAAGTAGAACGGCTGCAGAGCAGGGCAGGGAATTGGAGTCAGGCTGTGATATCCTTTCACAGATGTCATCTCGTGGCCTTCAGTGCAGAACCACACCGCTTCGCTTTTTCCACCTGAATTGGGGATTGTCAGCCTTCTGGGGGAAAGGTTTTAATGGGGCTAAATTCTTCAAATTTTACACCACTGCAAATGATTTATTTAAGATGTCTTTGTACGCTGCTGTGGACTGCCAGCAGGATGAGCGCCTCTCCAGGTTGTGTGTGCTGGAGCCACAGCCCCCCAGCACCAACAGACAAGACAGAAGTCACAGGCATCTGGGGAAACTGAGTTAACCCTGAGGAAATGTGTCCAAGTGGAAAAGGCACTTGCAGGACCAAAGGATGCCTGAGTTTTAGTCCTGCTTCTCCAACTCCCCTGCTGCCTGCTTGTGTATGAAGTCCTGCTTCTCCCACTCCCCTGCGCTGTGCAAATGACCTCCTTGCTGGTCATTTGCACAGCGCAATTTTCATTGTTGGAATATCTTCTGCTCTGGCTGTTAAAGCAAAGTTCAGCAGAGCAGCCCAGTTTGTGGCTGCTGTTGCTGTCCAACCTTGTGCAAGCTCCAGGGACTGTTCTCCCCTATGAATCGAAGGTTTGACACAAATTAGCTCCACGATACTCTTCATCTGGAGAGCTCCATGGGCAACACGTGTGATAACTCACCCCCTTTCTCCATCCCCTGCTGCAGCTCTGGCCATCCCCTTTATGTGGCTTTAACAGCACATTCCCACTGAGGACCTGTGACACGCAGAAGGTGCTTGTGTCCTGCACAGGCACTGTGGCTCTCAGGCTCTGACCCTGCTCTCCGTGGTGCTGGGTGAGCTTCACAAGTTTCTCAGGCTGGGAGAGGATCAGATCTCTGCAGAGAACTCCTCATGTATTAGAAAAGCTACAGTGCTTATACAGCATAATTTCAACTACTGTACAATTTATAATTTCCTTCAATTTCTTGAAGCGCTCTAATTTTTACACTGTCGTGAAAAGATCTTTGTTTACAATGATTGCAAAGGGTAATATTTCCAGCATGGGTAACCATGGCAATGAATAATTCTATTCTTAGGAACTGTGCCAGCTGCACTAATGCCTTATAGTAGCACTCAAGCAGTTTGCTAATGAGAGAATTCTTGTTTATTGTAGGAGGACATTTTCCTGTGTCCACACGTTAGCCTGTAGTTTCTTAAAAGCACATTCTGTATCAGTGATACGTGGGGAGAAAAAACCCAAAACCAAATCAAGCTCTGTTCCACAGCTCCCCTTGAAAGTAATGTTTTCATGTGGCTTTTTTTCCCCCTTGGAAACTGTATTATAAGATCAATTTTTAAGGAAATTTATGGCACGCAATAGTATGCTTTGTTTTTACTACCACCTTCGACAATAAGAATGAGCTTAGGATGCTCCAGAGCAGCTGTTTCTTGCACAAAATAAAACACCTTGTAAACTGATCTAGTCAAAGATATGTGGATTTTATCACTAGAAGAAGGACTTTAACTATTTTAAAATACTACTTTATACATAATTTTATTTGCATGAAGAATAATTTTATATTATATTACTTATAAACACATTTATTACAGCTTGGAGTTGAATTACTTGAGCACTGAAGCATGGAAATACTGTTCTTATATATGTGTGAACAGAATTCCTGTATTTGTAATAAAGTACATAAAATAGGTAAAATATTTATTTTTGCATGTTTCATTATTTAAATGCAATTTAAATTATTCTAAAAATACATGTTCCAAATGGAATACTTTTTTAGCTTATATGGTTTGGGGTATGTTCGGTAGAAATCCTTAAGGAATAGCTAAACTACAGTTCCTGTCATTCCATGAAACATGGTCTCAGAGTACAAAAGCAGCCAGGTGGAATAATGCATCCTTTCCTGGTTTTCAGAAAAACATTAACAATCTCAAGTCTCTTATCCAAGATGAAAATCCTTAAGAAAGATTTATGGAGCAACTGTTGAATTGTGCGAAGTTGTTTGGAACAGTTTTAGCTTGAGGGTTTCTAGAAAAGCATTTCTTAGCATTGTGTCTTTGATCAGAGAGATGGTGAATGTGCCCAAATAAACAGTACAGCACAAGCCTTCAGGTTTTTTCATGTCACAAAGCAGATTGATCTCTTTCCTATGGTTAGTGAGTGATTTGGTGCCCTAATTAGTGGGCTCTGTTTTCACCAGTCTCAAAGTGACCTATATCTGCCCACAACCAGCTGTCGGGTGGCTCATGCAGTGCCCAGCCTCCCTCTCTCCTCTGGGCTCCTGATCATCACCCATTCCTGCTCTGCTCTCCAGAAAAGATCTTCTGCCCATGTCCCTAATGACAAAGCAAGATCTGCCAGCTACAACTTCCCAACAAATTCAGTCTAGTCTGACTTAAGAAAAACTCCCCCAGCTTGTGGTTCTGCTTGGCCTGGCATAGTTTGGTTCTTCTGTAGCTCAGTACGCCCCCACCTCTTTAGCATTTTAAAAACTAGGTCAGTTCTGACATGAAAACAGCCTGGAAAAGCCTTAGTGATTTTCCACCAAACTGTCACAACTCAATGACCGATTTTTTCTTCCACAGTTTCTTTTTCCAGCTAAGACTGTTCCTTGTGTTTAGCTCAAATGATCAAATTGCTTGCTTTCCCCTCTGCCCCCTGAGGCTGAAAATACTAATTTCAGGGAAATCTACAGCTCATTCTCTCCCTCTATTTCATGCCAGTGTGGATGGACAGCCACTGAGAGGGATGGTCCTCCCAGCCCAGGCACCTCTGTCCCAGCAGGGCTCTTCCTGTGCTCCAGTCAGCACAGCAGTAGGGTGCCAGCTCCTGGCAGCCAAACCCAGCCTGGACTCGCATGCCAGGGCACGGGCACTGCAAATGGATCTGATACCTGCTGGTCGACAGGTTTCCTCCTGTGTGTATGAAGCCATGCTGTCTCCTCTCCCTGCTTTCACTGGAAGTTTAGAGGAGATTTTTCAATGGGATGGTGGCACAGGAATAGTTTGTGTGCTTCTGTGCACTGACCTGATGAACCCGGATGGACCTAATGGCAAACTTGATGAACCCTGCAGAAATTGCCTAAAAGAGAACTGGTAGCTGACCTTCAGCTGCTGACCTGATCTAAACCCTGAGCTACCCAGTGGTTGCTGCTATTTTCATGGCTGCCCCAGATAGCTGCCTGAAGGCGGAAATGCTCTATTTCTGGGCTTTGTTTTTTAATTTTTTATTAAAAGGTATACTGACAAAGAAAGCACTACAGAAAGAGAGAAGCAAAAAAGCAGGGCAGGAGTGGGGCAGGCGTAGGGAGACAAAGAGAGTCACTTCATAGAGCTCTTCCAGATAGGTGACAGATATCTAAACCCAGGCTCCTTCTCCGAGGGGTAAATACAGCATGCACTTTTGAATTTCCACCAGTTACTCTTAATTTACACTGGAGTGTGAACAGTCCCAGCTGGCAGAGTTGCTACAGTAGTGCAGGATAAGTGATGAGGGAACAGGGAGGCTGCAGCAAGATTAGAAAATAAGTCTGTCCTGAAAGAGGAGATTTAAACAAATTCATGCTGGGTTTAGAAGCTTGTGGTGGGACCAGTGTTTTGCAGGGTGCTGTGGCTGAGCAAGCTGAGCTGGGATCCCTCCTTTTCACTTGCTGTGGGCAACAGACCAAGCAGAAATCCTCTCTCCCTTTCAGGCATGTCAGTGTAGTGCTCAAAAAGCTCCGATGAGGGGTCTCACACCACAAAGGGTTAAAGTGCTGTAGTTTCTGAGTCAGTCCTGCTTTCAGCCTTTTCTGTGGGCTGCAGTGGTGCTCATTAGAAGCAATTAATCTCCAGTGCTGTGCTCTCCTGTCAGCTCGTGCCGCTGTCATGGGTCAACTCATCCGTAAGGAAGCAGCTGGGCATTCCATGCTGACCAGCATCTCCTCTGATGTCTCACTTTGCTCTCATCCCTCACAGGTGGTTTGGGTAAATATGTGCAGGGATGTAATACGTTAATGACAGTAACAGCTATAAGCCCCACAAATGAGGGAAACCTGGACAGCTTCTGCTGCTGCTGCAAATTAAAGTTTGAGACTGAATTAGAAGCAGTTTGAGAGATGTGAGCCATTCCCCTGTGCCTGGAGGCTCTACAATCACTCTGTAAGAGGGCTAAAGAGGAATCACTGCATTGGTTTGGGAAGTGTTCTCTGATAGATCTGCTCCTTAACATTAGTGCCAGCTAAAGGTGATGTAAAACATGGCCATATCTCTCCAGAGACCCCTATTCATGGCCAAATGTCACCAATCTTTGGCACCTCTAAGACCATAGAAGTTACTACTCAGCCAGGTCAGAGGTAAGGTTTCCACACCCCCTGCCCCATGCATTAGGCTTTGGCCTTTATCCAGACCCATGTTCTGTTCAGGGCTGTGGCTGATGTAGAGCACTTGACCTCAGGGCTTCACTGCTGCTTTTACAGGTGGCACTGTCTGCCCCAGCAGCTCCCAGCACACAGGCTGCCTGTTTCAAGGGAGCTGCCAGCACCAGCCAAGGACCAGAGCAGCACTCAGTCTAAGCTTTTTTCTCTCATCTAGTGGCTGATCACCTGCAATGAAAATCACAAATGCCACACTTATTTCTACAACAGGTCTTGGCTCTCCTGAACACTGCAGAAACCCTCCACAAAACATGTAGGAGACCAGGAAAATATCATTTGGGAAAAGGCCAAATCTATTTGCCCTGGCTTAAAAAAATTGGTAATATTGTCACGCAGAAATGCATGTTCCCATTTAACCTGCCCCACCAGAGACCCACGGAATTGTGGTATCCACTGTTTAACTTGTCAGCCATGACTTCAATTTCTTATTTCCACCAAACTGATTGTTTTTTTCTTAGAGCCTATGTTCACCCAGCTCGCAAGCCGTTGAAGAGCACTTGCATTAGATGTAAATGCTACAAAACCCCAGGTATCAAGGATCCTGTTGTGTGACAAAGTAACTTTGCCAGCATTAGGAATGTGGCTGGAGGTGACCTGTGGGCACAGGAGCTTCCACCCTAGACAGCCTGAGGGAGGTGACTCAGTAGCTCCTGGCATCACTGTGCCTTGGGTAAGAGCTAGCAGTGGGAACCCCTCAGACCTGCACCTACACAACTCTAGTTTGTCCTACGTACTTTCTTTGTCCACACAACTATCTGCTGGTGGTCTGGCCTCTTTTAAAGTTTTCATGCATTTCAAGTGCATTTTTGAGAGAATTTCACGCAGAATTCATTAATGCCATGTTAATGGAACGCACTGCTGCTGTGCCATACTGCCCTGCCATGCTGCCAGCACCAGCTCAGCTGCTTTTTCTGAGCTGAGCAGCAAGAGCACACATGCCACCATGTCTCCCACTTGTCAAAGGCGGAAAAACATCCTTTTGCGTAAAACTATTTTGACTTGTAGCTGATTTGCCGAGTGCGTTCAAATGCTGAAAACTTACTAATAAGTGTCCCTGCAGAGTGCAGGCGGCACCCACAGCCCAGGAGGAAGTGTCAGGGAATGTTTTTGGCAGCGTCTCCTTCCTCCCCAGCAGCCAGGAGGCAGACCCTGGGAGCTGACTCCGGGCAGCTGGCACGGCGGGAGGGATGGCAGACGCGGGCAGACCAACTCTGTGCTCAAGCTGCTGTCTCCCGCCTTGCTAAGCCGGTCATTCCCTGACGGATGCTCCTCCCAAGGTCCTGGCTGTGCCGCTGCCTTCCCCTGATGCTGCCAGAGCCCCGCACTCCGCACGAACCCTGGGCCCCTTCCCGCACATCTCCAAGGGGCTGCACGCAGAGAGGACACCTTTGGAGGCTTGGGGAGGAGTTTGAAGGCTTGTCGGGCAGGGGCTGCAGAGAGAGGTGTGGTGGGGAATAAATAATGGATATTGCAATGGGGAAAAAGAGTTTCTGAATGTGGAAACAAATGCCCGTCTAGTTAAACCCTTCTGAGTTTGGGGCTCTTAATCCTGTTTGTGGCTAAATTCCCATTCCTGCAGTTTGTATACAGGCAGCGGTCCCATGCAGTGTCTTTTGTGTTTAGGATCAGTATTGAACATGGGGCTGGGAGGAGACTGAGTCTTTCAAGATGAATATTCCCACTTTTTTTTTAATCAGTGCTGCTCTTGCCATTATCTTTCCATAGCTGTTGAGGAGCAGTACGGAATGAGTCATGACACTCTCCAGTTGTCCCTTGTGATGTCCTGGCTGGAGTGGATGAAATGATTTGCCATGATCCTGCCTGGCTGTTTGTTCTTTGCAAGCAATGCAGAGGAACAGGCAGCCCAGGTACACAGAGGGGGCTAAACCCCTTCCTGGGGGCTAAACCCCTTCCTGGGGGCAGCTCCCATCCCAGGCTGGCCCCCCCGATAAGAGCACCTCATGAGTGGGAGAGGCTTTGCTGGGGTGGTTTGCAAAGGGTGGCTGAGTGATGGGCTCCAGGGTGATGACTGCTCTGCCTGGTTGCTCTACAGAGCTGTGGCTTCTCTCTAGCCTGCTGGAGGGAGACTGCCCTGCCAAGCCACAGGCAGCCTGTATTGCCTAGGGTGCAATGCAGGAGCAGGAGGGAAAAGGATGCAAAGGGAAGGCCATTGGGTGGAGGAAATAACAACTATTTACCTCTCCACTGCAAGTAAGTCTGCGTTAGTGCTGTGTCTGTACAAGAAGAGTCTGCTTGAATCAGTGGGTTATGCTTAGAAATCAATTGTAATGCAAATGCAGAAGAATGCAGCTCTCTGGTGGTACCCCAAGCACTGCCAGTTCCTTCTTGGCTTGCAGGAGCATGGATTTTACTTGATATCCATGCTGGGCCAAATTCTTCACTCAGCTTACATCATTCTTGTCCAAAAATTTCTCAGACTACTTTTTCCCCCCTCTATAGTCTCTACAGTCTTCCAAAAAGTGCTGAGTTCTACTGGGATTTTTCTTTTGCCCCTCAGCTCCTGGGTTATCTGGTTTTAGAGCTGTGGAGTGCTGCAGTGAGACTGTTGCGGACAGACTGCCCTGTGCTGTACTCAGGGAGTGCAAAATCGCCTGAAAAACAAAAAACTGGAGAAATGAGGGTAGTCTGGCCGTTATCTGTTGATTTCCATTATAAAGGAGCACCACAGACCATGCAGTATTTCAGTGATGTAACCTAGTCCTGTACCCGCAGGCAGAATTTGGCCCTCTGTGTCCTGGCACAGGAGGTGCAGGAGAGCTGTGGAAGTAGTTCCATCAGGGTAAGTGCATTAACTTCATGTTTTGAAATATAATTCTCAGTGTTAAAATGCATGAACAGAGATTTTACACTACAATGTTTGATTTCCTCTGAATTCTCTTCTTTTGTGCCGTCTGCATTCGTGCTTTTGCTAGTCAGTTGCTACACAGCATTTTCCAGCCTGTCTTTTGTGCAGTGGCCTTTCAGCTGTCATGCTCTGATCACATTCAGCCTAGATGTATAGAGCATTTATTGTTTGCTTTGGGAGTTTTTTAATGAAGCTTTCATTTAATATTCAGCTTTACTTGCCATTTGTCAGCAAGATAACATCCTGTTGAATTTCACTTTGAAAAACCCCAGTGTATCAGCTATGGCTCCATGTCTTGTTTCAACAATAGCTGCAATAGGCCATAGGATCGTTTGTGTCAGTCATGTATAAAAGTGAAGACAACAGAGGTCTAAATTCAGACCATAATGGAAATTACCCTCTTTTTTCTTTCATGCTCTTCTCAGGCTCTGACCCACTTTTTCTCCCATATCTCATCTCTAGTAAATGTCTTGGGCTCCATCTAAGGGTGTCCTGTCAAGGGGAAACAAGAATTATGTTTGCTTTCTCCCCTTGTTTATTCTGCATGGAGCAGGCCTAAGAGGTTTCTCCCTCTTTATCCAATAATATCCCCTTGCTTTCTTTTTATAATAACTCCAGGGCTTGTCCTAATAGACTTGCTGGATAACTGGCATAATACAGATACGTATGAAATCTGCTTTGCTGAGAGGAGTAACAGTTTTTCATTAAGACTATTAATTTCCTTTGGGGACTTTTATTCTGTTTCACTGAAATGTCTACAAATATGTAGGAGAAAATGTACTCATGTTAAATGGTTGGATAATTCTGCCATGTTGGCTAAGAGATGGGCAAGCACTCTATGAGACATCCTGCAAATTCTTCAACAAAAATAGTGAAAGCCAGTAGTGAAAATCGACATCTTACATGTATTTTTCTTTTAGAGCTATAAGAAGCAGTCCCAATCTTCTTATGCCTTGTTTTTATGGAGAAATAAAAGCAAAAGCAAGATCACAAGCCAATTTTTTTTTGGTTTTTTTTTCCTTGGTAGGTCACTGCTAACAGAGCATTTTTAAAAATCCCATCAACTGCTGCTGAATCCTGGCCTGATTTGGAATATTTTCAAAGCACACAAATAAAACCAGGTGGACACAGCTGATTTCAGGGACTGGTTTGCCTTTTCTTATCTCAGCTGGGACTGCCACAGGGGCAGGAGAAGCACCAGCAAACTGATCAGCCCCCGGCGTTGCTTTCAAGAATCTTTCATTACTCTGGAACAGCAGCACCAAATCCCATAAACTTCCTGAGATTGCTGGTGTGTTGGCCATGGCATTAGCAATTGCTTTATGTGAGCAGTGACCTCCAGAAACACTTTTTCTCCTTCTCTGTTAGCATTTTCTTAAGTTTCCTCTTTCCAAGACCCCTGTGCACCTTTAGTGCCTACAGCAATGACCTTTCCAAGTGTTTGTTTCCTCTTCTGCACGTTCCTGCCTGTTACTTCAATAGGAATTGATGCTGTTCTGAAAACCCTTGGAACTGGCTTCTGTTTTGCTCTAGACACTGCAAATTTGCCATATTTTCCCCATAGTAGGGCTCTAGACCCACTTGTCAGTCATTCTTGCAGGACTGAATACTCCAGGACAGAAAGTATGAATGGGCAAATAAATTGACATTGAAAACACTCATAAACATCCTGGCTGCGAACTCCCCTGACATTCCTATTCAATATTTTTTCCCCCCCCAGAACTGGTCATTTAAACATGAAGCAAGCTGTATTCAGATAGGAAGGGAGGAATGATGGGGAACGTGGAAGAAGGATGGATGATCATGGCATAGATCATTACAGTGATTAATTTAACACCATGTGCTTGTGTGGATGTGTTCCAGGATTTTGTTGCACCACAGAAAGTGATCTCAAGTAGTTTTGGGATGCATATGAAGTTTTATTGCTCTTGCTAACCCTCATCTCTAAACCCAGGGTTTGGGTTTTTTTAAAATCATGGATCTCACTAAAATACCAATATTCTATGACCTGCTCTCTTTTCCACTCTTCCTGTATTTCACTCCTGGGTTCTTCCTCAAAAGTGAGTGCTGCCATTGTTGCTATTGCCTCCTCTCTGCAAATCATCCATTTCAGAAAAGCTCTACTCTTGAATTTGAGAAAAGAGATTTTCCTCCCTGGAGGACCAGAATTTTATCCTCATCACAGAGCTTTTACTACTCTTTAATACCCAGCAATCATCTAATATCTCTCTTCTTTATCCATAAAATGAAAGCATTAACATCCCCATCTGTCAAAGATTACATGTAAACATTCATTCCTCCCAGAATGTCATGGAGAACCACATTCCCTTTTGTATAAACACTGCTGCCTCTTCTTTCCTGGATCCTGATCCAGGGCAGCAGCCTTGAGGAGCTCTGCTTCAGAAGATATTCACACTTTAGTGATTCATCCTCACATGAAGGTAAATACCAACGTAAGCACGTACTTTGAGAGGGGTTTCCACAAGTCATCATGTACTCAGTGTCAGAATAATATTTTAGTGCCATGAAAGGGAAGCTGATTTTAAGGAACCAGAATAATTTCAAGCTCAGGGGCTGCATCCCAGCAAACAGATCACATGCCTGCAATCCTATGCTGTTTTCCCCAAACAGTTTGGACTCTCTCAGCTCAAAATCTTCTTCGGTGAGTTTTCCATGATGGTTGTCATTGGTCTATTAATTCTAGCAGCTCCAGGGAAAATTCTATCATCTGTGTCTTCCTGCAGCTACACGGCATGTGATTTGTTCTCATCTATATAATCCATCTGTCCCCCAGTCTGAGAGCCCTAGGTGCCAGGGAGCATGGGCTTAGTGAGCTGCTCGGAAAGGCACAGACAATAACCTTGCATAATTTCTGGCTTTTTTTCTTACCATCTGATTAATTTAATGTGATCCTGTGTATGAGTCATGTAATGGGTGTCTCTTTAATGCACATCTTCTCAGCTGTGGCGCCTGTTTCTGAGACATGATGGTAATCAGTAAATGGAATTACAGGTGCTTGGTTCATACCAGAATCTCATCTGAAGTACTGTGATAATTCCTTGGTGTGGCCAGTAACCACATGCAGTGCCTCCTTGCCTCTGAACATGGAGTAGGCTCTGGCCCATGGGTGCCAATCATCCAGGTTTCTCCTTCCTGAGGACTTCAGCTGCAGATAAACAAGTGGCTCAGCTCAGACAGGGAGACCTCCAAGGCAGATAGTCCTGCTTGTTGGGATGCTGTGGGGAAGGGTCCAAGCACACCAGCATTGACACAGCCTTTCTGGATCCAGCCCTCTGTTACCTGGTCACAGGAGCACCAGCAGCCTCCAGCAGATCTGCTCTGGTTCATAGGTCTGAGCCTTCACTCAGATTTCCACATCAGACCTCAAATACTGGAAAAACTGATCCTTGTGATGTGGCCTTTATAATGTACACTTTGTCATGTTTTTCTCCCAAATAATCTTGATTTATTTAAATGTACAAAGATCTGTGGTATCTGATCCAAATGGACTAGAGGACCTGACACACCCTGTCACCACCACAGCAACATCTGGCTCTGGGTTAATTGTGGCAGGCATTTACTCAGATATTTACAGTGTAAGTGTCCATGGATGTGTTGGCTCTGTGGAAACTCTCCCCATGCTCCTCAGAGCCTGATGCTGCAGGGTTTTTTTTTTTTTAATCTAAAGATTTTTGGGTTTTGGATGTTTTCATTGAGGTGGAAATAGCTAGAGGGGGACATAAGGCTGAGGACAAGTAGCAAAACGTGAGAGCATCCAACATGTTGGATGTTAGGAAATTATGCCCAGAGCTGCCCAATAAAATTATGCCTGTTGGACAGCATTAAGGCTTTCCTCCCTAAGATGCAACCCACAGGGGTACTCTGTAAAAAGCAATCCAGACAAAAAGAAAGAGGATGTATTCACTAATAAGTTGACCGAAACTATTTTTGCTTTCCTTAATCTTTTTTTGCAGTTGCTTCTGCTTTAAAACTCTTTCTTTCAGCAAGAACAAAACATGTTTCTTTTCCAAAAACTGTTTGTCTCCACCACAGTGTGTTTCTACCACACCTAGAATTTCACAGTCTCAAGTTTTGAGAGGATGGGAAGGACCCCAAAGCCAAGCTCTGCAGTAAATGAATACTAACAGCTCGCCTCATTGCTCTCAGTCTTTCTCTCTCAATTGAGCATGATGCTGCCTCACTGAGAGAGTTTGGAAGTCTTTGCTCTGGAGACACTCTGGAGCGCTTCTGTGTTGTTGAAATGACAGTTTTGTGTTGAAAATTTCCTTGCAGCTCCTTGCTCTCCTGCCAGAGCAGGCGTTACTGGTTTGTTCCCAGGTTTGCAGGTCGTTGAGGTCTGTGCTAACCTTGTCTTTTCACTACTTCAGCACTGGAGGGAAATGGGTGCGAGAGGAGACCAAAAGAACCAGCGCAGGAGACAAATACCAGGCAATAATAGTTTGCAAGTGAAAAAGGCCTCTGAGGGATCACACGAAAAAGGGGGTAGATCTGCATGAAGTAAGTAACAAATACAAAACACCTTGCTATTAAGAAAAATGAAAAGCAGGTGAAATTTCATCTATGTGTGTGGGTTCTTCTCCTGATGCCTGTCTCTTCTGGGAGAAATCAGCCCTTGAAGCCCTGTGCCCTGGAGAATCCCCAGCTCACAGTTTCCTAGCTACAAGACCCAGAAAGGGATTTGGTTTGTAATCAAGCCTGTGACTTGCAAGGCTTTATTATCCATAAATCTTTTAATGTTTCTTGGTGAGAGGGAAATGCATCTCAGGCCCCTCCAGAACCTCCCTCGTGATGCTTCAGCCACGCACAGGAGGCCACGTGGGGTCCATGTCCTTAGGATGTCACTAGGCCATCAAGATGTCAGTCTGCTAATGGACTGATGATCTCATGTGCATCATAAGCAGCACAGCTTCTGGTGCACAGCAGCAGCGCCACCTCCCTCCCTCCCTCCCTGGGTCCACCAGCTTGCAACACACTAGAGTATCAGCTAACTGGGCAGCATTTGGGGTAATTATTCTGTCTGGTTGGGGAGAGGGTGTGCTCCTGACAGCAGGAGAATTTGAGGTGCAAAGAGCCAATTTTGTGGGTCACAAAATCACTGCAAGAGAGAATACTGGCCTATATCCAGAGGTGAAGAGGAAAAATGATTTTGTAATGACAGGCTGGAGTCAGAAGAAGGGTTTGCAGCTCAGTGCCCTCTTCAATGGATTGTGTAGGTTTAGGGTATACCAACACAGCACCATGACAGACAGTTCACACCGTACATTGTGACTGTGATTCCAGGTGCATCTCCAGAGTAAGCCAACTGATTCCCTCCAAGATGAAACCCACAGCCGAGAGCTGGCTCGACTCATCCATTTCCCTGAGAAGATCTGCCCCTGGCCAATATCACCTCGTGGTGGCAAACCTAGCACAGAGCAATACTGTGCATCAGGATCTTCTTTTCCCCACTCAGAGGGCAGGACACCCCCAAGTATCCCCTTCACATTTCTCCAGGTCACAAGTCAGCTCTGTTCCGCTCTAGCCTTTCCTTGAAGGAATGCCAAGGAGCCTGCATGGCACAGCGTTGGCAAGAAGAGATGAGTGGGACCTGGCTGCATCCCCTACTCATCCCCACTGTGGCACATTTCAGCACTAGGAGGGAAGGGAGTGGAACCCCCAGGCCACAGGCAGGGAAGGGGATAGAAGGGAACACAGGACTGCTGTGGATACAGTGGCAGTAGTTGTCAACCAATAACAGTTCTGGATTTAGGCATTTTATATGCTTTAGATTGTGACGTTTGCCACAAGCCCCACCACCAAGGCCCAAGGCCTTGCAGCAGCTTGTGATCACTGTGTAGGTGTGTTACACTTTGGTTTTTTCATTTTTAGGATGGTTGTGCTAGTCTTTGGGTCAACCTGTCCAAATTCAAGTTTTGTTGCTGCACCACATGCCTGCTGGACTTCAGCCAGCGCCACAAGACATGACCAGTGCCTGTTTTTATGCTTTGATATTAGGAACTCTCTTTACCAGAGGGAAAACAGATGCTTTCCATCCAGACTAATCAGGGAAGAAGTTTCACCCAGGGGATGCATCTGTTTAAAGATAGTTTAAATGTAATCAAATTGGTCAAGTTTGAGGACCAGCAGAGCTCTGCCATGAGGGACAAAGGAAAGGGACTGAATAAAAATAATAAAATCTGTGCTCACACAAGCTTCTGGGGCCTGTGCTGTGCACTTTGCTATGAACTGAAATACCCAGAGGATAAAACAGCAGCTGGGATTAAAACAAAGCTGGCATCAGTCCAAAGTACCAGTAAATCACGTGGGATTATTGCTTCACTAGAGATTTTACTGGTGTGGAAAGAAAAGAAAGTAGAAACCGATTTCTGCTAAACAAAAGAGTTAAGAGGAATCTCCAGCAAAACTAAGTCTTCATCCTGCAAAATCTCTACACAGTTCTTAACTGTGAAATTACCAATGTATGAAGCTCTAAATCCACTGTTTCCAAAAAGGATTGGGGGCTGACAAGGGCTGCACCATTCCATAAGGGATTATTTTCCTCCATGAGGTTTATAAGATGGCATCCAAAGGATAGGAAATAATCCAATGTGCATAGATTTCTTATCTACAAAATTTCCTTTTCTGTTTATATGGCATTTAATATGAACACAAAGGAGAGGAAGCATTTGGCATGTTAAAGGAGAAAGGCGGAAGATGTGAGGAGGAAGGAACACATGGTAAAAAAATAGGATATAAAAGAGAGCCTTAAAAATACAGTGGAGCAGAAGTGTCAGAACAGTCCTTAAAATAACTTGGCTGATGGGTATGATGAATGATGCAGAACCAGTGCTTGCTGTAGTCAGGTGTCCAGATGAAGCATCCTGCTTTAACCACATTCCCTGGGAGGCTGCAGTCTGGACCACTTGCCAGAAACCAGCCACAGCTTTAGCTGGTACCATATGACAACAGATGTTTAACAACATCCTCTGAGAAATAAATTTGTGCGAAACAAACTCTCAGAAAACACACACTGATACCAAACAGCATTAAATCAGTGGGAAGACTGGGTTTTGTAATAGAAAACAGGACTGAAGAGCAATTAGAAGTGGACCAGACCTGTCTCTCTCTGACTGGAGTCTGCTGGATGGCTGACACGCTGCGTTGTCTCATTACTGAGGCTGGTAAAACTTTATTGACAATATATCTGAAGTAATTATTTTTTAAATAAAAGCTAAACCATCCCCTCTTATCTCCAAGGCAAACATTATGTTTTAGAGGTTATTTAGTAAATCAGCTGCTCTATATAGGTTTTTGGCCACAGCTATGGTGGAATGTGCCTTGGGCTTTGCTTTGCTGAGAAGCACAGATTAATCCCATGCCACTCTTTTTTCCAAGGCTCCAGCACAAGTGGTTCAAAGGAAAGTATTACTGCAGACTGCATTGAACTGTGCATTAATTGAGCTTGCTGCAAGGCAGGCATATACAAAGTGGCTGCAAGTCAAGCAGTGCTTGAGGAGGGGAATGAGTATTCTGGGGTGAGAGTAATCGAGCCACAGCCTCTGGCCCAGATTTTTGCTGAATTCGTCGCCTGACATCTTCTTACAGGTTAAGTATTGGGAGTCCAAATGTCTGAGTAGGATATGGGAAGTGAATGCTCTGAAAGCCTGCATCTGCATCACTGCATTATCTCATTGTGACAGACACTTCAAGGTAATGCCACTCATCTGAAGTTCACACCAACTATTCCTATCTCAATATTTCATGTCATCTCTTATGATGGTGTCTGAGCCCTCCACACAGTCAATACTACTTGGAAACTCTAGTACATAGGTGTAGCTGAATCATGGATTTTTTCTCCTCCTTGTGGTATCAGGGCTTCAGTTTTCCAGCTTTTTTTCTTTTATTCTAAATCCTTCTCTGTTTGATGAGCTGGTTTTACCATGTAGTTATGCTCCTAATGGAGAATAAACTTTTGGGGGTGGATGATCAGCAACTAAAATTCACAGATTCTTTTAGAAATGTGACCAAGATGGTAACTTTAGATCATAATGATTAATAAAAAGAATTGTGAAAGGGGACATAAGACTCTATCTTTCCTTGTAGCTTCATGGTCATATTGGAGTATATCTAACCAACAAGTTTCAGAATGAAATTCAAGTCCTGCCTTTCCTATCTTGTAGTCTCTGGAGCAGACGAGTGTACTTCGTGCAGCCCTGGTTCCTTTGTAAGCCAAAGCCACGTATTTGTAATCCTATTCTATTCTATCACTGATGTAATGGCATTTACTGGAAAGCAGGTTAGGAAAAGCAGTCTGAGCTAATTTCTTTCAAACCCCTGCAATTTAACCTGCAAGTCGGAAGATGGCAGCAGTAAAGCACAGTTAGGGCCTTTTTTAGCCCACAGGCCTTTGTTTCAAACGATGTTTTTGTTCCAAAAATTGGCAGATTTTAAAAAGGTGCGTTTCTAACAGTGCCATCAAGTATGACAGGCGTCTTTCCAATAAAGGAGAATCCATGACTGCCTTTCATCCTGATGGAAACCAGCATCAAGAGCAGAATATACCTTATTATATGCAAGAGCTTTTAGAAAAATCTTGTTGCCCTGCTATCTTCAGAAAACTAGTGTTTCAGCCTATCCATACCCCCCTCATATTTCTGTAAATTTTCATATATATGCAATTATGTGATAGGCTAAACATTTACTGAAATTCGAGTCAATTTTTTTAAATTAAAAAAACCATTTGTACTGCAAGCATTTCTCCCAGTGAAAACTATATTTTAAAGCTCAGGAAAAGCAGAAAGGTTCTTCAGTGGGATATTCTCTATGTGTTTGGCTGTGAGTCTGTCAGCTTCACCCATAGCTTAGCAGGGTGTCAGCTATCAGAGGACAGAATGATGCTGAGAGACAGTGTGTTTGATTGAGGCTGTTACCACAGAAAAAAAGCCAAGAAACAGGCACTGTCACTGAGTCTGTATCCCCTTCTGCCATAATAACTTAATATGGCTACTGGACCATGTTCTCAAGGTTTACTCTCTGACATGAGAGTCAATACGCTTGCTGAGCCTTGGCATGACAAGGTCTGCCTTTCTTCCAGTTCTGACCTAACCAGTTGCCTCACTTTGCTGGATCCTTGCAAATGTCAGTGCATTTCACTCTCACTTCAGAGAGATTTGAAGCAATTCCATCTACTCTTTTCTGTCAGTTTAAGGGGACAGTTCTGGAAGCACTCCTGTGTGAAGCAAACCAGATGCTGGTTTTGACAGTGTGTGAGAGTGTCTGTGGTATAAAACCAGTGCAATATGTCTGTAGATGACAGTGTTTTCCCCATCAGCCATGTACCTCACACCCTTCACTTCAGTGAGGATGATTTCCCTGGGACAACTTTCTGTAACTACTACTGAAGAGCCAGGTGCCTTTTTCTAGGCAGAGCTCCTCAAGTGCTGTGGTTGTGCAATGTGTCATTGCAGTGTGCCCTTCCCTCGAGAATGATGAATTCTGCAGAGTTTCTTCTCCCTGGGCTAAGCTACATGCTTTAGTCTGACAGACAGGATTCATATGTCTTCAGTTAACAGGGTCAGGAGCCAAAGTAATTTCTGTTTTTCACTGGATATATATAAAAAGATACATGTATAATGCACGACATGCCAGTATTGCCTTTATTTTGTTATTGATTTCTTACAACTTTATTCATGGCTGTGGCATGGAAATAGCTTGGGATAGTCACATAGTATTTTCTACAATAAGTTATTTGTCTTGTACAGCACACTTCTGCTGCTCAGCTGCTACCAATGAGTGTTTCTTAACTTCCTCAATGAGGCTGAGCAGGCTGACATCAGCCAAAGATCAAATCCCATGTGATTAACTGTGCAATAACCACAGCTAATATGGTCTTACCCTGTATACCTCTAGTAATCCATGTAAGACCTAAGTAATCTAGTCAAAATAATAATTTGTGAGGTGTAAAGCAGTTGTCAGAAATGGAGAAGAATAGCTGTGATTCTTCTGCCTGTCCCAGACTTGGGGCTCCTAATGATGAGAGTTGCACCTTCCCACAGCACACAGGTGCCTCAGAGGGCAGCTACAAGTCCCTGCTGTGCATTTATTCCTCCTGGGTAACACAAACCTGTCACCTGATTCACCACTGAATTACTCCAGAGTTCAGACAACGTGATTCAACTAATTTTACAAGGCTCTGCCTATTACTTGCTTTAATGAAGATGCAATGGATCATGATGACATAAACTATAAAATTACACGTGTGGTTTGACTAATATATTGGCCATTCAAGAGAGGGGAAAAGGCTGTTTAAAAGCTAGTACCATCCTAAGTCTTGAGAACCAACTGGATTTCCAAAGGATTTTTAGAGGTACCGTGATCTAGTATTTAAGGGAAAAAAAGGTTTGTAATGAAAAAGACAAGTTAGATCAGAGATGTGATGACTGTGCTTCTGTGGAGACTGTGGAGACTGTATTTTTTATTTACAAACTTAAGTGTTTTAATCCAGTACTATAATTTTTCATAGAACAAAAACATCCAAATGTAATTAATGTATATATTTCCTTAGAATTGGGGAGAGTGGAGTTTATGAAAGCTGAGTAGACAATTTATGAAATCAGAATAAATAGCACCACAAATACCATTCAGTCACACCTCTTCCTTCAGTACATTGGCTCTGCATATGACTACAGGTACAATTGTGTAACCTTCCTTGTCTTGTGTATTTAAAAACAAGCTTTGAATCACATTCTCTGAGTAAAGAAAGTTTTTATGTCATGACTTTTATCAGTAATAACGATAGAACTAATGCCTTCTTTATATCAATTAGTCAGTCTGTGGGGCCAGACAATAAAGTAATCTGTGTCCCTTTTAATTTAATTTTGCCATTGGGAATCATTGGTGCTACTTGGCAAAATCCCTGCACAGACGGAATATATTTTTGAGAAAAATGAAATAAAATCCCTGCACACTGATGCTATCTTGATAGTGCCTAAGGATCCATCATTGTGCCAACTTTAATTTCCTGATCAAGTCAGAATATGTGAACATTATCTACAAAAATGTCTGTGAAAACTTTGATAGAAACATATGGAGTCTTGCATGGGAAAACCCTCAGTCACTCATGACTTTAAGGAAATATATTAATGGACTTTTCCTATGCATCTAATCAGAAAGTGGTTTTCTTCACTATAGCAGTTGTACTTCCGTTGAAGTTCAAAATAGAAAATTATTTAGCTACTCTGTCTGAGGTAGGGCAGATGTTCACATATATTGAATGGATCCCAGTGCCCTCCAGAGACACTAATTTATTCAGTACAAGTTGGGGTGTATTACAACAGCTTAAACCACTCTTATTTCTGAGGTCCCTGTGGAACGATCAGAAGTTAAAATTTGTGGACAAATTGGCTTCTCAATGTGTGCAAGTTCAGCCTGCAAGGCCTTGATCCCTCCAGCTCCCTTTGGGTGCTAAGCCCCTGCATGTGACAGTGCTGCATGTGAGTCAGCCTGCTCCCAGTCTGACTGTGGGGGACAGGATACAAGTCTGCTGTGCTGATTTCCCCAGTTCTTTCTGTTCCACAGAACATGTCACTGTCCATTCCAGAGGTGATGCTATGCATGGAAACACCTGCAAATCTTTGTGCAACTGTGGATCCAGTGAGGCACAAGCTGTCTTTATGGGATCAGCTCTCTCAGCCACAGAAATGCTGAACTAGAAAAACCCTCAAATAACTGCTTAGGAAGTCTGGAAATTAAAGTTTTTGGTATTCATTTCAGGTTGAGCTACTGACTCTGGAAAACAAAGGAGTTTGCGATCTGTATCAATTGTCAGACATTTATTGTAGACTGTCAGTAGTGTCCCTGGCTTGCTATTTCTGCACAATTTGAGAAAAAAGGTCTTTCATACTGAAAGATACTGTTGCAGAAATGTTATTTATTGGCATTGCACACATGGGAAGAACTTCACCACCCACAGCCAAAGCTGGAGAGCAGCTGATGACATATAATCAAAGCCTTAAGAAAGTGTCTGTGGCAGGCACTTGATTACAGAGTACAGAGCAGTGATTGCCAACCAAGGTACTCCCTGATCAAAAACCTTAGTTGGTGCATTTTAAGCTCCATGAATAATTTAAACTATTTTTCTGAGCCAATTTCTGCATTCGGTATTTGAACATAAACCAAATTTTCCCCACATATGGCTAGAGCTTCAAAGCGATAAGAATTTGCACATGTAATCCTTACCTAGTTGCTCAGTAGGACATTAGCCACACTCTTACATTAATGGTTAGGCTTTTCCATAACACAGGAGAGAATATTATAATTGGTGGCAATGCAGACCCCATTTGCAAGGCCTGGACTACTGCATTTTCCACATTTGCCTCAATTCATTAGCTGGAGCTGTGAAAATAGGATGTGACATCCGCCTGAGCTTGTGTGCGCAAAATAGCAGCTGTGTGAGACGTGATAGGCAATAATTGGCTGCCTGCAGAGCAAGAAAACACCCACATAAATGACGTCTCTCTCTTCTAAAACATTAGGCAAGGAAGCCTTTCAACAAGGGCCAGGCAGCCTCTCAGGAAACAACTGTCAAATCCGCTTACATCATTGTGTCTCATTAAACTGGGAAATGCAACTCTTCTAATCATTAGTTCAGACAGCGCATCATCCCACCATCCATCAAGACAGTATTGTTGTAGTGGATTATTTGTGTCAGTGTTCACCATAGCAGAGTTCTGGGAGACTCCTGTAATGCAGCCATTTTTCCTTTTACAGGAAGGCAAGTGAACTATTTAAAACTAGGGATTCTTAGGAAAGAAATGGAAAACAACACAAAAAGCATCGTTACATTGCCAAAAGAATTCAAAATGGACTTACACCTTCAACACAGTAGTCTCTTCAAACCACTCTGTCACAAGAGGGTATAGAAGAGTCAAAGAAAAGAAGCAGAAGAGATCAAAGGAATGGCACCTCTATTAGGAATGAGCATATCATCCAAGTGTCTTCAAAATAGAAGTGATATAACTTGGGGGTGGTGGGGGTGCCATATGGGTCTACAAAGTCTGAGTGACAATAAGAAATTAGGCATGGAGTGTTATTCACCATTCTGCATAATTCAGAAATCATACTTTTAAAATGAACTTGATATGCTCAACACTGTTCCATTCCAAGCAGTCAAAAGGTTGTACTTTCCATATAGGACACAGCCAAACAGTGGAACTCATGCTATAGAGTACTTTGGATGCTGAATGATGAGTGCTCTCCATGAGTCCATGAGTAGAAGATAAAACCTCTGACAGCTGAAAAACTGTTACTTCAACTTCTTGATGAGGAGCTTCTCTGCACTGCTGAAATGTGGGAGGTGCAATATGTGTCCCATTCTCACACTCTTCCTTGAGCACTGACTTCTATGAGCTAGTTGAATCTTTAATGTGAGCCAATAGACTTACTGGTATGTTTCAATTGTGTAAATAAATTTTTATTGTTGCTATCATTATTATTATGGAAGTGATATAAAACTACACCTTACATCAGTAGAATTATTTATTTTTAAAAATATGCTGTTTTCACTAATGTAAAAAACCTCAAAGGTCTCTGCCTGGAACTGAAAAGTAATACGGAGTTAGGAACAACTGGTATTACAGTCAAGTCCTTGAATCAATAGTACAGTTATTTTTCTACAGCTTTTCAGGGTATTTCTTAATTATTTCTTCCATTTTAAATTTTTATACTGCAGTGTTTTCCTTTTTTTGATCTGCAGTCCCCATCTGATATCAATTTTCTTATTAAAAAGGGAAGCCAATGTAGATTCTAGAAGCACCTAGAATATATAGTTAGGAAAACATCTCATCATATTTTCCAACACCTTTCAGCTGTGATGCCAGGACAAGGCATGACAATGGCTGTGACTCTTTAGATTGCTGTCATCCAGAGCCTTCAACCACTGATCTCATTACATGCATGTTTTGAGGCTTTTTACAGCCTATAAGAAATATTGCAGTATAATCCCAAGAAAAATAACACCTGAAAGTTATCTTGAGCTCACAAAAGCTCTGCTCCTCCTCAGCCATGTGTGGTAAATCATAAAAGAGAAAAAGAAAATAAAAGTGAGATAGCGAGCAGTGTGACCTTTACAGCTGCAAACCCATTGGAAGTCAGAAGAAATAGTCTCCTGATAGAGGAAATACTGAGCAGATAGAGACCACAGCAGCAGCTGACTGGTCAAATCCAGGTTCTGGCACCTAAATGCCACAGATGCCTGCTAGGTAACTGATAAGCAGAAGCATTACATTTACCCTCTGTTTTGGCACTCTTCATGTTTGCAAGAGTAAATCACTAGCTTTTGACAACAATCAAAAAAAGGGGCTTTTAAAAGTCACAATATTAAGAAAGCTGGGTGCTTTCATACTGTTGTGTTCTCACTACTTACTTGCTTCAACTAGCATGAAACCTCATGGTTTAAAAAATCAGCAGTGCTGCAATAATACAGTTAATGAAAACCAGAAAAACATGCTTGCAAAGGATAAAGAATGAGTACAAAATGGGATGAGATTTTTTTTCATTAATTTTATTCAAGAGCTTTGAGTTAGCTAAGAGCATGGTTTCTACAAATGGTAGTTACTCGACGTGGGTGGTATACTACTGATATGCAACACAAAAAGGAAGGTAAGGATAGAGAACAACACAAGGAATGAAGGTTTCAGTATTTGTCCATAGCACTGGCTGCTACCTGGGCTGTCCAGGGGTTGGTACAGCCAGCATCACACTGTCTGCACTGGAAAAGGTCAGAATGAGCTGCCTGGGACCGTGTGGTGGCTGAGGAACAGAGTCAGGCATCTGGCTTCCACATTCTGCTTAGCCCTGTGTGGCTGTAGAAGAGTAGAAGAGTAGAAGAAAGGTGTGAAAGGAGGGTATCAGGAGAGCCAGGAGCAATATGCACCATGACTGTGTCATCAGCATCCCCCAAGACAATAGGAGGAGCAGACTCCATCCCTCCACTGCCAACTCTATCCTGGCTTCCCATTCTCTGATGGGATAACATCGGAAACCAGAACAAGATCTGGATTGAGTATGGGTTTTTCTTTTGCTCCTCTTCGCTCATGTGACAGCAATGATGGAGGGGAAGTAGGGACCACTTACCAGTGAGGGAATGGATGAAGCTTCTAAGGAGAACTGAGATGAGATGGCATGGGACTGGGATACCCAGAGTGATAGGTGATTGTATTTCAGGGAGTGAGAAACACTGGGGTCTTGTACTTTTGGAAAATGGAGACATATGAGAAGAGAAAGGAAATATCAGGGAGTCATTTTGCTCTAGTATTTTGTGCAGAAAAAAGTCACTTTTGGCTGTGCAGTTGAGGAACCTTGGACTGGCTCTTAGATCTGCAGGAAATACAGGGAGAGCCTTTAATATTCTTTACACAGTAACCTGAATAGTAAACACAGACTACACTGAATCTAAAACTAATGGCTTCATTCTGTATGATGCTGCATATCACAAACTTCTGTGGGGCTGTGGATCTTAGGAGGAACCTCACTGTGTCACAGTCTTGCAATACTGAGGCAAGCTGGTGAGACTGCTAGTACAAAGCAACATGAGACCTGGAAAAGTGAACTGACTGGGACCCATGAGACCCAGATGCACTCCATGTGGCCACTGAAATCCTGAATGTGGGTGGCAAAATTCCTTCCCCTTCAAGTGCTTCTTTTTACCTATTCCTGTAGTGAACAGAGAAGTGTCCACCTCCATCAGAAAGCTATTTGGGAATCATAACCATCAAGTGAAAGCAAAGAATTTCGTTGAGTTTTCTCAGGGGCTTTGTGCTAAATGTATTTAACATATTTCCAGTGTCAGAGTCAGCCATAAAATTAATACATTAAGAATATAGTATGAGAGGTGTGACTGCCAAAGTCACTGTGTGGCACTGGGCATAGTTTCCTGCATGTCCTTCCTAAAACAGTGGTAATAACATCTCAGTGAGTAGCTGTAGGCTTTGATGTTAGTGATTATACACTGTTTTGAAAGTTCAGACTTGCCATAAAAGTACTGATGTGGGAGTCTGGGTACATGGGAAATGAAATTAGGCTCTCAGTCTCACTGCTGGAGTGGAGCAATAAAAACTTGCCCAGAGGTCAGTTTCTGAATGAAAGGCACAGGCTATCACAAAAGCTGCCCTATTCCTTCAGCTCTGCCAGGTTAGGGTTAGGCTGGTGGTGCTGCTGCCTGGGAATACTTGTGTTAAATGTGCCTTCACTACTCACATTTGGCAAACACATTTTTTTCACTCCCTTTTTCCCAGCACAAAGTTCATTTGGAAAGCAATAGAAAATAGTTAAAAGGAAATCCCTTCTCTGGAAGCAAATGCCCTTGTTAAACTTGTACTCCCAACATACAGGTCAGGGGCCTTAGTTTTCAGAAGCAGTGTAGGTCAGTATATTGTAGGGATCATGCCAAATATCCCTTACCTGTCCTCTCAGATAGCCATGTTATTTTTTCCCAGATGAAAATGGTAGACTAAAATTTGGCAAGAAGACAAAACAACCATACACAGGCTGGTAATGATGATATCATCGGGTGTCCTGTAGCTTTGAGTTATTAACAGCACAGCAAAATTCATTAGCATGTCAAAGCACCACAGCCCAGAATGCACACAGGCCGGCATAAAGAATTAGGGCATGAAAGACAGCTTATGTGGAGAGTCACTGACAATGAAAAAAAGAGAATATTGTGCTTGGGGCAATTCTCATTCATCAGAGTCTTGTCAGTGCGGTTAGAGACTACAGAATAAATGTGTCTAAACACGTTTTGTTTGGCCACACTAGAAAGCAAAGGTTATGAGGGTATCCTCCAATTTTTTCTATTCAGCAGATGCAGATGTGTGTAGAATCCTTTTCTATTCCTCATCAGCAATTTCCTTTCTGCTACACAGTACATGATGTCGTACAATAAAATAGAACGTATAGAAATCAGTCTATTTTCTGTCTCTCTAGACTGATGTATTTATACTCTCAGGCAATGTAAATCACTGCAGCCTCTCTGAAGTCATCAGGATAGTCTTGATTTAGAGTGTTAGGTCTGGAGACTAAAGCCACATGTGGTCACACTGCAATCTACCATGGTATTGCAAGCTGATGCAATAATTGTACAGGTCATTTTGGTAACACTCTTCTACTGTAGAGACTGGTGGTGATAATTAACCAAACAACAGTCCCTCTGAGTTACTGATCTATCAAGGGTCATTTCAGTGCGGAGGTGTGGTTAGGTGCTGTATGTTTTCCAGGCAAGACACAAAACTGATTTGCATTTGTTTTAATTGTTCCATGAGGAAATGTAATGCTAATGAAATCTGGTGTTCTACTTGTATACCAAACTGGAAAATAGCCACTCTCCTTATTTGAAGGTTTGTTTGCTTCCAGTGCACTGTTCCCCCATCAGGGCTTGAGAATAGGGTATATATCCTTCTTCAAAACTTGATAAGTACCTCTAAATTCAGGTTGCATGACTTTGGCAGCATTACCATTTTTATCTGTGCAAGGTAACATGAAGTAAGAGATTGTTTTACTGACATTAATGTTCAGTGGAACTGGAGCAGCCCAGTATGAAAAATGGATATTAGTTAACTAGCAGGTGTTAGGTATGAGTAATGAAAGAAATGTGGGAGGCAAACTTTGCCCACTCACTTTGTGTAATACTTGTATCTCTGCAAAGAATGGCCTCTTTGTGCAGGCAAAAGCCTTGCATTCATTTCCTGCTCTGATCTTATCTAGAGAATTTCAGTGACCCTGGTATGCCATTAAATTTGGGTACCTATACACCGAACTACTCCTTCCATTTTTATTCATGTCTTGGCATTACTGGTCATCCCATTTTTCTCCCTAACAGATGGATCAACACCATGTAATATCCTTGGGCTGCCTTTGTGTGTAAGTCATGGCAAAAAGTAAATGTGTTCTGATAATAGCAGTCAGAGCTTTTGAAATGGAGCACACTGTAATATGATCACATGTGTGGCTGGATATACACTGCTCTCAGCCTGCAGCACCCTCAGAGATTTGCTATTTTAAAGGTACAAAGACTGTCTGTCTATGGCCTACCACCTATAATCTATAGCCTAAATACCATCTATCTATAGTCAACCATGCAATGCTTCCAATTTACTTCTTCAATAAAGATTTTCCCACAAAGCAGGGCCGTAGTTCTCAACTATTTGGGTAGATATGCCAAGAAATAAACAGTCCAGACCTTTTCTGTATCAGTGTACCATTATCCAGGGCGTTGAGTATCTCCAAAAATGGGGACTTCTTTGGGCAATCAATTCCAGTGTTTAGCTACTCTACACTAAAAAAAGAAGGCTCTGTATGATTTAAGGAAATTTCCTATATTCCCATTCTCTCATCTCTAACATGAACTATTGTTTCTTAGACAAATGTCTTTCCCTTTGACTAAGCTAACATGCATTTCAATGATCTAAATATCACTAGAAGCCAAGACAAATACCTGTTTTCTTGTCCGCAAGAAAACCATGTTAAATTTGAATACATGGGAGTATTCTGATGTACCGCAATTAAATAAATTTCTGCCTTGATACCTTAGGTTTAGCCATAGACATGACTCTCTGCTTTCTCTAATTTAGATCAATGCACTTATACAACACCATTCTCTCAATTATCATAACATGTTAGGTTTAAAAACACATGGCAAGATGTTCTATTTACTTATAATTTTGAGATCAGTTCATGTTTCTTTTATTCCACTGCTATGTGTTGTAGATGTTATTTTTAATTTCTTTATTAGGATCCTATATAGATTTAAAAGTGTGTTTGCATTCCAATGGGTAAAGCTCAAAATTATTTTTCAGGCATCTATCTTTCAGACCGTGTTTTAATGGGCCATTACTCTGAAAAACAGAAATAAAATAAACACCCAAATGGAATATTCTCATAGAGAATCATGGGAATGTTAAAAAAAAAAAAGTGTGTTTTACAATATGTAGATTTAAAGTACTGCTAAAAATGTCAGAAGAAGAAAACTTCGAAGTACCTCATGGTTTTCACTGACAGAAATGAAAAACTGCTGGCTTCATTGACAGAAAAGACAAACTTCAAAGTGGATAGTCATCTTCAAAAGCCAGATGCTCCCAATGTACCTGGTCTTCAAATGAATAGAATAGATATCTTTCCTTGGTTGTCAACCTCTCCCTTTTATAAGCACTAAATTCTTTTAGAAGCAAAAGTAATAAAATCAAAGGCACTACCCATGCCAAAATACCATAAACACGATTTTTTATTCAATTACATCCAAAAAAATTCTACCAATACTTAAAAAAATATTTTTCACCTGTTAGGAGCAAAATATCAACCTGCACACATGAGGTGTAGCAGCTTTCACTATTAATTAAAATAATGAATCTAACCATCAGTACTCCTGGTCACAGGCTCATGTTTTTCAAGCCAAAGAGCAGGAAGTCAGATGCTGTTTGCTTTCTCTTAGGAATTCTGTGATGCTTCTATGTAGATTGTGGCTGACACACGCTGCTGCAGTACCACACATCCATCTGTGGCTCCGATCTGCAGCAGAGCCTTCTCTCTCTCATTCAAAGAGATCTTTGGCTGCCATCAGCAGTAAGCAGAAAATGCCTCCATTGCTCTGCATTTGCAGAAGGGTAGTGAGAGATGGAGTAGACATGATGCAGGACATGTACCCTTTGCAATTGTTATAAAAACATATTTCTATTGATAAAGAACAACATCCCAAGAAAGATTATTTGTTTTAAGGCATGGGCTTCCACTCAATCCCAGGAGCTGTCTGGATTAGCAAATTCAACAGGGCCTGGAAACTGGCTTGAGCTCTGTGACTTTCCATACCTCTTAGTAGTCACTTGTCGGCCATTTTTCTGTGTTTGCTAGGAAACATCTGCTCTGTGTGGTGATATTCAGCTGACCCTAGCATGGCTGCCATTCCATCAGGGAAGTTGGTAGGTCTGGGTGTAGAGTAAGCTTCTGCCTACTATAAGTGCCAACTGTTTTTGAAAAATCTATGAGAGGAAAGAAGATGGGTTGATCAATGTGGCCCTGACTTCTTTGTCTCCAATCTGCATTCACTGTTGGAGGAGGAGCAGAAGGGCAAGGGCCGAGAAGCAGCTTCCTCTTGAATTGCAGCTAGATATAATTCCTTTCTATAAAACTGACAGGAGAGGGGAGAGCTATCTGACCTGAGGGATAATGTTGGCAAAAAACCATGAGAGTATTAAATGCAGGAAATTATAAGACGGTTTTTATCTGCCAGAGCAGTTTGACTCAAGAGGAACTTTCTTGTAAAAGTCATGAGGGCAAAAACCCAAACAAGTTCTAAGACACAGCTTCGTGAAAAAGTCTCACAGTATCCTGTGGCAGCTGAGAACTGGGCATGGTGTCTCAGCAGTTGCCCTTTAAGCCTGTGTTCTGCAAATGCAGAATGAGTCTATATAGTCATTGCATGATCCCTGTGAATTTCTTAATCTGAATGACTGGTACCCATGACCTTCACCTTTGTCTTCTCACAAGGCTGCAGTAGGAAGTTGGTGCATGCTGTTCTCTTCAGGAACATCTTGCAGAGACACACTGTGCTTTCTTTCAGGGAAAGTTTATAGATGTTCTTTCTTTTTACTTGTTAAGATCACACCAAGCAATGTTATAAATAGCTTAAACTTGTGAAATTTGTTCAGAGAGCCTGAATAGTAACTTCTTTTTGGAGCCAGGCTCCCAGATGAAAGCTCCCAGATCTTGATTGTTGGCTGAGGTGGTAAAGTGAGGCAATTTCATGGGAAATATAAGACCACTTTAGAAAGTGGCAGTTTTAAAACAACATAGGTCCAGGTAGTTGTAAATTCTAGCCCCACCTTTTAAGAATTGATACCTTCTGTCCCAGAGAGAATAAAGGAGTCTCTGGTGCATAGAGGCAAGTTTGGAAATGGCAGACAGTAACTCAATACTGAGTAAGTACCTGTCACAGTGACCTATGCTCCTGCCTTTGTGTAGGTGTGGAAATGCCGGTGAGAGGATAGCAAAGGCTTTTGTGCCCCCCTCCCCCCCAGCAAGAATCAAATAAAAATCTTACTGTTTTGATGCTTTAAAGATGCTTGGCTCGCCCTATGACATTGAGGGCATTGTATGAAAAGGTTTTCCTTCAGGAATACATATACAGAAAGAGAAAAGAATGCAAGAGTACATACATTGGCCAAGGATTCTAGGACTAACCAAGAGTGAATTTACTGAGCATGGCTCAAACAAATCAGGATTCCTTCTCCACCCAAATATTTTTTCGCAGTTTAGAAGCTACAGTGCAGATAGATTTATGTATCTAGTGCTCAATATTCTATTTGCATTGTATGATAGAAAGCAGCATGGGAACACTTCTGGAAACTGCAGCTCTTCATGACTGCTTTAGCATGGGTCCTTTCCAAAGGGCACAGTCCTTCAGGAATGGGCTGCTCCAGCATGGGTCCCCCTGTGGAGTCACAGGCCTGTTGCAGCATGGGCTCTCTGTGGACTGCAGTGTGAGTATGTTCACTGTTGTGGTCCTCCCTGGGCTGCAGGTGTACAACCTGTGTCACCACGGTCTTCTCCACAGCCTGCAAGGGAATCTGCTTTGGCACCTGAAGCACCTTCTCCTTCTTCACTGATCCAAATGTCTTGTTTCTCCACCTTTTTTCTCTCACCTCTCTCACACAGCTCCTACACAGCACTCTTCACTTGTTCTTAAATATATTTTCAAAATGTTGCTGATGGACTCAGTTTTTGCCAGCAGTGGGTCCATCCTGGGCCCAGATTGCAACTGACTCTGTCCATCATGGGGACAGCTTTTGGTGTCTTATCACAGAAGTCATCCCTGCAGCTTTCCTGTTACTAAAACCTTGCCACTTGCACTCAATACAAACTGCCTAGGGATGTATTTCAAATGTATAAAATACAAACATGATAAAGGTTTTTCTCAAAGAAGTGTGACTTTTTACATGGCTTACAGAAGGATTCTGGACACTAAAACTGTCCAGGGCTGCCAAGATGAGCAGGATCTGCAGATCCTTTGAGTGTGGCAGGGAGGCAGTGCCATACAAAAGTGTGACTCCCCAGCCTGAACAGTGTTTGAAAGTCACTGTTTGCTGCCCCACACCCTGGAATCACACAGCACACTGACAGGAGATATTCTATACAGACAATATAGAATATATTGTCTGATAGAATCACAAAGTATCCTGAGTTGGAAGGGACCCACAAGGATCAACAAAGTCCAACTCCTGACCAGCACCGTGTCCAAAAGTCACACCATATGCCTGAGAGAACTGTCCAAACACTTCTTGAATTCTGTCAGACTTGGTGCTGTGACTAGTTCCCTGGAGAGCCTGTTCCAGTGCCCAAACACCCTCTGGATGAAAATCCTATTAATAATATCCAGCCTAAACTTCCCCTGGCTCAGCTTCATGCCATTCCCTCGGGTCCTGTCACTGGTCACCACAGAGAAGAGATCGGTGTCTGCCCCTCCTCTTCCCCTCACAAGGAAGTTGCAGATTGTGATGAGGTCTCCCCTCAGTCTCCTCTTCCTCAGGCTGAACAGACCAGGTGGCTTCAGCCCCTCCTCTTATGGCTTCGCTTCTAGACCCTTTGCTATCCTTATGGCCAGACTTTGGATACTCTAACAGCTTTTCGTCTTTTTATACTGTGGCACCCAAAACTTACCCCAGCACTCGAGGTGAGGCCACTCCAGTGCAGAGCAGAGCAGGACAATCCCCTTCCTTGCCCAGCTGGCAATGCTGTGCCTGATGCACCCCAGGACACGCTTGGCCCTCCTGGCTGCCAGGGCACTGCTGACTCATGTTCAACTTGCCATCAACCAGATACCCCTGGGTCTCTTTCTGTGGTTGTGATGTGGAGTTGTGCTGTGCACCTCTAACATGCTGGACTCTGTTCTTCCTGAGCAGTAGCAGCAGCTGTGTGCCTAAGACCCAAGCTTCCTAGAGGCAGCCTTTCAGAGCCCTTCTGTGCTGTTCGTGGAAGATGCTTCTGTTCTCTGTGGCTCAATTTCCTTCTCTATGTATTTGTGAGTGCAAGAGAAAATTTGTGAATGTTTAAACGAATGAAAGCTGCTACACAGGCAAAGGCTTAAGTTTAAATTCCTCAAGGCAGGCATTACTGCTTGTTTGCAAAATGGCACTCAGTGCAAGCACTCTTCAGTAATAATAGCAGTGAAAATGAAAAATATATTTTAAAGTCTGTCAAGCTTATCATTGGGTTCACCTTGTGGCAGCAGATTTCCAATTTGAGCTGTGAACCTGCAAGCTGCTTTGCACAGATCTCTGTATGCACAAAGAATAGTGTGCAAGTCTGGGATCACATATCCTTAGAAATGAGGGGACAGGTTTTGACAAAATTTGGAATAAATTGGTTCTGTTTCCTGGGTCTCAGCATGACTTAAATAGTAAGTGATGTTGAAAGAGTACTGCAAGCTGGAGAAATTGCAGGGAGCAAATTTCTCCTCTATGAAAGAGAAACATACAAAACAAATTTCTCCTGTATGAAAACGTAACATACAGAACTAATGTGAGTTCTTTTGCCATATTCTTTTGAAACAATGTATTCCACTGAAACCTGTAATTTTGTAAATGAAGCCCAGCTAGAATGAAACCATCTTGAAACTAAGCCCTTGGCAGGACAGAAAAAATTTTCCCTCTGTGTGTTTGCTCAGGATAGATTTACTCTCCAAAAGACTGTTGGCACCATTTCCAGTTCAAAAGTAATCTCTGATTTCCCAAAGGGACTAATAGGGATGAAGCCTGCCTCCACCTTTTGACGTGTTATGTATCAGCCCTGAAAGTAAGGGGAGGGTGAAAGATCAGGCTTTTAACCTGCCTCTGAGTAGCTCTTGGGGAGTCCTCCTCGACTACAGGCATGTGGCAGCTGCCCATTGGGGAACACCCTCCCTGTGTGTGCACTTCAAGCAAAGGCTGGCAGTTGGAGTCTGGGGATATCAGAGCTCAGAGGGGCATAGCTGCGGGAAAAGTGCCTTATGCATCCACCCTCTCACCATGCTGGCAAGGGCTGGTGTTCCACCTGTCAGCAGGGGAATGGCCACAAAACTCCAAAGAGTTTGCTTCAGCCACAAAGCAATGTCTTTAGTTATTCTGTTTGTTTCCTTACTTGGAGGGGTATTTTTTTAACTCTTTGTGGGATGGCTTAGCTGCTCCAGGAACCAGCCTTGCAGCCTCATTTGGAAGTGCTGGGAAAGATAAGATCTCGGTTTCTTTTCTTAAGCTGAATTTTTAAAAACCCGTGGAAAGAAAAAAAAAAATCCAAAAGAAGAAGAAGAAGTGGGGGCGGGGCGTGGAATAGGTACCTGTGTGCATGCAGGGGCAGAGGTTACGCAGATGGAGAGGGAGCCCGTGGCAAGG
The DNA here is from genome assembly GCA_013397955.1 of Grantiella picta. Lineage (NCBI taxonomy): Eukaryota > Metazoa > Chordata > Aves > Passeriformes > Meliphagidae > Grantiella > Grantiella picta. The sequence goes on along the minus strand of VZRM01007975.1, from coordinate 514,184 downwards.
AGGTGGGGGACAGGTGCACAGGGAGTGGCTGCCCCTGCCCATCCGGCTGGGCTGCAGCACAAAGGCTCCGCCAGGAGCCCGGGTGGCCATGGAAACCCTTCAGCAGGGCTGCCAGCGAGAAAGCCAGAAACCCTACCCCGTCGCTGGGGCCCAGCAGCAGGTTGCTGGGGTTACTGGGGGGCAGCAGTGGGAGGGAGGCCCCCAGGCCTGCCAGGAGTCCAGGCTGCCCTCTTGATGCATGGCTTGATCTGCCTGAGGAAATGCCCCAAAGCAGCCGAGTGATTTTCTGAGTTAACGCAGTTTCCTTTGACCTTGGGTTTAAAACGTCCGACTCCTTTCCAGGGTGCTAATGAGGAAACACTAAAGGACTCGTCAGGGAGGAGGGGGAAGGGCTTCTCTTGGCCGGTGCTACTCTGGCACAGGCTGGAGGTCCTGCAGTAGATATTAATAGTTAACAGGCAGGTCCCTATGCACCAAAAGACCCAGGGAAAAGCTGCCATGCTCCTCCGTGAAACTGGGATATTTCTTCTCCTTAAAGAGCCTTGTTAAACTGCTTTAGAATAACTCAAACTTGACAAAGTGGAATTAATTTGCCTTCATTTTCCAAATCTTAAAAAACAGCTTTGAAATCAGAAGGGTTTTTGAGGCAATGATACTCAGTATAAAGAGTAAAGCATAAACCAGGATTTTAAGGAATTCAGTATGATATAAAAAGCTGTAACTCTGCAGTCTGTGAGATGTCAAAACATCTGTTGAAAAGGAAAGAATGCAGGCCACCTCTCTGTATAAGGTGGAGGTTCCCTCTCTTCTCAAGTGGGCAGCAGAACCCTTAAAATAAGGGACTGTCTTGTGTATACCCACACTCTTGCAAACTCCTCAGCGTGTCCCACCTCGCTTTGATTTTGAATGACATGTTAAGGACTGTATATAAATCCAGATCTCTCCCTCTTCAAACACCATTGTCAATACAAGTTCTGATATCTTTCTTCCAATCTTTTAATCTGTTTGGGGTTTGTTGGGTTTTTTTGTTGTTTGGGGTTTTTTTTAACTATATTTTTCTTTGAGGACAACAATTTCAGAAGATAGTTATTTTTTATTTCTTTGGCTGATGTTATTCTGTTTTAGCCCTTTTTTTCACAAATGGAGCAGAACTGGTAGTTTCATTCTTTGGCTGATGTTATTCTGTTTTAGCCCTTTTTTTCACAAATGGAGCAGAACTGGTAGTTTCATTCTTAACGATCAGTGTAAGTTTCAGTGATCAAAAATAAATCTTGTTATCATTATTTATTTCTATGCCAGGAAAGGGTATGTCAAATCTAGAGAATCAGTTCAGCATTTGGCTAACCAAGACCAGATCCCAACCAAATCAACCTTTTCCCACTACTGAAAACATGTTAAAATAACCTTATTTTAATTTAATTAAAAGTATGCACCTATCTTTTTAACAGTTACTTAAATGAAATAAACTGATATTCTACATTGCTGTCATGAACAATGGCATTATTACCTATTTATATTGTGGCTTTTAAAGACCTCAGAAAAAACTGAACTATGTTAGTGTCTTCTTGCACTCAAAGGTACAGCATGGGCGACAGTTTGTAGCTGGTTCCTGATCCTAAGACTTACAGATCTGTGCAGGTAAAGTGCAGAATATAAAACAGATACAGAGAATTGGAATGAGATGACCCATCCTCAGATGATCCAGCAGATAAGTAATGAAATTCAAGTTTCATTATATACAGGTCTGCAAATACCTGGTACACTGTACCTATTCCAATTCCTTGATAATAGTATGGCTTCAGTTCAAATCTTTCTCTTCAGCATAATTTGTGTCTGAAGTTACTTGAAAAATATCTGATTGAAGTTCTAAGATCAAAACATCATGTTAAGCACTGTCTGGACTGATATTAACCTTTTCATGCAGGATCACAGTGTCACAGATGCACATGCATCTGAGGACTGTTTTCCCCTAGAAAAACATATCTACATATTTCCCCAGAAAAACATATCTAATTACATACCATGTCTTCTTTTTATGTTTCCCGTTAGGTGACCTATAGGTCCTAATTCTACTGCTACAAAAATGAGCAGGAATTTCCCCACTGATTTCAAAAGATTTAAATACTAAACTAAAGCCAAATCATGGAAGAGAGTGTGGACTCAGCATGCACGTGGCAAAAAGAAGGCACATGCAAAGTCATAGGCACACAGCATTAGATCCAGTTTTCAGCACTAAATTCAAGGATTTACCTTGGCTTCTACCACCCACACAATGCAGCGCTGACCCTTAGGAATTCAGTATTACTGCAGGGGGTCACTGTAATATCCCTCATGCTGCAAAGGAAGGGATAGAAAAGGATTATTGGCTGAAAAGGATTATTGAGTTCAGGTGAACTTCCATTCTCACCATGAATGATTAAAGAAAGATCTTCACAATTATATCTCAGAGGTGCAAAGAGCTCAGGGGTGTGGACTGGAGTTTAAGTAATCAAGGGGAAATTGGGTTGGGGTTTTTTGTGCTGTCTTAAGTGATCAGCACAATTTGGGACCATAAAACAACTTTCTGATCCGTCACTATCTGCAGAGAACCTCCGGCTTTTGAAATGACGAGGTCCTCCAGGCACTTACCTCTTTAACTTAGGCTTTTCCAAGTTTCTTAGATGACTTTGGCAGAAGTATCAATTCCATGCTTGCGATTTATACCGAGGTTTTGACTAAAAGATTAACGAGCAATTACTGTTTTTTAAACGTAAGTGTAATGTAAATGTTAATAAACCTAAGAACAGAAGCTTTTGTGGATTGCTGCAAGAAATGTGATCTATTAGAATTTACAACATTTGTCAGGCACACAGTGAAACAACTCCTTATTAGTTATTAATTCTTGGGAAAAAGAACTGTAATGTCAAAGGTGCTCAGTATGTTGTTTTCCAGAATAAAAGCAGAAGTATCTTTTTTGTCTGATTAAAACAGCTTTCTGAGGAGGAATTAAATCTTCAAGAAGGTTCGGAAGTGAAAGTTTCCTTGTGAATTAAAGCGTAATAGCTTTCAGGAATGACAAATAATTAATATGGGATGGATGCCAGAGGCAGTTATTTTCAAAATAGACTTGAAAGCAAGCACAGGAATTCTCTGAAAAAAAGCTTTTCTGTTGCCATTTTCTAAGAACATGTTGTCTTCTTGGCCTATTTGGTAGGCTGGCATCACAGAAGCATCATTCTAATTGTTATTTAATAGAAGCTTTATTTTATTTCTATCTAAATCACTTCCATGAATCTCTCATCACCTATGCCTGGCATTAAAGAGAATTCAAAATCAAACAAGTTACTCAAAAAAAAACCCCTGTCCTTTGACAGAACCGGGACTTCCAGTGCATTTTAATTCTTCTGCAGACTGCACGAGGTGGAGAGAGGGGCTTCTGTGTATTGATCTGTGACAGCTGATTTCTTAGCAAACAATTAGCACAATAGTTGATGTGAAGGTTCAGGGTAAATCTGCACATTTATTATACGTAGTGATAAATGTATTTACATTTGCGAATACTGCAGAAGTCAGAGACATGATGACAGATGAATGCCTTTATAAAAATCACATTTTCTCATGTAATTGTAGCAAGTACAAGTAGACAAACAAACAGTTCTGGCTCTTCATAGGGGTCATGCTACAGCAGTCCACAGAAATTGCCAATAGTTGCATTTACATTTTACTCATAAAAAGCTCATGTGAAATTAATTAAATATCAGAAGTAAATTAGCTACTTTACTTTCCTTACTTAACTACATAAATTAATCATGGATTCAGTGAGAAGTGTTGCTATTAGCAAATGAGAAATGCAGTGGTGTAAACAGATAGTGATCTGTAACATTCTACATTTTAAAATTCAAAAGTAAAAATGGAAGAGTTCATTATCTCCCCTTACCTGAGTTTCTGGTTGAGAAGGTATTGTGAAGAGGAACACTTTTTTTTCCTATGAATTTCATTAGGTCTCATTTCTGTGTCATATAACAACAGAGAGCACCCTAATGATTCTAACTGCATTTGATAGGTACTATTGGCAGGAGAACATAATGGCATCAGCAGAACCAGTCTTTACTCATTCTTTCACAGGGTTTTCTCGTGTGCTCATTCTTCAAGGCATGCTGATGCTGAAGCAGTTGTTCAGTTTTATAGATGGCAGACAGAAGCACAGAGTTATCAGGTGATAAGCCTAAAGTGTTTTGCAAAGCTAAGCACACACTTCGGGTCTCTTGGTTCCACTCCTGCTCTGGAGGTGCCAGTTTCTTTTCCCTGGTTTCACCGTGATCAATGTTATAGGAACAACGTAAACTATGTGTCACCAGACCTCTTCACAGATATGCCCTTATTACAATGTCCTAGTTTGTCCCGGGATTGCAAAACATCTTTGATGAAAACCACTAATCAGAAATACGGTATTGAAATGACATGGGTCAATATAGAAAAGTAGATTAGTCTGTCCAGTACAGACTTTTTATAAGTATGGGTTTATACTGTACTGCTCAGCACCAGTCATAATGTGAACATACTGCCACCTCTTTAAAGAGGGAAGGGTTGAGCTGCAGTAGTTTGGCTGCAAAGCTTTCAGTTTGATAGTGCTCTGCCTTTATAGCATTGCTTTGATCCATGGGAAAGGTAGGAGCCAGGGGCAAACTATTGCTGGGAAGGAGGAGCTATAACTTCAGCCCCCTCATGTCCAGGAGCACCTGGAACTCATTTCCCAGTTGAATTTTTCTAACCATTGGACAGGGTGGCAAGACCACTGCTCAGCCAAAGAGGGCTGAGCAGATGTAGCTCTTGGTGCATTTTAGGTAGTGGTAAACTTCCCTGTTTTTCTTCAAATATCAGGGCATCCACATTTTTCAGTTAATATTGGAAATTCCACGATTAGGAATACAAGGAACTTTGTAATCTAACTGTAGTTTTAGGGACTTCTGCTTTTTTCTTATCTACTTAAGCCAACTACCTATTAAAAAAGACAGTTAAAACGTGATGTCTATCAGGATAGTAATAATTTTATTGTCTTCTAGGTAGGTACATAGTTCTTCTGAATTTGATTTAAAATTCTTTTTATTAAATACATAAGCTATAAATTAAACATATGCCAGTTAAAAATACACAGATAAAATTTATATATTTTATTAAAAATAATGCAATATTGTAATACAACACTTTTAGTGTATAATTTTTCAAGAAAAATGCAATATACTTTTAATGCTGTATGCTCATCTCTTGAGCTTCAATATTCTTTTGAAAATAAATGTTAACTAACATTTTCATTGATCTCTGTATCTGCACAGATGACAGAGGAGTTGTTCAGTCAGTGGGATCAGAATCTGACCTACAACAGTTGTAACAGTATCCTTCTCCATCATTCTCCTTAGCTGCAGAGGGACACCTGCAAGACTTTGACGCTCACGGGGTATGAAGGCAAATGGAGGGAAAAAATCTGTAATCCCACCATCCTCCAATAGGCAGAAATCACCAATACACCTTTCATTTATTTTCTGAAACCTCAGAGGTGACCAAGAGCAAGTCTCAAAACAACAGAAGGCAAGAATTGTCTATATTCCGAATTTGCACCCTCACTGCTTCCTTATGGTTCTTTTGGAAAGAGGTGTAGGTGTTGGTCTGTTACTTCCGTTCCTCTACCTTTGTATAACAGCTACCTGTCCTCCTCCTGAACTCTTTGGAGACTTTGCCAGGTAAGTTTGTTGCAGCTTCTTCACCCTTTGCAGAGAAATGATACTGAGAACAAGGGACAAGAGTCACAGGGGGCACAAAATCCGAGAGGATGCCAAGTTCCCACAAACCAGCAGTTTGTAAGAGTTCTAGGTGGCAGGAGAGACACCAATATGTCACCCAGTATGACTGGTCTTATGTACAGACCCCAGAAAGCCACTTCTGATTACTAGCACAATACCAACCCTGAAAATTGAACTGCTTGTTAAGTTCCATACACTGAGAAGGAGGAAGAAAGTTAGGCACATTATTTTAGAAATGTAATTACCACTTACAGGTTAGCCAAGTATTGCATATTTAGAATTGAAAAATATATGTTTGACAATATTGCATAGCTATAGACATATATTTTAGTTCTTCAATGTGAAAACTCTAAATAATGCTTGCAAAAATGTATTAGTAATTCATTCAAATCAACTCAACAAAGCACAGCTAAGGCTGCAGAGGGGGAGTTCACAAGCACGATGTTGAGCGGTGTGTGGCCTTGTACCAATCACCAAGGGATCAATCCCACATGTGACAGGCTGCCAGCCTAAGTAAGAAACATTGATCACTTCCCTCCAAGTACTCTGGGAGCCAATTTCCTACCCAGCTAACAGACCACCCATCCAGTCTGTTTCTTGCCAGTTTGCCCAGGAGGAAACTGTGGGAATGAAGTGGTATAATGGGCTGACCTCCCTCTTCTTTCAGTAAAAAGTACTGCCAGAGCCTCTGGCAATCATGATGTGCATGCAGCATGAAGAAAAAAGGGCTGTGTGGGGCTTTCCCTTGGGGCAGCGGGTGCAACTACTGACAAATGCAGTAGTGTTCATACAATTTACATATGATTCTTCATATCATGCTGATCTTATATTCATTTTTGTGTGACATCTGAGTCATAGAGTTTTCTTTGTACAGACATTCACAGAAAGTTATTTTTAATCATACAAATAAGTAGTGTTTCACAAACCTTTATTTTGAATTTGCACTTAAATGAGTAAGTAAATTGGCATCCAATTAAGAGACAGAAAAACCCAAGTGGCTTATGTAGTTAATTGCTTTGAAAAATATTATTCAAATTTTCAATATTTAAGAGCAATAGGGAAAAATTTAAAATCATATGCACAAAGGAAGAATAATTTCTGTATTTGAGAAAATTAATATTATTTGGGTACATTTCATAATGTTTGATACTTAATTTTCTCTTCTGATTTTTTTAAAGACATGCTGTATCATTATATGCCATATAAAAAAAAAAACAAACCAAAAACAAAACCACGAAACCAAACCACCCCCAGTTTTATTTTTTCCTTTTTTTAGCTGCGAAGGGCTATGAGTAGTATTCTCTTAACTAATATACTTATGGTATAGACTAACAAGCTCTTAGTCTTTTACTTAAGAAGTCAATTTTACAGCCTTGGAGTGTATCAATTTTATCTGACCTTCATTGAAAAGAAATTTCAAGAACGTATACCTAAGATTTCCCAAGTGATTCAGATTTATTTTCATTAGTTCTATGAAGTTCTATATGTGAGTTTCATGAGTTCCATAGATCCCTAAACAGCAAGAAATATAATTACTGTCAAATGAATGCTTACAAGCACTCGATTACTGATGAAGATGCAATTAGGAATCTGACAGTTGAGGGATTGATTCCCCAGAAAGAGGATTTCTTCCTTCTTCTTGTTACGAACATATGCATGTGGAGGAAACAGATCTGAATATGCCAAATGAATAAATTAAGAAGTCTAGGATGAAACAGAACAGCTGGAAATGTAACTGGTGATAACTAAAGGCTAATTAGCTTCTATGAGCAATTTTCCACTTGGTGTTCTATTAGACATATAGAAAAAGGAACTGGAGAAACTGCATGGTGCACATTTTCATTCTGAAATTCGATATGAACTGCCGTTCTACCTACATGGTAATTGGAAAATTACTGCCTCTTATGGATATAAATATTAATGTCTCTGATTTGCAAAAATCCTTTCATTTCTTTTTAAGCACTGACTTGGTTTTGTACATTCATTGTCTTACTGGAGATGTGAGTAGTTCTTAATTTAATAGATATTTAAATTGAAGAGGCTACTTCTAAGAGTATTTTTGAATGCTAAACCTCTTTCTCTGATACCCACTCAATTCTGACTAGTCTGGTATAGCCTGCTGTAGCACTTTCTAATCAGCATTTTCAGATCTTGTCCATTATCCCAGCTGCTTTTGGCTATTGCTTAGAACATCATATGCAATGAAAAATGAAGTCTCTTTTTCCTGAAACAATCCATTAAAGGAGTGGGAAAGGGACTCTAGGTGCCCTACATAAAACTTTCCACGTTATTGCATACATCCCTATTTATTACATAAATTGCTTTTTATACATGTTTGTTTCCTTCTGTGTTTAGGATCCTTTGGTCCTCTGTGATCCTTCAATTTGCTTGTCATCATGTAAGAAACTGGGTTCTGAGTCCCATTTACAAGGCTTTTAAAGACAACCCCTCAAGGCTACACAAGTTTGGGATGAAATGTCCTCATATTACATTCAAAAGTCAGGAGACATAATGAATGAATGTCATCTTTCCTAACTTTAGCTGTCCAGAAGGGATCTGCTGTATTTTCAATGCAAAAAAGTAGGGTTAGTTTCTTTGCTCTCATTTTAGATTCTTCTAAAGGTGCCAGTTGTCCTGTTGATAAGGATGGCTACCTGTGATTAGCTATGTAAGTGTGGAAGCTGAGCAAAAAAATAATACAAGTGGAAGATGTGGTGATTCACCTTCTGTCTATATCTGTTTTTCTCCATCATCAGAGGAGTCACTGAGAGGGTGGTCAGTCACTGGAACAGGCTTTCCAGGGAAGTGGTCATGGCACCAAGCCTGTCAGAGTACCAGGAGTGTCTGGATGACATCCTTAGTGATATGAGTTAGTTTCAGGCAGTCCTGCAAGGAGCAAGGTGTTGTACTTGATGATCTTTATGGGTCTCTTTCAACTTGAGATGTTTTATGACTCAAGGATTCTATGACTCTACATGACTAACTTAGGTTTAGGCAGTAACATATAGAAATCGCAAAGTCAGTTTAGGTGAATCCCACCAGACATTCCATAGTAAATCAGGGATATTTTTCCACTTTGAGAACAGTCAGCAGAGACATAAAGCTGAGGTATTGCCTTTCAGTCTTGCATTGGATGCTTACTTTTGGCCTTAATGAAATACTGAAGTTTTACTTCTTACTGAAGCAGAGTCTTCAGTTTTTACAAAATCAGTATGCTCATAAGCTTTGTCTTGCCCATGGGAAAATAGAAAGTCCATTTGCTGAGAAGCTTATAATTTAGAGAGTGATTGTCTTTCTTTTGTAGGACTAGTTTCCCTATAACTCATGTCAGAGATATTTAATTTTTTTCTGCATTCTTTTTAAAAGGAAACTGCTCTTAAGAACCAGTATCTAATGATCTCCTTAAGCTAAAATGTCACTCTTATTCCCCTATGGCAACTGTTTGTAGTTTGGGATCATGGATAGGAAAGGGGAAATATTGACACGGGAATTCATGATACTTATATGATCAAAGACACCTTCATCTACAAGAAAAGTCAAAGGATCAATATAATTTTCACTACTTGCCACAACAAAGACTTTTAAAAATAATGAAGTAAAGTTGTCTTTTTTAAAAGCAAAAAAACTCCCAAGGCCCTGTAATTTTCAAAGGTATGGTATTCTGTTGCTTATTAATGAGACTTCTGTAGAACATGTTTTTGCAAGGGTTGGTTTAAGTCTTGACGTCGTGATTAAATTTTAATTTTCTTACAGTAAAAGATGAAAAATTGACTATAACAATCAAAATATAATTTCTGCAATGCTGTCAATGCAGAAAATACATTTACTTTAATGCCTGTAAGAGATGTTACAGGATTTGGAAAAATAGCTTGCAAACTGTTAATAAATATTGCTGTAGTGGGAAGAGATGTGCCAAACCCAGCAGTAACAATAGTAACAACAACCTCTGACTGTATTTCTGAGAAATGTAGCTGTTTAAAAGATTGTTTTACAGAAAGTATGGAGATCAAGACCTGTCATTGCTCTGACAGAAAATATATGTGATTCATATTATGTAATTCTTGAGCAGAAAAGCATAGAAATCTTGATATCCAAAGTAACTCAAATCTTGTACTTTTGTGAGATGCTTATATTTTGAAAACTGGTTAGGAACGACCTGATTATGGTAAAACTGTTTTGAAAATAATTAAATGCTCTGCAGTTTAGGCATTAAAATAACTAGCCAAGAATTTTTTTGTTTTCTTTTATCCTTACTTCTTTGCTGATAGGAAGCAGTGTGATCTGAGGGATAAAAAGGAAATACAAAGTAACACTAAAATTAGCTATCGGTTTTGCGATGTGGGTAAAAAGGTGTCAAGGAGCATTCCTTTGTTGATCTTAGGTGCCTCAGAGTGTTCCTCCCAGAGATGTTGTCCTAAGTGTTTAAATTTTGTGATACATTTTATTGATATGGATTTGTACGTGCAAGTGAGGTGCTGCTTCCTTTAACTCCTGTTCATGAGGCAAAAATATCGACTTGGTTCCTTGCTCAGGTGATTGATGTGCATGCTGGAGTGGGGGTTTCAGTGAAAAGCCATAGTTATTGCTGGGACATTCCTTCTTTGGCTTCAGACTCTGAGGAACAAAAAGTCCTTCTGTGTACTTTGCGTTTCAAGACCTCATGACAGCCATCACTGGGGCAGCATAGCAGCAAATTGATGAAGGAATTAATTAATGAAAATGAAAATTTGCAAAGCACAGTGAAGCTACAACTCTGAGACATATGGGTCATATTTTTCAGAAAGTTATAACTGCAGGAAATCTTCATGGCATGGTGTAGGCCAGGCTCTGGGGGTGGCAAGGGCAGGGCCTGGCAGCTCTCCCGTGGCTCAAGCCAGAGCACCGCACACCTCTGAGGGGAATGGACTCCTGGCCCTGGGGCTGTGGGTGGGTGGGAAGGGGCCATGAGTGCTCCCGTGGGGCCTGGCAGCTCTCCCATGGCTCAAGCGGGAGCACTACACACCTGTGAGGGGAATGGCCGCAGGGCATCAGGGCTGTGGGTGGGAGGGAAGTGACCATGGGGGTCCCAGCAGGGCCTGTTGGGACCCACAGGTTCTGTGGCACCTTAATGTAACCCCAGCATAGAGTAAGCGATTGGCCACCAAGAGCAGCAGGTTTTGGTGGTGTTTGGTAAGTCGTTTTTATTTATATCAGGTTTCTTTTTTAATATAATGGATTTTTTTTTACGGGCTGTTGTCGAAGGTGTAGCATCTATTGGTAAGTTTGCAGGCAAAAAACAGAGGCAGAAAGAGTGCTGGTAATGGGGTTCTCCATTAATTAGGTTCATTACTTTCAACATGGGAAAACTAGTGCTGTGTGTCCGTGGGGAGAGGGAGAAGGGGAATGCCTGCACCCCATTGCTCTGGTGTGGCTGGCGCAGGGATAGAGGCCTGGAAATTGTGACTTGGCAGCATGACTGAGTCTGTCTGCAGAGCCCAGGGACCAGAGGAGCCCTTAGGGAGCAGCAGGAAAACCATGGTCTTTGGCTGCTTCCTGCAGTGTTGCTTTTCGTGACTTTGAACACTAAGTCCTGAGTAACAGGTTTCAGGAAGAACTTTCTAGCACTTAAGTGTTCAGATGTATTTTACAGTATGAAACCATGTGAGAAAGGTGCTATGGGTTGCAGGGTAAAATTTCTGTAAAATAATGAGCTATTTTATGAACAATCCCACTGCTGTTATTCTGACTCCTGTTGTTCAGGTAGAATATTTTTGTACAAGCAGCAAATGCATCACATATGTTTGTGAATATATCTATGATGAGTGACAGATTCAAAACCTACTTCTGATTCAAAAGAAGATCAGCATCACACTGGGTACCAAGCATTATGTTTTCCTCCTCATATAGTGCTGTCTGTCACACAGCACTACATATAGGTATATACAGTTACATATGCACAAGAATAGACATAATTGCTTCTAATCAGAACCAGTTAACCACTGCTTGGTCCATATGGCTGAGGCTATAAAAGCAAGACAACTTGTGGAAAACATGTGAATAGCATTTATTTCTTAAGCTAAAAGCAGTTGGGTTTCATTGACTGTACGTTTTGCCATCTCTTGACTCTCTTTGTACTTTTTATGCAAACAGTGAGAACAGCCAGGCAAGAAGTTGTGTGTTTGAAATACACAGATTTGTGCTTTCTCTCTACTCAGTATGGTATTTGTGCTTCTGCTTGAATGGGATGCTCAGTTTGAGAGACAGGTGGAGACCAAATGGGATTGAAGAGACTTAGGAGTGTTTAATATATATCTACAGCTATTTGCTTGGCAAAGATGATGACGTTCAATTGCATGCTAATTCCTTTGCAAAGCCAATAAAAGAGCAGGGTTTTTTCTTACGGAAACTGACTTAGAAGTCTAACAGTGTAGACTGTTTTTGTGGGTTTTGCTTTTTTTTTTTTCCTTTCCTTTCCTTTTTGTTTTTAAACTGATATCACATAAAACCTAAGTTACTGTGACCTTATTCTTCTCCACACTTAAATGCAAGAGTAGCATATTTTAAGGACAAGAAGTGAAGGATTACTCAGGAGGGTGCCAATACTCCCATTTGAGAGTATGATTTGATGAAGAATCCAGTAAAGCAGAAGAAGATGGGCAGTGGTGAGTAGTATTTTCTGTTCTGACAAAAGGGACAATTTCCTTGATGTAGTAAAAATGTCCTGAGAGATGACATCAGCTGGTGAAAAATATTGCTCTCTGTAACTAAGATTGGTTGAAACATGGTTTATCTTTGACTGTAAAGAATTTAGAAAAAGAGAGAAAAAATAGAATAAATTGATTTAGAGAAAATGTAAAGAATCAACCATAAATTGATCATATTTTAAGCTCATGAAAAAATTCTGAATTCTGTGAAACTGGCTGAATATCTTCTCTTGTCTACAATGGAAACAAAGGTTTTTCAATTCTGTTTAAGAAAATAATGTCATTTCCTTCTGAAATGAGTAGAGAGAACAAAAGAAAGCACAATTAAAACATGAACTTTGTATCTTCTGTAATTAAAAACAGGACAGGACAAAATAATCTTTGACTGGGGTTAAGAAATGTGATTAGCCATAATTTTGTTGAAATTCTGCTGCTTTGCCAGGGACAACTTTTAGCAAACCCCTGAGGCAATAATAAAAATTACAATTTGCCGCTATTGCAGGCAGGGATGGAGGGTGCCCTTGCACAGATATGGTGTGCATAAATGATAAGCCATAATGTTTCAGAAGTGACAGTAGGCAATGATTTTAATTTACTTTTGTCTCAATTAACTTATATTTTGACATTCTACTTAATCAAACTTCTATCCACTGACAGCTGACCTGATTTCTTTCCTTTCCTGTTCCCCAGTAAAAGCAGATGGCTTAATGCACAGAAACTCACGGCCAGCAAAGCTGAATTAGATTTGTCTATTAAATATTTTCAAAGAAAAGTACCTAACTTGTCAGTTACTGCTTAGTATATCAAAGATAAAGAAATTGTATGCTTTCTAAATGAGGAATTAGACAATAACTGCAGCCCTCTCATTGTAACTGTGCATATGGTCTCATATAAATCTATGCTCTATACCCAGTAATTGTGATGTCAATACCTTAATTCCATTAAGAAAGATGAGAGATGATCAGGGTTGGAACAAATGAGGCAATTATGGTCTAAAATGCCTTGTCTAGCAAATAACCACATGCTTTCCTGTAAGTTCTTCAAGAAAAGGATTGTCTTTTTGCTCCTGTACAGTGTCCAGCACAAAGGGAATCTGTATCATTACTGAATCTCTAAACACTGCTGTAATAGAAGTAATTATAAACCATACTGAGGAGGATTGTTTGCATTTTGGAAAGGGCTATCAGTTAATTGTTCATGTAAATGTATTTAAAATTCCCTTCTCTCTTCTCTCTCTTTTTCCTAATAATGCCATTGTAAGCTTTCAAAGGCTGCTTGTGAAACTGCTTGTAAGTGATCACTGAAAATAAGAGTATTTCTTTTAATACACCCAAAATGCAACCAGTTATTGGATGCTGGAAGCTGGACAGTTTGTTTCATTTAGTGCAGTGATTCATTACCACTTTTTAAACAAATCTAGGGCTTCCACTGTCCAAAACAATTTCAATATTTGAATAACTGCCTGCATTAGTCTTGGTTTTGCTAGTTTCCATTTTTTGGCTGGTTGTTTATGTTTGGTTTTGGGTTTTTTTAATTAATGGTACAAAATACTTGATGTTCAGCTCAAATTTAAAAATTAGAAAATATAATGACTGATACATTAGCTTTTGCAACTTTTCAGTCAGTAGATACTCCTCAGCCTGCCTGGCTGAAATCACTTTCAGCTAATTGAAGATTTTCTCATTCCATTTAGCTGTTAAACCTTGGCATATGGGCATATGGGTCTTCTTATTCCAACTGATCCTCAGAGGAAGCTAGCAGTGAAAATAATATTGAACATAAAGAAAATCGGGTTCAAATGAGGTGAAGACTATTCAATGCTCCTATTGGCAATGCTGGAACCGTCCTCCACTTGTCACAAGAAGGGCTTGATGGAAACAAAGAATGAGCTTCCCACACTACTTGGCAATTGCTGGGAAGGATCACTCCTCTAGGGCAAAGAACAGCATAGACACATAAGGATAGCTGATTAACTCTTGGATAACCCTGCCTCTGTAATTGCCAAACTACAGTCTGGTAGTATGCTGCTACTCAATAGTTGCTGAAGTATTGCTTGGACAGCAATTACATATGGTACTAATATTAGCCTGGAGTTTCTTTTGAGGGTGTTTTTTGACATATTTTTTGTTGTGGGTTTTTTTGTTTTGTTTTGTTTAATTTTGCTGTTTTCTTCTGTTTAGAGAAGTTAGGGAAGTTAAAATCACATGGACATCCCTAGAAAGATTTCATATGTCAACTACATTGCTTCTGGCCAAAGGTAATCCTTGTGCAACCAGCTTCCTAGCTACCTGGTATTGACTAAGACAAGGCTGCTGAAAAGGAATACCCATCATACGTTAGCAGAGTTTTCCTATTAACTAATTTACCAAACTACTCTATTTTTCTGGGAAGAATGTCAGTAAGCCTTGCTTCAGTAGAACTGCAAGTCCTGCATGTGAGTTCTGCTTTTGCTGCCTCTTACAGTAACACTGTTGTGCTGCAGAGAGCTTGAACCTCATTGTTTTTCCCTGGTGACAGCAGTAACTTCCTCACTAATTTGAAATTAGTTTAGGTCTGGGATGATATTTTCAGTCTATCAGATCTGGAAATGTATCACTCCTTAGGCGGGGAACTGCATGAGAACTTCAATGATTTTAGTCCTTGTTTGTTTGTTTCAGTGCTGTAGTTAGTTTAAAAAGAAATTAAAAAAAAAAACAACACAATGGGAATTGTAAAAATTATTTCAGAGGCAACAGAAACCTGAATTAATTAGTTTTTTTCTTGTATTTGCTCTACTTTATTTATATGCCTAATTCAGGGATGACAGAATTGTGCTTTGAGTAGACACAGAGGCTGCAGGAAAGGAGGTTGCCTCCATTAGTGACCCTATTGTTGGACTGAATTTCATTAGCTGGTACTGTGAATCCTGAATAGAATCCTGAATATATTTTCGTGTTTTCCTTATCTTATGGAGATGATGTGTATCTTGGTGAAATACTCAGTTTTAGTTTACTTTAGATAAAAGATTTTAAAACAAATTGCTCTAAAGATATTGAAATAATATTAGTGATGTGTATGTGTCCCATTCATCAACTTCCCATTCAATAATAAGAATTATTGCCAGAGCTGGGTTGTTTTGAATGAAATCACACATTAATTAAATATTTTCTACTAGTTCAAAGTAGAGATCCTGAGTGTACCATCTGTTACAATATTTGTATTACAAAAATTATACTCACTGATTATACTATGCAAGTTGGGTGGCGGATGGCATCAGAATTGAATTAGATTTAATAAATTTTAAAAAATGTACAAGTTAAGAACAGCTTCAGTATAAGAAACTAGAAACTGATATGAATAATAAAATTATATAATAAGCGCCCTGTAGGAGGCTGATTTTTTAGTATTGTGTGAAAGGTATCTTTTCAGCAAGCTTGATAATACAAGTCCCCACAGAAGACTGACAGTGTGGGGTGGCTCCTGGCCTCTGTAGTGGTTTGTAGAGAACAATTTAGGAATGAATATCCATAATGTTTTTGTTACCTTCTGGCATATTTTCTCACACTGTCCCTATAAATCTCAAAATTGGGTTAATCATCTGAAAGGGGTTTAATTATCTGAAAGTTAATTAAGAACGCTCTAGTCATGCATGTACTGTATGTTTTCACTGGGCTTAATTTACTGATAGAAACAGGCCTCTTAGGATAATTATTAAGTTCTGTAAGGAAAACAGTCATAAACACCTTTTTCCTGATGCAAAAGACTAATGAAATTATACTGCACTGTGCAACTTCACAGCTTAAACTCAGGTAGCTGTTTTGCTTGGAGAGAAAGAGAAGCATATGGTGCATGTTTGGCAGCAGATGTGTCAGTGACATGGAGATTTGATCATTAAAAATGTAGGCTGCAAGGAAAACTAGGTACCTCAGAGGGCACTAGGGAATGGATAAAATCTGATAGGAAATGGCTTTGAGGATTTAAGTGATGCTCAAAAATTGAAGTAATAACATTAAATATATGATAGGAAGGGGGGAAAAAAGCCTTACAGAAAGGTCCCTGGATTCTGTGGCAAAATACATTGCTAAGTCTTCAATTCAGGCGAAGATGACTGAGGAGTTGTGTCAGTGATGGTAGTGTGGAAGAAAGGGCTCAACCCAGGTGCTGGCCTTGGTGTTCCCTTCCTCTGTGTCAGCAGCACAGCTCAGGAGTCTGTTGTGCCAAAACCAAGGTGGCTTGGTTGCTATTTAATTCCTCTTGTCTCAGCTTTAAAAATTTCTCTTTACTATATTCCTGCTATTTCACATAGGAGCTCACACATTCAGAGGGAGTGCATGGATGTATCTTTTGTTAATTTATCCTTCAGAGACGTGGTGATATTCTATTGGGTCATCATCGTGGTTTCAGCTTTGATACTGCCAACATTTGCAGCACAAACCTCCATATCTAGAGTTTATGGAATAACTGATAATGGTATTATATTGCTACCTCTTGCTGAACAGCTTTTAAAATATGGTGATGCCTTAAAGACCCTAGAAATGAAACAACACACTTTCGAGATAATATTAGTATAGGAGGTAATATAAAACCTGGTTTTTATTGGAGGCCTTCATGGGCAAATACGGAAAAATATCCACATAAGCCCACCCTCCATGGGGCAAATACAGTTTTATAAGTTTAGCAAATTAGCATAATTAACACAAAAAGACACCAATTAGGACCACAAGAGGTGAGGTAATTTTCCCCCTGTTCAACCCTCTCTAAATCCTCCCCCGTCAGATGGAAACCAAGCTTTGTTTATGAAGATATGTCTTGAAGAGCTGTGTTTCAGCCTTGGTAGCCAGAGAGAACCAAGATAGGATTGGAGCTCTGGAACATGTTTTGTCTTTCTGCCTAGGAAAAGGGTATGGAAAACTACTGGGACTAGCTACTAATACAAAAACGGGTTACAGAGCTACAAATATATGTAGGAATACCCAGAATATATAAAAGAGAAAGGCAAAAACTCAGCACTGCATCAATGGGATGCTTATCAATGTCTACAACAGTTGTCCTACTGGTAGGGAAATTGAATATCAGCTCTAAGTCCTATAATTTGGAGTTTTCTGGTTGTTCCAAATGTTTTCACCTTGAACTTTTCTCGGTTTTTTGCATTCTTGAATCTTTCCAGTCTAGGCAAATAGGCCCTTTTCTTCTTTGGCTGTTTGTCCCCCTCTGCCACCCTCACCCAGTTGCTTTTATTCTGTTCCTGTAATTCTCCTTGCTTTTCTTATCAATCTGTGCTCAAATGCAGCTTTTTCCATTTTATCAATAAAGAGAGTTGTAAGAAAACAGGAGAGAGTGTCCCCACTGCTGTACAATCACAAAATCCCGTGCCTGAGGCCACACAATTCACCAACCCCAAATTTCAAATTTATGTTCCAAAGAAAGAGGTGCTAGATGTTCTTAACAAGAGCTCTTGAGAAGACTGTCACATTTTCCATGGTCTCAGTTTGAAAAAAAATGATTAACTGTTTTGACTGAATCTTCCCACCAAAAAATTCCGCTGAAGACAGGCCTCATGTGTGGGAGCTCTCTGCCTCAGCAGCTGACATTGAGCAAGCACTGAAGCACTGGAAACAGCCTCCCAGGACAGGCAGTGTCATAGATATCAGTTCTAGCTGCAGCTTCATTGCTCTTGCCTATGGTAAAAATATTGTTTCCATCACTCCAGCGGGTGCAGTCAAGTGGAGGAAACTTCTGCAGGGTAAAGGATATTCATGGGAGAGCTCCTCTGGCCTTTGCTACTTGTATTGAAATCTCTCAGAGCACTGTTTGTCAGAGAACACTTAACTCCAAGCAGTGCTGGAAAGTGTGCAGCCCTCTATGGGCAAAAATAATTTTATGGGTCATTATTTTGTTTTAAAAAAGGCTAAGACAAAAGGAAGCATTTCTAGGCGCCTGATTTAGACAACTTTGAAATCTAATCTCTTTCAACCTGAACTCTCAGAACTATTAATTTGATCCAAACTGTACCACATAATTATGTTGGCTATTCCCTGTGGTGCAACACTGTCTGCAAAAGACGCTGATCACGTGAGTGTAGCAGTTTGAAGCAATTATGACCTGTATTGAAAATTATTGAAGCTTAACTAATTATCTAGTGAAAATTCAAAAGGAGAAAGCTCCTCCTCCAACTTCACATTCCTTTCCTTCCTAGTGAAATTATGGGTGCTTGAATCAATGGAAGTTTTGCTACTGTTTTCTGCAAATCCAGAGACTCATAATGAGAATTTACTGTCTTCTACCACTTTTCATTTGGCAAATAAATTATATTTTGCAGTAATTCTTCAATAAGGCAATGGAAACTTTGGTTTCCATTTCCCTTCAATTGCCATGGGAAGTTCTTCTGTGTAACTATTACCTATCATGGCATTTGTGGAGTTGATGTTGATGTCCTTTCTGAATTTCAAAGCACGTGGCAAAATTTAAGGGTGGGTTTTTTCGTCTGATTGCAGGTAGGGTGAACGTGAGGTGACATTTTCATTCACTGTCTTAGAGTTTAACATTGCTTGTTTTTCTTTCTTACACTTTTGTGTGTGATATAAAAGCAAATTAGAAATTGTCAGGTGGACAAAAATAATTGCACTGGAGATTTTTCTTGCAAATAAAATTGGGATAATTTTCTTTGAATTCTCCTGATTTATCATGGGCAGTGACTACGCAGTACACTAACTAGAGACAAATGGATGATTTTTTCCCCCATAAATACTTGAAGGACAAATTATTATTTTCATATTCCTGGTCACAACTTCTTTGCTCTCAACTATATCTATAGATATGAAGCTTTAAACCTTTGGGGAAGGTCATAAACAATTTTCAGATTGTGTGTTCAGCTGTGGTTTTTACCATTTGAATCTGTATTAAAACCTTAGGGAAAAAGGTTGTACTGTTATAGTACTGGAGTTTCAATAGCAAGTAACTGAAAGATATTTTATCAGTTTATTACAGATATAGAAGCAGATTTATAAGTCATCTTAATGATGAGTAACTTTAGAAAAAAACCCCTTTGTGAATATTTTTAGTGGCGAAAAAAAGAGGGAAATTCAGAGAAATAATGTTAATTTTTACCTGACTAAAATCTGGTTGTCCTTTCTTCAAGGGTTTTAAACACCTAACACAGAGTGATGTGTGCTGATAGAAGCTGTTACTCTCTTGTGAAAGAAAACAAAGATACATGCACTAATCATCTTCAAACCATCAAGTTTGTACCTGATTGGTTAAACACAAGTTTTGTTTGCTCCCATGCTGCCCCAGAAAAATTTTCAGTGCCATGAGCCCCACTGAGTGATGCTAGTTCATGCACACACTTCTGATCACATTAATGGGTTTTTCCTCCACTTAGTTTTTGTATATTCCACAGGTGTTGCCCTGAATGGAGATTTTTTATCTCCTACAGCTATTATATTGCATACACAGAGGTGTGCTGCAGCAGTAGGGATTTCTCATTCAGTGTCCAGCATCCTGGCTAATTTGAAATATAAAATTGGCATGCAAGAATGGGATTTAAGTTACACAAATTTAAACTGCCTGAACGAAATTAGTATAGATTAAGAGATACCTTAGTCAGAGCTTTTGATTTTTAAAAAACTTTATGCAAACTATTCTGCCACAGTGTTTTCTGCTCAATGTCAGACTTCACACAGGCACAGGGATGAGCAGAGGGGTATTGAGTTCCTCTCTAGAGCCAGGACACCACTGGCATGCAGGGTCAGGGTTATAGGAGTGGGAGCAGGGGCCCAGCTGACTGCTGACCCCACTCCTTCAAAACTGGGAGCTGTATCCCCCTAACCCTGACCTCGGAAAAGGACTTGACAGGTCTCCATGCTGGGTGGCTCAGTGAAAAGGCAGCTCATTCTTCATCCTTCTCCAAATGGAGCTGGGCATGCCTTGTCGTAGGACATTCAGGAATATTGCTTGTCTTTTAAAAGCTGTACCTAGCTATACGTTAGCTTGGAAAATATGCCTAGTGCTGCAAAGCACTTGATAATTTACTGCACCATGGCAGTCCTGGTGTGCTTATTGAACACACTATTGGCGGTGGACTGCCTGCTCAGCTTCTTACGTAAATGTTCTCTTGCATGCTGAGCCCATCAAGGTCGTATGAGCGCTTTGATGTGAGTAGATGTGACCAGAGCTCATGTGACATGTGTTGCTGCCCCTTCTCTGCCCACTCTGACACGTAGCAAAACAGATCATGCTTGCAAAAGGAAAATCTATTGCAGGAATGGGAACATGCAGCATTACCTAGATACACCATATCTGCTGTCAATGAAAAAACCTGTGGGGCATAATGTGAAGTGTTGCAATTGCCTCTATTTTTGATTTTATAAAAAAGAACATATTAAGAGGGACGGTGGTGATGTTTCCACACCACATAACAGACAAATACAAGTTGTACATAACAGACAAATACAAGTTGGTAAAGGCTGGAGCAAAAGATATGGAAATTCACAGGTGTAGTCTTGTTATAATTTTAAATCAACCTGCTTACTTTGTATGGAGAATGCACTTTTAAATAGCATCCTTTAAGCTTGTTAGCACTCTTCTATCTCCTTTCTTGTGACTAAAACACTTTTCATAACAGAAAAGCTCGCAAGAGTGTTAAATTCAACCTCTTTAAAGGCTAATAAAACAAATTCATGCTTGCTTGGTTCTGGTTCCTGTGAGATCAGCTTCAGCATTACTGTGGAAATAGATTAGCACTGCTAAGAATTAGTGGCTGTAATTCTTTCAGCTCATTGGTAGATTATTAGGTATGCTGTCTATAAAAAAAATTACTTCCTCACTCCAATAAGAGATCTGAACCTGGGATCATTAGATAATACTTTGTACAGGTTGACATCCCATCTCACTGTAAGCCAACACTCCCTTGGAAGAAGGCTGTACCTTGCAACAGAGCTTCCCATCACCGTTCTTCCCAGCCTTGGATGTATGGATCTTCTCCCCCAGGATGGGATGATATGCCTTATCCAGAGTGCCAAATTAAGATTGTAGGATTTAAATGAAACAAGAAATAAGCAGCAGAATTAATTCACATAGCTAATTGATAAAAAAGCCCCAGAAATCCCTGGTGAAATGCATGGAAATACATGTAAGAAAAGCCACAGTTTGATCTCTGACACTTAAGTGAGGGATGAAAAATACCTCGAGAAATTAGCTGGGGAACTAAAATTCACAACTTTAGTGTATACTAAAAATCATGGACTCAGTAGAAAATCTAATTGGTTTTGTTTCCTCAGTTCTGTAGCCTCTATTAAGACATCACTGTTCTGTAAGCAGTAATTACTGATTTCTGTTCCCACAGAGCAAAAATATCACCACCATCTTTCTGCTAGTGGTCTCTTCAACTCCCTTGGTACCAACTGTCCTTTTCCTAAAAGTACTAATTCAATTACACTGGCTAAAGTCAGTGCAATGATTCATGCTCTTGGTTTTGCTTGGGAATTTAGAACTGACAAAGGTCTTATGTGCTTGAGAGTTCCTAAGTTTTTTATCTTTATCAATCAGAATTGCCTTTATAAACAGTCTTGTTTATATCCTTGGACCATTGCAAACTACAAAAACACTGCATTATGAACACAAAGCATCATTGGTTCAAAAAATGCCAACTGAAATTAACAAGAACACACTTTTGCTCTGAGTCTTGTTTCAGTAGCTCTATTTTTACTTAACCAGGAAGTAGCTTGTATATAGACCTGATATGGCAGCTGGGAGGTCGCAGAGCAGAGAGCATCAAGTCTGGCTTGTGGTGAATTAGGCTTAATTATTCAAAGTCATGAGTGGCTTAAGGAAAAACAGTCATTGCTTTCTCTCTTCCTCCTTCTGCCCTCCCTTGGCTTTGCTGGTTCCATTGTTCATTGGCATCTGTTACAGTCCAGTCTCCCTGTGACTGGTAGAGATAAGCTGAGCTGCTGGATCACAGGCAGGGAGCCATAGATAGGGGTCGAAGAACAGCTCTGCTATTGTCCCTTTACTAGAAATTAATTACAGTGATACAAAAGAATAAAAGCTGTTCATCCGTTTTAATGGTCAGTGATCTATGTGATAGCTTTAACCTAAAGAAGATTCAGCAATTACAGTGAAATTATAATTTCTGATTGAGATCATCTGTATTTATAATTCTAAACCTTGTGTAAAGTTTGTTTAGTCCTTAATGGTAAAGAAATGAGGTGTTAATATCAAAATTATTAAAACTGCAAAAACAAAGTGGCAGACTAGCTAAGATCTTATCTTATATTCATCAACCTTTTCCCTGAACTGCCAAAGATGTATTTATATATATCAGAGGATTTTCATATTTTCTTCATTAAAGCTCCAAGGTATGTTCCATATTCTTAGGTTATTTCCTTAATTTTCACTATGTGGGATAAAAATCAACATTAATTTGCATAGTGCTGAGTTAAAGCCTGGAGATAAAAATCCTGCTGTGGTTCTTCAGTTAGTACAAGTGTAAAGCTGAGAGGTGCCTTTCATGACTCAGTCTTTATTGGTCTGATGGCAACATCTGTACCAGTGAATGGTATGGGACAAGACTCCCTGTCTGGAGGGCACACAGTGCCACTCAGCTTGCATTCCTGCAACTAAGCTCTCCAGCCCCCTTCCCAAGCCTGGACACCTTCATCCACAGTGCTTATCAGGCATTGTCCCTCCACTGCCTCCACTTTGTGTGATGTGTGAAATTGGGACCTGGCTTAGGCCAAAATCATGCGCCTTAACTTGCTGGTGCTGTGCATAGAAATGCACAATTCTATTCTAATTCAATGCACTGGGTAATTACAGTTGACATTGGTAACCAGGTTTTTAAAGGTGTTTTAATCAGAGAGTTAAGATGGAAGCTTCTTGCATAGAAGAGGAGGAAGAAGAAAATTATAAATGTAACTCTTTTAGATTATTTTCTGAATGGGGAAAATGCTGTCATGTGAATGCATTCATCTAGTCTAATAATAAATGCCAGCATTTAAATTTATTATCAGATACAGCAAAGCAAAGGTCAGTGTAGTGAGCAGCTACACCCTATCAAATGTTATTCACTCAGGCATAGTTTAATTCTTGATGACTTTTTGAGCTGGAAGTTAGAAAACAGGTAATCTCATTGTTTTGCAAAAATCCACATAAATGGGCCTTTTTGAATTTTTCCTTCCTTTTCCAAAACACACCCCAAAGCCCCAAGTCATCCTGCATAAATGGATAGTCTAAAATAGTTGGATAGTCTAAAATAGTTGAATGACTGACCTGACTAAGCTCACACAATGAAGATATTATTATAAATTGCCTAGATAATTTGGTATCTTTATTTGTTGAGAATCTGACCTAACACAAATTGTATCTTAGATCCAAGCAAACTAGGGTACGATTGCTGGAACTTCCAGTGTGTGACATTTGTCTAATCCATGATGAAAATGTCAGTAACTGATCTCAACAGTATTGTTTTACCCATTGTGTGCTGACTTCAGTGTTCCAATACGGTACCTATTCAGGCATTGATGCTTACAGATTGTATCTCATTGATTTTCAAGCTTCCTATTCTTCAAAAAAACGTTCTTAAAATGTGAAATAATCTTTCTGGGTAAGTAATAAATAATCTGATTTCTTGCGTCTTCTAAAGCAAACCTTGACAAAGAGAAAAAACAGTCGCCGGCAGCAGATGGGATGATATGTCTAATATATCTCTGCTTTCTCTTTTTTCTGCAATTAAGTTGTATGTAGAACTCTTCAATATACAGTTTTCCATATAAAAAGCTTCTATTAAGGCCATGAAGAGATTTTCAGGGATTAGCAAGTGCTGCCTGCAACTTTCTGCATTATTTAATATACTGTCCCTATTTCACATTGACTAGTTTCTTTTGTCTCTTTCCAGAGTTTCTCCATGAAAGCCTTCAGTGCTCCTGATTTGGTAAGAAGAGTAATTTTTTTTTCCCATGTGATACTTATCCTATTGATTTTAACAGAAATGCGCTCTTACTGAGCTTGCAGATATGCAGAATGTGTCTCAAGAGCAGTGAATTTGCTCAGTCTTGGCATCTTCATTCTTAAGAGCCTTTTCAAAATGTAAATTAGAGACCAAGCCTACAGAATCAGAAATTTTAGAGCACATGCTAATTGCAGAAATCTGAGATGGTTGCTCTGAATGGTAGGTTGTCAGTCAGGCTTGCATTAATGTGAGCTCTGAGGATTTGTATTGCTAGCTTAGAGTAACTCAAGAGGGAGCACAAATCTTTTCTCTCTCAGGGATGGCAGAGCGAACTCCCAACTCTATCCACTTGCCCCTGAAGCTCTTTTAATTATTGTGATCTTGTTAGCATAATTCAACAACTTTAAAAATTCATTCAATGCAGATCAGTTAGAAACTGAAATGGTGTTTCTCATGCTGCAAAATTACAGCATTACACATAAATTGCTGGGAAGCTATGGGGCAATACAAGTGTTTTTAGGCTTTTTCAGATTACAGGATTCTTGAATCAACAAATTTCCATATAAACAAATTGACAAACTAACCAACACCTCAAAATCCTGCAGTTAGTGTTTGCTTTTTAAGCTGTAGGGTTATAAATAAATATATCATATGGAGGCGTGGAAGATGTTTCCTGAGCAAGTTATAACTCTTCAATTAAAGAAAGTTCATCTTTTAGATAGATTAAATATGTTCAGAGGGTTGCATTTGAAACAGTGAATTTTTGGAGTTCACTAGAAGGAAAAATGTGGTCAGATATAAGAGTAAATGAGTTGAGAGACATCATGGTGTAGTCAATGCTTCCAACAGGCACAGAAATCACTCAGCAGAGGTCATTGTATTTCTGTCCTACAGTGTGTTCAAGAAACCCAGGGTGTCTTGTCTTTACAGTGACAGGAGCATCTGAAGGATTCTTTGTCTGTCCTGCAGGTGGAAGCAGCAGGAGCTGTGTTGCTGCACGGCTGACTCTTGCTGAGGCAGTTCAGCATTCTCACAGAGCAGCTCACATGCCAAATTCACAGCCTTGCTTGCAAGTTTTCAAGGCTGACTTTTTGGTCTTGGATGTATTGCTTTATTATCATGACAAGGAGGTTTCAAGAACTGTGTATTGACATGAAGACAAACAGGGTATTCTTACCAGCTGATGGCAGAGTAGAGAGTTGTAGTGCAGCTGGTTTGGCTTTGCAAAGAAATGGAGGTGTGAAAATTTCTGGGAAAGTTACAATAGTGGGCAACAGCAGGGGAAATTCCAGGCTTGATTCAGAGCAGGCTACAAACTGCCAAAATGCTCTCAGCATCTTTGCCATGGTCTTTGAAGAATTACAAAACCAGGAACAAGATAAATCGGTCTGATTTAAATCATACAGGGACTGGCTCAAGCAGGTTTGGGAACTCTGCTGTCTCTGTAGGATTATAATAAACTTTTCTACTAAATTTCCTTCTTAAGCCTGTCTCTTGTAATGAAGACAAAGAGCACAGTGGTTGGTAGCACAACAGACATCATATGTCTGTAATGATGACTTAAACACGCTCTGGGAAACAGCAGTACAAAACATGTACTGATAGAGCAAAGAAGGGGTGTCTCTCACATTCAGCATATGTAACAAATAGTTTCACTGTCTTGTGCTGGAAACAAATGTAGCAGGAATGTCTTCGCAGAGTTAGGTTCTGTGACAGGAATTCTTTCACCAGCTCAGTAACTTTCTTTGAGTAAGACTGCAGAGTAAGGTCTTCCAAAACAAATTTGGCCAAACTGTAAGCCATATGAATTTTGTCTTTATTGTGTCTTGCCAGGTCTGAAACTTCTGAGTACAATCATGTGATTTTACTTCATCACAGCAGTGGCACATGTGAGATTTTGTGCCCTGGAGTGAGATCCAGGAAAGGTACTAATGCATGTGGAATTGCACAGTACAGAAGAGGGAGAGATCTAGAGATGACTGCTATGCAGTCAGTGAGAGCAAATGTAACAGCAGCAGAGAGTATCAGAGGATCTTTAATGTTGTGAGTGTATTTATGATTTTGCCTTGTGAGACTGTCACTGCCAGCTGAGCTGCACAGTGGGGATGAAAATAGCACATGTATGCATGTTTGGTGCAGCTGTATTTAGGACATCATCTTTAAGTCAGACCCTGTCTTCTTCTATCTACTAAGAGTAGTTATGCAACCACTGCAGGAATGGCAAGAGGCACAAGAAAGTAAATGTTTCTGATGAGGATAAAAAGTGAATTGAGCTGACTCAAAGGAGCTCTTCTGGCTTATAAGAAAAGTAGAAGAGGAGATCCTTCCAGCATCATGCTGATGCTGGAAAATGTGTGCAGGGAAGAAAAATGAGAAGCTGGAAGGAACAGAAAAACAGGAAGAAGAATGAGACACAAGGTAAATTAGCTGGAGGTATAAATGAAGCCTGGAGAGATGGCCAGTGTACATTAGCGAAAAAACAGCAAAGGCAAGGTGAAGCAGGATGAAAGAAATTTGGATTGGACTGGGCTGAGAAATGAATAGGAAATTACAAATGAGGTTTAACATGGTTTGTCTCTTGCCCTGTTTATGTGAATATCTGGGCAGTGAACTCTTCCACAACAGTCACTATATTATTACACAGCAGTAAATGCTATCCCATCTACACATTTCCTATCTGTTGCTAACACAGAGGATACTGTGCACACTTTTGACCAAAAGCCACAGCAGCTCTAGCAGATAATTACCGCGATTCTCCATTTCCAGGCATTGATTAACCAGTGAGGACAGTAAAGTTGAAACTATAATGATTGGAATTTTCATTCCCAGTCTTTGTAGTTTTGGGGATAGCTCATGCTTCCCCACCCCAGGCACTTCAGCATTTCCAGCAAACTGGTTCTACACTAGGGATGGGCAATACCTTGCCACCAGAATCATTTATACTTGCATCCCTGTCTTGAAATTTGTAGTAGTTTGGGGACTGATGCAACCACTCAGGTTCTTTTATTCAGCCTGTAAGTAAGAAAGACAAACCTCTTTTGCTAATCAAATTGCTCCCAGGGACATCTGGACAACCGTGAGAGAGGTTTCTTCTCTGTGTCAATATTTAAGCAATATTTAAGCATTTACCTGATCACATATGTTTGTTGTACATTTTTAGAGGTACATTTTTATCCATGCACTAACTACGCAACCGTTTTCTGGTCTGTTACCCTCATTGTACTTGCACTTTAATGGATGAGATAAGCTGCACTAAAGGTATCTTGTGTAAACTTCTGATTGTTCTTTGATGGCCTACAGACATCTTGATCATTAGTCCACTACCTATCTGCTTATCAGTTAATGATCCCAAGCCAGTCAGTTGTACAGTTTTGGTAATTTTAAATACAAGCTTCCTGTGCCTAGTGCCTGCTTTAACATTACTGTAATAAACAATTGTAAACCGCAGTCTTAGGCCTTGATCTGGGACCAAGCTATAGTCATATGCCAGGGGCCAGTGCAACCAAAGAGATAGCATGTTAGACTATGTTTTTATTTTTTAATTTAATGGCTACAAAGTAGCGTGTTTGGAGTGGCTTACTTTATGTTATTTTGTGCATGCAGGAGAAAAAATTTCCTTTTGAACAAGGCATTGACTCCTTGAGTCATTGAAAATGCCATTTGCTGAAATCTCCTCCACAAGCCAAGAAGGGCACAGATCCAAACTGATGCTAAGCACTCTGTAGAATTTCTTAGAATGTAATTCATCATTTGTAGTAAACTTCAGAAAAAGGTACTCATCACATACTTATACCTTCTTGCTATCTTGTCAAGTAGCCCAGTCCAAACCACAAAAATAATTCAGCCCTTATAAGACATTTTAAATGTTATCAGGTTTTAGCAAACTACATAAAATTTACTTGGTTTATTTATTTTTTAAAGGAATTTAGAATACGTAATGGTTTTTGACTGAAAATATTTCTGGAGACCCTTTTCTACCAGTGGCAGTGAAAAAGGGATGTTAAAACAAGCAGGATAAAAACCTTTTCCAAAGTAATAGAAATAACTTGCTCAAATAAGAGTTAAAATTTCTGTTGATTATAGTTCAGCTGATTTGAAATAAATGTGCTTTGACATATTAATTCTCCATAGGGTCACAGTCATCTTTCTAACACATGCACTGTCATTCACTTAAACTCCATTCAGCTGCTAGTGGCATTATTAACCTTCTAAGAACATTACACCAGATGTCTGGTTTCAGACTAGAGCTATTTTGACACACAGGTTCCCTCTTGCACATGCTGTGGAGGGAAGGAATAAAGCCTTGAAGGCAAGGAACCAAGCTGAGTGATGGAAGGTGTCTGGGTTCACCTCCTATAGCTGCTGCAAACTTCCTCTATGGCCACAGGCGAGTCACTCTGTCAAAAAGCACAAGTCTACACCTCACCCAACCCTTTTCCCCCAGTGGGTCTCTCTGCCTTCTGTAACATGTCATAGCTTATGGCTTATAACATGTCATAGCTTATGTTCTTTTGGATATTCATGAACAGGAGACTTTCTGCTCAGTCTGTTGAAACTCGTGGCCTTGACTTAAACATCATAGTACGACAGCAGAAAGGCACTGTACAAGAAAGAATCCTGTTCTCTAAAAGAGTTTCAGAAAGAAGTGGGAGAGAACACAAAGTTGCAAAGTGACTTATTTAGTGCCTCCAGGTCAGCAGTAGGGAGAGGAACAAAACCCTGTGATGCCTGCTGTTACTGATCTCACTTTTACAGCCTTCCAGTTAATGTATGGCTTGTTCCCTCTCATTTGAATTGTCATATACATTTGGTTTTTACCTAAATAACTGGTTTTGTATGATCTTCTTAGAGAGAATTTTACTTTTTGCCCCTTCTGTCTGGTGTGCTTTTGGTAGACAGACAAGTAAATTCAGCATAGGAATGTGATGGTTTTATAGCGGGAAATGAGACTTCATAAATATAGCATGGTACTGGAGTAAATAACTCTATGAAAAAGAATTATTTGCTCAGTTAAGCATGCCTTATTTCCTAAAGTCACTTGATATTTTCCTGTCATACCAGAAGCCCTTTGATGAACAAAGTGGTGAAATAACTGATTAAGTAATGAAAGAGTTTTGAATAAATGGCCAGTTTTCATGATAGAGAGGTAACTATAATCTGGATTTATTACCTGATGGATCAGACAATGATTATGGCAGTCACATCAATTAAACATCTCTTAATGACAAATTAAATGGAGCAGGGTATCCCACTGGGGACAATGAACAACAATCCTGTTAGTCTCAGGATTGGCCACTGCTCTTGGGATATTTTAAGATAGGAGAGGGCAAATAATCTCTCACTTCGCCAGAGAAATGGCC
Source organism: Grantiella picta (assembly GCA_013397955.1). NCBI lineage: Eukaryota > Metazoa > Chordata > Aves > Passeriformes > Meliphagidae > Grantiella > Grantiella picta. The sequence goes on along the minus strand of VZRM01007975.1, from coordinate 484,435 downwards.
TACTGAATGGCCCTTTAGCTCCAGACCTCTGGGTCGTTAGATGCGCACTGGGATAGAGAAGTGTCTTCATGACAAAAATGAGCTCATCTAGTTTTTCTCTTTAGGCTGGAAAGGAATAAACAGAGTAAGGTTGTGACAGCAATGTATGGAGTTATGAATGTCATGTGGAGGTGGAATAGACAACCATGATTTAGCATCCAATGAAATTACTAGGTATACAGACAAGAAAATGAGCAAGGCTGAGTACTTTATTACACAGTCCCATAATTCAATTGCAGAACTAGTTATTACACAGACACTATAGCAACCACAAATGTCAATGGCTTTACAGAATAAGTAGACAAAGTCAGAAGACTGTCCATCCAATATCACTAACTACAAAGACACTTTGGCTTTGGAAGTTCCCATGCAAAGATTACTGAAAGCTGGAATAATCTGTGAAAAAACTACAGTTAACTTGCCCATATCTTTACTTTTTCCTAAGTGACCAGCAATGGCTACCGTAAAACTCTAAAGCCTGGCTAGGCAGACCTTTGTTTTGAATGCCAATGTCTGTTTCTGTGTTCTTATGGTTACTGCAGACTCAGGCCTTTGGTATTCTGGTTGGTTTTGGTTTTACGTGTTTATTCACTGAAGGCTGCTGGAGACAGAGATTCTCTTGCTCTGTGGATGTACAGTCTCTAATGGAGTGGGATGGGTCCCTAATTGTTCCCCAGGGCTTCATATGCTACTGTCCTACACATTGTAATTAAAAGTTAGGTAAGAGCCGATTGAAAATGTGCACAGTAAACAGAGAATCTAGTTTGACATGCTCATCCCACAGCTAAAGCTCTGCAGTTATTTACATGGGAACTTGACACATTTTTTCCTTCCTCTAACTCTTCCACTTTCACAAGACTCTCACTTAGAGCCACACAGTTCTTCATCGTCCACAAAAGTAAGTACTGACTAGCATAAAGCACTTTGACTGCAAGCTTTTTCTTTCAAAACCACCCTCATGTTTCTTCCAGTGTCCCAGAAATACAAACCTCACATGTGCCATCAAGGAAGGGAGAAGATACTTTCTGCACAGAACCATTCCCTGGCTCTCCCAGAGATGCATTTTCTGTTTATTTCTTTCTAGTGCCCCAGTTGAGGAACTTCCCTGGTAATTGTATAATGTGGAGCAGCACACTTTATAGTGAATAGCAGTTAATGCTGAATTAACATTTAGAAAGAGTTTGAATCCCTTGGTATTAGAACATCCTATTATCCCCCAGCATTCTGAGTAGGCTCCAGACCAAACACCAAGCTAAAAAATAATCACTTTTTAATGTGTGAGATTAGGTTTCCTTTGGTAATTCAGTGATGGTACTAATCAGACCATTTTCTAAAATTCATGCTGACGTCAATGAGGGCTGATGACTGGAAAGATATATAGATTACAAATATTGATTTTATTGTTTAGATTCTGATTTTATTTTGGTTTTCTTTTTGCCAATAGCACTGTTTTTTACTATATATATATTTTGGGGCAAAAATAGATTGGCTTCACTTTAGTTTATACTGTGTTGACTTTGAATAAAATCTGGATTATAAATATTTTACATGAGATTGTATTAGAAAGATACATGTGGTTGTTTTAAAGTTAATTTAAACACCTGTCTTATACATTATTTTTGTAAAATCTTGGATTTTGCCAAGTGTAAAATTTGGTGAAAGAGTGGGCAGATGGTAACTCAGTTATATTTTTGAATAATGTTGATTTACCTTGAAGCTCTGCTTGGTACTTCACTTAAGCAGAATCTAAGGCAACAGGGGTCTACCTGAGTGGAGTTATCAAGAGTACTTTGCTGTAGGTGGGATGTGAAAGATCATGTCTGACAGCAACCATGAATGTCTCACCAGATAAGTCTTAAAAGGACCATCAGATAGGAAATGCATTGTAGCACCCTGACAGTGAGTTTTGTTAATTAAGAACAATGCACCTTTTAGACCCAAGGCTGGGGATTGCTGCTTTTAAATCCCAAGACAATGTTTGTTTGTACAGCTGGGGAATGACACAACGTTACTGAGACTGGCTAGGACAGGACACATTCCTTGTAAATGCTCTCTGGTTGTTACTCTTTAAGAGGTGAGCCTAAAAGAAGATAATATCTCTCTTAACACTGGACATTCTGAAGGGGAAAAGAAAACAACGAAAAGCTCTTAAGCGTCTCAAAATTTGTTGATCAGAGATTTTGCAATGCTTTCTTCCCTCTTGAAGGTGGTGTCCTTGAACCTGACCAAATGCACATTCTTATTGCTAGCATATTCCTACTGCTGAGCAAGGTTTGGATCAAATCCCTCTGTTTAAAGTTGATCAATCATTCAAAATCATAACCACTGGCTCTGAGATGTGCCTTGCCAACTACTTCTTTCAGAACATCTCTTAAACTTCGTGGGCCAGAAGCCCAGAATTTTTGACTTCTGCCACTTTGCATTCAATCACTTTTCTTCATGTTCCTTAGTTACCATATGGAAGAAAATTTGCAGCACTGTTGTGGTGAAATGGGAGGAAAGGAGGATTTCCTAGAAACCTTGTCTCCTTTATGACAGCAATGTAGAATATTGTTGGCATGGTATATTTGTTGAATCATAACTTTAATGTTTGTTTTGCTCATAGCATTACTTCTAGCTATTGCTGATACACATGAATTACTGATTGAACTGTGCGTTGATCCTGCATTACTGTGAGCTGACTGTAATGAAACATTTTCTTTCAGACCACCAGAAGGAGCTATTGAATTCAAAAAGCCTTTCCTTCAAATCAGGAACTCCTTGTACGGCAGGGCAACCAGTAGGGTAAGAGAGCAGGCATACTGTCTTCCTCGGAAGTCAAACCAAGGGGCAGATTCTCATTTAGGGTCTGCATCTTTTTCTGATCCAATGTGTTGTAGAATCAAAACTGATTTTACAGGGTCTAAGATGCTTTGGTGGGGGGGGTGTGATTTCAGACATCATTCTCTATACTAACAAATACTAGCCAAATCCAAAGAGATGAGGCAGGTTTACCCACACATTTTTCCACAGGGAGTGTGGAACTTGCCATTTTCCATTAGGTCACAGCTAGGACACATTATGCTAACAGAATTGCAAAATTCTTGAGAGTTAATGGCAATGTCCAAAAGGTTAAATGAAACCTGATTTTTTCTTCTCCATGCTGACTGGCAATCAAAATGCATTGGTCATATGTTAAGTGTTTTCTGATGTGATATGAAGATGTGCAATTATTTACTGTGTCTCATGATCAGATTCATAAAATGAGGCATGATATTTATAGCCTACCCTCTATGAGTTTGCCCTTTATATTTGACCAAAACCCCTTACACTAACAGAAAAAAATATTTTGCTTTGGCCTGCCTTCCATTAACACTCTTTTTTTTGTCTGACAGCAGCCTGAAAATTTGTGATGATTGTTTGAAGGTGGTGCATTCTGTGTGAGAGTGTGTGTGTAGCTTTGAATGAGTGTTTAAATTAACGTTTAATTAATGCTTAATTAATAAAATAGCATTCGTCACTTGAGCGTCAAATTGCAATGTGCTATACAATTTGCTAAGTCAGTGTTTCCAGCATATTAAAAGAATATTTGTTTTAAACACGTGTATTATGCATGTCTTTGGATTAACACACAGTGGAAGTTTGTCTGAGGAATAACTTTATCTAAATACATTTAGGCAGTAGTTCAGGCTGATTGATCTCAGCACTGGATTTTCTTTATGTTGACTTTCTTACTTTATACTGTACTTGCTCTCAAGACACTCTGCTAGTACTCAGGCATAAGTTTGGGCCTGTATGTAGAATAAATCAAGTATTGCTCTGGGAAGCTTACAGTGCAAATGGTAACTAGACATGAAAAATACACATAATAAAGTAATGGGAGAGTGAGGAGCAGGGAGGAACTGAAGGATAGTGTGGAAAGGAAGAAAAGGTCTATTGACTGGGCATACAGTTTGGAGATTTCATATGTTGGGCTCATTCTTTGGTTTTTGTACCATGATAACGTGCAGTAGACTTTTTCAGAAGTGATGATCTTGTGCTAGATACTTTGCTGTGCGAAGGTGGAAATTGAAGGTGGTTCCTGTCTCAGACTTAATCTGTATGACTGAGATCTAAGATAAGACAGTTGGAAAATGATTGCAAAAAGAGGTACTGTAAGCAATCAGTTATGTGTCAAAAACACTTTATAAATTTAGCAGTTCCAGAATAAAATAAGTTTTTAATTTTATTATGACCCAAATTCTATTTGTTTATGCTCTCCCAGAAAAGATTTAGGACTAATATTATATAAATAATATATTACTCCTAAAAGTAATTTGGGGTTAATATTATATAAATGTAAATACTTTTGCTTTTTCTTTGTACCAGTATCTCACAGAGATTTCTTCTTCCAAAAACAGTTTAATGTGCCCTGTGTTCTTTTTCTTGGGAAGTGGGAACTAGTTAGAAGTGGCTATACATCTCTAATGACCTTGTACCCTGACTATCAATATTTTCTGGAGTTCTGAGGCTGTTGCTTTGACTAAAACCAGAAACAACCACCAATCTGTGCTGAGCAGCACAGTGGGCACTAAAACCGTATCTGCCAAAAACCCACATGTAGTCATGCTATGGATTTTCATCCCCAGAGCTCTCTGTCATTGTGGCAGAAATTATCAGAGGACCTGTCTCAACCTGAGTCTGACTTTCTGCAACAACTTAATCTCATAGGAACGGCAGCATTGTTAGCACTTGGATACATATTTCCAGGCTTGGAGCTATCTATTTTTTCACAAAGAAAACGTTCTCCTTTAGATTCTCCATAAACCTGCACCTTAAAGAAAAAACTGTAACTTTTATTAAATTAGAGCAAGAAAATACTTCATGTTAATTTGCCTCTCCTACATCAGCTGATGCTTGAATAGTCCTAAAAGAACCTAAATAGGCAAATAAATTAAAGCAGACAGTAAGACGTGAGTTGTGGAAAGAAAACCTTTCAATGTGCATGAGTTTCTTCAGAAATACAAAAATATGTTACTATCAGTGTGTTAGTTACAGGGAGATTAATCTTATTTTATCCTAATGAAAATAATAAAGCTCCCTTATGGCCTAATCACAGGAAACAGATAACTTCTGCCTGTCCAGTTAAACCTGGCTTAAGTGACAGCATATATTGTTCTGTCCTTTAAAGATGTACATCAGATCTGTATGCCTGTGTAAGTCTCTACAAAATTCTAGTTTTCTGTCTTATTTAGGTTGAGGATAATTGGACACTTGCAGGTTGGTTTGTTGAATTTCTTGGAAGGGATCCTGGTACTGGGAGTTGAGCTATGGGGTTGCTTTGTTAGGATTTCAAATAATGATTTGAATCTGTATCCTCTGAACACTGTGGACTTAACAGTGAAGGCACTAATGTACAAGAATCCAGCCATTTGCTGTCATCTAAAGTTTTGGGGCATTCCTTAGCTTTTGCATGGTGCTTGGCTTCTTCTGGCTGCAGGACTTAGATTATTGGGATAAATGAATTTTTAATGAATCTGATTGTCATTATATTCATGACTCCCCTTGGTGAGTCTAATCTGTCCAAAGTCAGTGCAACTTTTGTATGAGTAGGTGTTTGTTGGCAAGAATAAAGGGTTTAAAGGCTGGCTTCTTTCCAACATTGCAAATTTGTTACTCATGGTACAGTTACTGACTAGTAGAATGAAACATATTCAGGACATTTTGACAGTCTCATCGTTCAGTAGCAAATATCTGTCTAGAGTCACAGACCAGACCCACAGAACAAATAGGAGAAAGTCAATGCATCTTTGAACTCGGTCTCAACACTCAGTAGAAGTTTTCAATATTTATCTCAGGTCATGTCAGCGTTCTGAAATGTCAGTACATACGCCCCCTCCCTTAAGCAGTGCTGAGAAAGAGGAAGTTTCAGAGGGCAGATGATCCCATCAATGTTTCTCTTTTGGCAGGGGAGAAAATTAGGTGACTAATGAACTAGGGGCCTTTTTTTGAAAAGATAAATATAGATGAGAGACAAATTACCCAAACTAAGTCTGTTCCTTACATGCTGATGCTATGATGTGAGGGTGTCAGTGAGAGCTGACTGCATCTGCTGTGCCCATCAGGGAAGTGTCTTCCTTGTGTAGCATCTCCCACATCCTGTAGCACCGTCGATGCATGCAGTCAAAAACTTTATTGTGGCCATCATATGTAGTTTCCCTTTTTCATTTCTTCTTTTGACTTTTTCTTTCCATGAAGGTAAATCTGCCTCAGGAACAGGTAGAAAAATGACTCCGAAGTAGGCTGAGGATCATAAGGTCGTATCTTTTCTGTCCTGTCCTGTCCCGTCCTGTCCTGTCCCTTTGACCCTTTTGCCCTAGTCTTCAGATTAGACCATCTGTCAATCTTGTTATCTAGTACTGTGCAGAACAGACCATGTGACTGATCTCTTGGCACAGCCAGTGTGTTGCCTGGATGGGTTGTGTGGGATGAAAAAAGCACAATGCATGCATTTTCTGTCTGAGAATTGTTTATCTGCACAGCATCCAGGCCGCTCTGGGAGACCTCTCCTCTTGGTGATTGCTGGCAATCAAAAACGAATCAAATCAAGGCAAAGTTAGAGAAATTCTCCCATACAAAGAGCTGCTCTAAAACAAAGCTGCATTTTGGTGGTGCATTGTCCTAGCTCTGTGTGAGTCCTGCAAAGAGACAAAGGCGAGCAGGAAGGAAATCTCAGCTGCTTAGTAAATGCCCTAATTTGATTTATTTACTGCTCCCTTCCCCCACGCAAACTGTTCTGCTAACCTGTTAGTCCCAACTCAGACAAGTAAAACCTGCTAATCTGATTAGTCCTGACACACAGGAGCAAGGCTGCTGGGAAAAGCTGGACCCTTACAGCTGTTTCAGGCTTCAGCTCAAATCATAATGTTATGGGTTAGCTGACTGTATAGTGCAGTGTGACAGAAGCCTGCAGCATGCACACAAGTGAGCAGTGTGACCGTCACTGAAGATTTCTACCCTGGGTCTGAGGCCACTGGAATACAAACCATGTTTCGTGTCACCTTCAATGTAGTGACAGAGAAAGTTACCTTCACCTTGGCAGCCTGCCCCTCCGCCACATGGAAGGTAAGCTCAAATATGCATAAAGTAAAAAGGTTGATGGCACCATAAAATGTGCTTCTGAACATTTTTCCCAACCTTAGGCCATGTTTGAGAAGTTTTAACGGGAGTAATAATGTTTTAAGGGAACTGCACTGCAATGCAGCATGGGCACAACTGGTTGGAATTAGACTAAATGGATCTGGTTCTAGAGAACAGCTTACTTGTTGCCTTTTAAATATGTTCTCATTTGACTTTTAAAATTGCCAATTTATAGTAATTTCCCTTATTCTGGTATGGAAATGCCGCTTATTTATATTACCAGCAAATCTCGAGAAATGTGTAAACATAAGCTACTCATTTCTGTAAGGAAGGGACACTGAGGAAAACTTTCAAGCTTCCTATATAATTTAGGCATTCCAAGGATCTGTGAGATGTCTACCTCGGTATGATAAATTAGAACTCAATGCATCTCTATAAAAAGGGACTAAAAAAAAAAAACCCCTCTTAGATGTTTGATAATATTTGGCCTGGGGGTGTGATAAAATTTGGCAGAAGTCAAAAATACTTTGCACATCAGCTCCTTCTCCCATCCATCAATTCAGTTTAGATCTTAACATCCTTCAAACAAATGTTCCCACCTTGTCTTGAAGAGATTGGCATTGTCAGGGTGAGATGGGATCAGGTCTGTTGCTTTTCTTTTCTCTTCTAGGAAGTGTGTGCTTTGACTGTAATGCAGTTGAGAAGACAGATTCTATCTTCTGAAGTGTTGCTTCAAAAGCTTCCTTTAATAATTTGTTACTCACAGAGCAATTACTGTAAGAATCTCATCTCTGTCTGTTATTGCACCTTTCAGTTGTGAGACAATTATGAATATCTACAGTGAATTATGAATAGCTACAGTGGCAGTGTAATTGCTCTTGCTTTAGTTGTCCATGATTCATTATGTGGTGTAAGTAGTTGTCATATATCTTTGCTGTATCATTTTCTCAGTCTTGGGCCTGTCTTTTCTCTTGACTTGTGAGGTGGCCAGTGGCCAGCAGCTGTTATTAGAAGGTCTTTAAAGGGGCTGGTACAGTGTGGCCCCAGCCAGATCTGTGCTATATGTAGCACCATGTGCTAAATAAAAACCCGTCAACTAGGGCAAAGTGTGTTTGGAGTAAAATTCATGTGAAATTAATTGAACCAGGCACCTTCTCTCTGTGAGAGAGTTTATGGTAATATCGCTTCCGTTTCCCTATTTATTAGGAAAACTTAGTTTCCCAAATGTGTATTCATTAACTCGTAATGAAAAGATCATTTCAATGCAACATAAAATGGCTTTATAGTGCTTGCTAGTTGTGTGTTTATATCAGGACTTAGAACTCTCTGCCTTTAGGTTGCAAGGCACTTGAAAGAGGCAATTTCAAATGGAAAAGGAGACTGGATCTTACTGGCTCATGGACTCTAAGAACAGCCAACAGGGATGCAAATATAACCCAGCTGTGTGTTGCATTTCAGCGATCATTTATCATGTTGCTGAGGGCTGTTACACATGAGTACATTGTAGTAAATGCCTCTGGAAGAAACTGGCAAGTACTGAAAAGAGCATCCTAACACACCTTTTCGTTTCTCCAGCTCTTCTCTTATTTGAATAAATTAAATTATTTGAAATGTGCAATGTGCAAACATAAGGAAATGCTTAAAATCTAAAAGAAACGGTAGTACAGCATAACTTCATAAAATGTAGTACATTTATTGATGAACTAAATAAAAAATATATAAGAAAGTGGGTCCAATTATATGAAAAAAACGTGTTGGGATGCCGAGCCAGCAGAAGAGATGGCTTTGCAGTAGAGCTTACATAAGTAATGCAAAGTTAATTTAAGGAAATCTTTGCGAGGGAGTTAATATGTTTTATTGGCCAGTTATTAAATTTCAAAAAAATCTGTCATGGCTTCAGGTGCACAGACCTTCCATTTTGACAGTTAGAGGCTAATGAAAGACTGTTCCTCACAACCTCACTTTGCTTATGTCCTTGTGTCAGCCAGAATAGCACTGGTATTGCAAGTTAATTTAAATCCTTTGAAGCTGAAAGAGGTCACATCACTGCTGGAGGAGGGAGGACAGAGATGTCTACCTTCATACTGCTAAGTGTTTTTCTTCAAGAGTAAATGGCCCAGTCTGCAGATGATGCTGACATGTTCTTCTTTTACACAAAGCACAGCATGACCAGCAGATGAGTCCTACACGGGGTGGCGGGACGAGGCTGATGTGGCAGCTCTGTAGCAGGTGTCTTGGGGCTGGGAGGAGCAGAGCAAGTTCTGTCCCAAATTGTTACGTTTCTACCCTATATTACAGTGTTTTTTTCTCTTAGAAATTGATTTCTGATTAGAAGGGTTGGGGAAAAGTATTTCAGCCAAACCCTACTTAAATATTCTGTAAAATATTAAGTTCTATAATATTGTAATGAAAAAAAGACAGTACTCCTGCTCCAGATGTTTCAGTCTGTAGGGCATAAACTGCACTGCTTTTGCAATACACTGTTTTGTAAAAACTAGTTTAATTAGAAATGGGGGAGGGTATGGGCACAGAACAAGAGGGAAGTGACAGCTGAAAAGGGCTCAAGTTGACAAGTGTAAAAGGCTCAGAGTTGAACCTGGCTGTTCACACAGGCACCAATGTCTGAAAGGCAAAGCAAGAAGATCACTACTATAGACCACGTGCATCTCTATTATAAAGCCTGGAGGAGGTGACTGGACTGCTCTTTCTCTCCTCTCTGTGTCAGTTTGCCTCCGCTCATTTCCCTGCTGCTTAGAGAACAGGCTGCTGGTACTTCTCGATCTGTCGACAGGTGTGTAGCTGGTTGGCAGAGCAGAGGGCTGAGTAATCCGAGATGCGCGTGGGTGACACAAATCAGACTCCAGTCAGTATCAGCTTGGCCAGAATCCCTCTTCAAAGTTCTTTTCAGGTTTTGCTCGCTTGAATTACTGTTGCATTTTCAATCAGTTGCTGCTAACATTTGGGGAGTCTTGTGTTGTGCTCTTCATGTCCTATAGCCGGCTTTAAGAGCAGATAACAGTATCATGCAGCTAACAAGCTCCTACCACTCGTCTCCTAACCCATGAACAGACAACATGCTGCTTAGATAAATGCAATTCAAATTCACAGGGTATCAGCAGATTAAGTTACAGAATGTATTCGCTCATGGAGGCTTAGTTATGCTTCGATCCTATTGATTTTCTCTTACTACGGATGGTTCAGCTTTGTTTATTGAATCCTCTCTGAACTGCAGGGGGGAAAGCAGCAAAAACTGCTGGTTTGTGACTTTCTTTTCAAGGCCGGGAAACTCACTTGATGGGGATCAACCTAACTCGGGGCTTTCTTGCCAGTTGATGCTGCACTGTATCTCCCTGACATGGACAGATAAATGAGCTGGGGGTGGCTTTGCAGTCAGTTGGAGCCTGACCCGAACACGCATTGTTGCCAGCTTTGGAAAGCTGCACAATGGCTCTGTCTCCCTGGCAGTTACAGCCGTTGGGGCAGGGACCTGTCGCCTGGAAAGCTGCTCAGAAATAGTGATGTCAATTCCTCCCTAAGCATGTGGGAACAGTGTTCAAATCTTACGAAGTGGGCAATATCTGTGATAAGGAAACCAGAAAAGTAGGGGGCTTAGTGTTCATTTGCTTTCTGCAGCAAGTCGAACACAGTGCTTCGGCTTGAAAAGGACTGGTGGGGAGGTGGGCTGGCAGCTGTGGGAAGTAGGCAGCAGCACACAGCTTTTCTGACTCAGATTAACCTCCTCTGTGGCTGCTTCAGAAACCTCAGTTAGACTTGCATAGAGCTACAGTTGTCTGCTCTGCTCAGCAAGAGTAAGTGCACATTAGTGAACAGTCTGTTATTACTTTGTTGTCACAGATCTTAAATACACCCCCAGCATCAAAACCCACTGTAGAAAATACAGTACAAACAGAAACATGCCAATCTATGGATTTAGTGCATCAGAACAAAGGACCAGACCATGAGCAGGACAGTAAGGTGGTGTCAAATGTCATCCTCGTGTGTTGGCACCTGAAAGAGAAGTGAAACAGGAGGACAGCATGAAAGTGGCACATACTATAATGGATTGCTTTGGAGTTGAATTCACTATAAGGTCTTGCATTGGTCCGGGGAGCTGGTTTGCTCACCAGATCCTGTTAAAGCTGTGGAAGTGATGGAGATGAGGAGGCTCAGATCTTTTGGGGAAGAATTTCAGCTTGTTCTTTATTTGGGCTTTGTTTTCAGCTTATAGAACAGTACATTTCTCCTTGAACAGTAACTACTTTTTCTGTTAAATATAAAGCTGCTAAACACTTCCAAGCCTAACATCCCTGAAAAAAAACCCAAACATTCAGAAACTACTATTGCTCTCAGTCTTCATTTTAAATGCTTTTTCCCCCGGCCTTTGCTTTCAAAGAGTATTCCAATATATACACCAGATACCTGTACATCAGCTTATATGAGATTTGTTCAAGGCTCACAAGCGTGTGTGACATCTCTTTATTCTCCCTTCTTGTGAGTGCACACTCACATCTTGTATATTTGTTAGTTGATCTGTCACTTTTGGATGCACCCCAAAGGAAGTTAATAAAGCCCCTTCCCTCTATAAAATATTCAGAGTACTGTAACAATCTATGACCCCAAATATTTGTCTCAATAATGCTGAACACCACTTCACAGTGACACAACCATCTCTGGGATTATGATGCTAATTTTGGGGACTTCTGCCATAGAAGCAAGTACTTTTTGAAGTGATGACTCATTATTATGTCTAACAACAGTCTCAGAGCTTTGTTACCTTGAGCCATGATGATAGATCGAGGTTTTCTTCCTTTTATTATACTTCTGAGAATTCTGTAGCTCCACAGGTCTCCTCAAAGTTCTTGATAGTGTAGATTTGAACATCTTTAGAGGACTTAAATCCCTTTCTCCCTCTCTCCCTAATTTTTTTCTTAATGTACAGCGTATCCTCCTTTGCTAGCTTTTTCCACTCAACAAAAATATCAGTATTTTCTTAGCCCCCTACCAAACCCTTACACGACTGTTACTCAAATGGAACAGCAGACTCTTGTTAAGGGTTCCAGCAGTGCATAATATCCAGCCTGCGATGCTCCTTGGGTCCCCAGCTCTAGTTCACCAGCAGATGGTAGCAAACATTGCTTTCCTTACGAGCTTCGTCTGGCCTTCAGTGAATGTGAAAGGGCCGGGGTGCCTCGTCAGAGTTATTTGTTCCCAGCTAGAAGAAATAAGCTGTAAACAAAGTGGTTGTGCAACTCGGAACAAGGAGGATAACCACAGAAACCACGGAAATATTGCTGCACTCGGGACAGAAGAACTAAGTAGAGGTTGGAACAAATTCACTGCAGTGACTTGCACTGAATGGCATGAGAAACATTTTGGTGTCACTGTTATTGTTCTTATGGTGACAAAAAGGGACCATTATTTGCAATGTAGCAAATGAACAACATTCAGAGAATCATGATAAAATTGAAACTGCTCTGGGTCAGCTCTGGCTGTGTATGTTGACCCTTTGTACTGAAGACATGGAAAGATCAGGATGCGTATTTTTACTAAAGGCTGTTTCTAGCCATTTATTTGGTTTCATTCTGTGCTGTACCACTCTAGTTCTTTTATATTTTATATGGGCTGTTGATTACCACTTTCTCTCACTCTCTTCTGCATGCTATTCATTCAAATGGCTTGTTATGGCAGCAACTTCTCAGCTTTTTCATAATAGCTAAAATGACAACAACTGAAAGGAGAGACATAGAAGGGAGAGAGGGACAGAATAAAGTACAAGCTGCTAAAGTGTGGTGTAATTCCTATAAGGAAATGTCTCTTCACTTATAAGAGAGTACAGCATAAACCTGGGCAAAGCATTTGTGGCAAATCATTGGATATTTATTGCCTATACTGTTTTCAGTTGTACCACCTCTATTTTTAATTACCGTACTGAAGAGTTGAAAATCTTTGACTTCTTCATGCAAACACTGTTTAATTCAATGAACAGTTTCTGGGAAGCATTTTCTTTGTGCTCATTTCTCCATCAATAGACCAAAATTGATGACCAAAATTCTAAGAGGTGCCTGACTGCATGCTGAAATGGATTTCTATGCTTATTTACTGGAAATGAAGAAAAAAAGTTCACCTAAATATAATTTAAAACAAGACAAAGGCTTTTTATGGGTATAAAAATTATTCCTTCTCCAGTGCTTACCATATTCTGACCCAGAAAACTTTTATTGTTTAAGATTTAGAATAGAAAGACAAAGGAAGAAAATCAGTTACTCTCTTGTGCTGCTCCTTTCACAGGATGACTTGATCTGGAAAGCAATGCAGGATGCAAATGGGACTGGATACGCCTCTGTCAGTGCTTAATGCCCCTTATCTGAGGATTTCAGCTGAAGCTGTCTGGATACTCCTTTGGCCTTAAATCTTCCTATTTTCTTGCAACTATTAGAAATACTTAAATACTTCTGTGCCTTTGGCAGGTATAGCTGGCCTGAGTCCTTTTAGCTCCAGTCAGTGGTGTTTATCGTGTTGAACTACATGTGCAGGGTACAAAGTTCTCCCAGTGCGACAACACTTATCTCCCAGAGCTGTGCTCTTTACAGTGGTGATGATCAATCAGTTCGGGGACAATCCAAAATTTTGCTTTGGATCTTTTGGCCCATATCCTTTGTCAAGGAGATGCTCTGGGAAAGGTCATGACATTAGTCAACCTGACAACCTAATCTGACAGAGGTAGGACTGAAAGAGCGCATGTGACAGTATTTTGAGTGTCATGGTTTGGCAGTATGGTAAATCTACCTTCAGGGACCCTCACGTTTCAGAAATGCCATGGCCATTTGAGGTCAAGCTTCGATTTAACATAAACTCACTGCTCATTCAAATTTGTTCAAAACCACTGATGGAACTATTTTGTACTGTCAGGCTTTATGCCCAATCAGGTACAATCTGTCTTCACATTTCCGTTCTTATGCTTAGATCCAGGAACATCTGCCTCCCACAGCCATCATAAAGCCTCCATAGAAGGATGAAACAATTACGGAGCTTAAACTCTCTCCTGTGTAGTGTGTTTAATCTGTCTGAACTGCAGTCACCTTCTCAAGTCTCATCAAATCTATTTTATACTGTTGGTGGTGCTTAGATATACCATCACGAAACCACAGCCTAAATGCAGCCATACAAGAAGCTGATGTCAAAACTGTGAAGTCACACCTCTGCTTGATCACATTTGCTTTCCCAATACACATACAGAGGGACTTGCACTATTTCAATTTTTACACTCAAAATGTCTGTATTTACTAGTTAACATCAGCTCTACCTTTAGTCATCCTTTATTGGCCTGATGACATATTAGGAAAGGAGGTCAGAGGTCTTGTAAGATAAATCTGAGTAAGAAAAAGGAGGCAAAGAGCAAATGGGAACTGAAATTTGTCACTGGAGAGGATGACCAGAAACCCAGTAAACTGCAAGTGGGAATTGCAAGGTCCTTGTTGAATATGAAGGAAGGTTGCTTGGAGCTGTACAGAGACTAGAAAACATGATGGTTCAGCACCAAAACAAAGAGGCATGTGTATGGGGGAAGTCTAGGAATTGTCTTGCAGAAGTTTTGAGTTCTGACCAAAAGGAATAAACTTTAGGTAAAGCACTGATCCTGACGAGAATACTTTACAAAATGATAGAGTAGTTATGTGTTTTGCTCATGGGATTTGATTTCTGTTCCAGTGCAGATGTTTAGCTCTTGATAGCCATAGTAGTACTGGGATATTATAACTCACTTAAACACTTTGTGCTTTATTTAACAATATGTGAAGATCTTCTCACTATTATTGTTACAAAATGAGCAGTTGCAAACCTGGGGCAGCATGTACAAATCTTTTTTCACAGCAGTGGTAATTCATTCCTCTTTATATAGTATCCATTGTCTTAGTGCAATCTTAGTGCAATTAAAAGCATCCTATGTGCTTTATAAAATTAAAAAAGACATGGTCCTGGCCTAAAGTGCTTTCTGGCTTAGTTCAGACATGACAGAAGACATGTGAGAAATGAGAGCGAGATGGTGCAGAGATGAGTGAGACCCAGAGTACCTCTAAAGAGAGCACTCTGGTGTGAAGTTTACACAATTTAAGCATTAAATTGTGTCCATTCCCCACCTCTCCTTTTTTGAAGTTAGCATAACTTTTTCCAGAAGCAATGGTTGTATGACATTAACTGAAAGAGTTCTGACTGATGACAGCTTCACTTTTTACTTTCGATAAGAGCTTTTGTGAATCACATCACAACCTGGAGCATTAAAGAAATATGTATCAATTTATCTTAATATGCCATACTGTAAATCAAAATGATTTACCTACTGCTTTAGAAGAACTTCAGCAACCCCTGCAGCAGGGACAGGCACCTCCAAGTCCTGGGGGGTGGGCAGTTGAGAAAACACATATTGCATACCTCCTTTAATTCCCAATGTGGCTATAAAATGTGGTAGAGATACTTCCTGAGCTGTACTCTGTTCAAATTTCTTATAAGGCCAGAAAATTCTAATCAGACTGGTGAAAACACCAGTGATCTTTGCAGAACTGGTCTCAGCAGTGAGGAATGTTTAGTGGTATCTTTTACTGCTGTATTGAAGATATCAGCATTTTCTGCAAAGAATATTTCCTGGTAGCATCTCCTCTCTGAGAGCCAGACAGAAAACTGTGGCTTAAAAATCTTTATGTACAACTGGGAAAAAGTAGTCATTTGCCTTAGTGAGCTTCTGGCAGTTACAGAGGTTGCACAGTGCAATATTCACCTGCTTCCCAAGTAAACAGGCCAGTTTATCCATGTGATCATGGATAATATTATGCTGGTTCTGCTGCTGTTACTGATCCTGAGGGTTAGGAAATATAGGATACTGCATGGATTTCCTCATGTGTCACTATCATCACACTAAAATGGGAATGTGCATTTTCTACTAGCCATGGGGTCTCTCTGTGGTCAGAGAGGAGGGGTGGAACAGCTTCCTTAGGCAGGCACTTTGGGTTCAGGGACTGACAGGCACATCTAACTCTCCAGAAGGATCATGCCATTTGCTTTCTTTCATGCCTTTAAGCATCTCTCCTCTGTCCTCTTTGACCAGGCAGCCATGTCTGTCTCTGATTTAGATGTGATCAAGTCAACATCTGAACACCTAGCACTTCCCAAGGGAGGATTTCAGAGGATTGTATTGCTGGTGGCAGTGGGTATTTTCTTAATGTTTGTGAAGAGAGATTTACATCCTGCAGTGATCAGCGTGCAGTTCTGTAAGGATATTACACTGGATAACCCTGGTGCCATCTCCTTTGGCTCTGATTTCCAGCACCCAGGCTGAATGATGAGACTAATGAATGCAAGAGTCCAACATATTTGTCAAAATGCACTCAAAGTCCCATTGTTTGACTCCATAGGGAATTTCATTAATTAGTGGCTCTGAACATTATCCAGCAGCACACTGGCCTCCACTGGCCAGCCCTAGGCTTGGCTTGTGCCAGCTTTGCAGGCTCTGTCTCTCACAACCAGGCAGTGGAAGGGGATTGCAGGCAGTTCTGAACCTATGCACCAATGAGGTGGAATTTTTATCAAACTTTCTCCACTATAAACTTGTTCTCGCTTGTTTTCTTTATTTCCCAGTCTAAAGTTGGGATATTTCACCTCCCCGTGATTATCTGTTGTGTCATTTCCAGGTTGAACTAAGCTAAGAGGAGCTGTACACCTTCCACTAGTGCTGTGTGGGCCCTCTAGCAGGGAGGGGGTCTGCTGGCCCTGCTCACATGACACATCTTTCAGCAAAATGGTCTTGGGAAGAAAAAAGCCATGCTTGAAAGAGGGAATGGGAGTGAGCAAAAAGTTTTCCATTTAAAGTTGGTTAATGCCTTGATAAAATGAATGAAACAGTGTGCTGTGCATAACTCAGAGTATAGAGTACGTGGTGTGACAGACATTACCTCTTCTCTCTCTTGCCACCCTTTGGGCAATAATATCACCAGGCTCTGGAAGAACACTCTAACTCCAGGTAAGCTCAGAGATAAGCTGAGAGGCTTTCGCCATTTAAACCTCTTTAGGGTCCTAATGTATTAACAGGAGATTTACGTAGACCAAAAGTTACATAAATAGACATTTATGGAAAAGCTCTTTTTCATTTGGGTGCCAAAATTTTACTTCTCTCTGAAAGCAAAGGCATTGCATTGGCATTTAACACTATGGCTGATATTTCCTTCCCCCAGGGCTCTGAAATTGTGTTTTGAAAGATCAATAACATGTCTGTGTGAGGTCTGCAAGTTTGGCTTTGTTAAAGAGTATTAAAGTATATAGAGTTTGATACTTTCTTTGATTCCACATTAAAGCAAGCATTTCTCCACTATTTAAAGCTGCCATTTTGACCTTTATCACTGTATTAGAAAGCAGCAACCAGCTCAGCTATTTACGGGAATTGTTTGCCTTCTACGAACTCAGATTAGCTGTTCTGGTAACACACTATTATTGTACACTATTATAACCATTCACTAGTAACTCTTCAACACAATGAATCTCTGTATTCTGAAGAAACTAGAGCACTCAGTGGGTCCAGTGCCCATTACTCAAAGGATTTTGGACCAGGGTTTGTCTCTGAATTACAGAAAACATTAACCATCCAGAAACTAATTGTGCAACATTCTCTTTAGTTACTGAGTCCTTGAAATATCCATTGATTTTTCATAAGACGTAAAAGGTCTTTGCAATATTCTCTCAGTGTTTTTAGGGAAAATGGGTAAGTGGGCACTAATTACAGGATTTAATGGCTGAAGAGTCTCATTAAAGAAGATCCATAAGGACCAACTGTCTAGGTTGGGAGACACAGTATTTTCACTTCTGGAGGAAGGCTAGGAAGGCCTGTGTTTGTGCTTAGCACCCTCTCACTAGACAGAGTCATTGCTTTTTCTAAACTACAGGTGTGGCATGCTCTACAGGTGACACAAAACCCCTGGTCTGTACATCATCTTTATGGGGACGCAGAAGATCCCACCTAATCATATTTTACCAGTGAAAGTGGTGTGATAGTTCAAGGCACAGAACCCCTGGTCTGTACATCATCTTTATGGGGACGCAGAAGATCCCACCTAATCATACTTTACCAGTGAAAGTAGTGTGATAGTTCAAGGCCTGGAGGGGCAATGATACGTTTACCTTTGAGTCTTACATCAACAAATATTCACTAGGTGGACAGAGAATGGACCTTGATGCAAGAGTGGGAAAGATTCTGAGATCCCAGGTTAGTTATTGTCAAATATCAGATTTATAAAGCAGAAGAATGACATTTCTACCTGTAAGCATTGCACCATTCATTTGTCCAGTAACTTAAGGACTGATTGTCTCAAATGATGGATAATCTGAGCTACTGTGTTTCTGAACTTAAAAATGTTACTAAAAAACATTAGCCATGAGGGTGACTAATGTTCTTGTTCGTGCCAATGTTTGGCCAGTCTGAAAAGATGTAGGTTTAGTAAATGATCTCCAGACTTTGAGACTCTGCCCAGTTCTACATCCAAAGCTCATCAGCAAGAGGGAATAATTTGTGCCACTCTGAAGTAAAGAAATAACAGAATGAAAGCATTAATGCAAAAAGACAAAAGCCTGGCTTAAGCAGGGTACAGAAAAGTATTCAGCTGATTTTGAAAGCTGGTCTCCTCCTCTCAGCTGCACGGCACATACTGCAAGATAACTCTTGCTTTAAATGGAAGGGACCATTTATAACATACCCAATCCATAATTTAGAAGAATTTGGACATAAAGCATAATGTACAGTTCCATAACATGGCCTGAATCACTTGGAATTTTAACTGTAAAACTCAGAATCCAAGACTGCAGACTGAACTTTTCTGATGAATTAATTTTCCCCAATTAGAGATCTCATAGCTGTCCTTGTGTTGTGAGCAGTTCAGATTGTTCCATTCATTATTCTTTGCAGTTTTGTCAGCAGAACAATTTACTGCAGCCTGTCCATGTGTAGTGAATCTATAATGAATTATGGAAATTTGCTGTGAGAGCCTGACCTTTTCCAATGTTTGTTTCAGGATTTCCCAGTACTTTGGCTCTCCCATGCTTTAATGGTCTAGGCAGAAAGAAGTAATTTCAAATATTGCTTAAGAAATTCACTTAAAAATCTAGGTAGACACATGAAAACTCATCCTTACAAAGATATTATTTCCTGCTGCATAAAGTAGCGTAAATATTACACTGGGAGAAAATTTTGGAGGACATAGCATGCTACTCATTAGGTTTTCACCAAGGCAAGTAGAGTTATTTCAAACACAGAAAGTGTTTAAAGTTTTTTGTTGGTCAGATACACACTGCACAGCATGTGATCACCATTAATGTGGATTTCAAACAAGCTCAGAAGTGTGGCTCAGTTTTCTCACATATCCTGAAAGATAGTTTTTATCTCAGCAGTTGTATTAGTGAGATGCATTGGCCAAGTATTGTAATTTGAAAGTTTAATTCTGAAGCAGATAATTAACATGGGAAGGGAATCCTCTGACATTAACTTAAATGGCCTCTGATGGGCACAGAGTTGAATATCTCAGCTGGTGAAAGGATGCTGTGCTCTGGACATTTGAGGTTTAATATAAAGCCTTATAAATTCAGGGAGAAGCTTTCCTGGCTTTGAATTACTCTTCTGAGATCTAATTCAATATCAAGTCAAGCTGGATCCATTTCCTAAACAAAAACACAGGTATAGGCAGATAACAAAGGAGTTTCTGTATTCTTTCAGGCAGACAAAAAGTAAGAAGATTTTTTTCAGAAGTCTTGAGATAATGTCTAGTCCAAAAATCAGAATGGATGCAGAGGCATCCTCTTAAAATTATCATGACCACATTGATCCTTGATTTACTGGTGGCATGGTCAGACAAGCAGCACAGGTCCATCCTCTTAAGTTACATAGTAACTGCAATGCAATTTAAAATCCTTTGCTCTGAAGCGGATTTTAGCATATATGCTGACAAGGCTTCATAAGGGATTAGAAATTTATCTCTTGGCCTTTCTCTTCTTCCAGATAAAGACATGGCCTTCTTCAGCATTGGGATGCCCAGGTTGGACCATTTGTGCTTCTAAACCTGACTGTCATGGGACATTTAGAAAGCTGTGAATTCAGACCTTAATCAAGATGCAGAAATCCCAGAGCTAGCAATGGGAGAGGAGATAAAGAAACCTGCACTGCCATCTGCATTGAAAACCTTGGTTGTTCATAACGTAGCTGTGTCAGTGGAACCCCTTAAGGTTAATGGGCCATTACCTGGTGCTGTTGTTACTCTACTAACCTACAAGAGCAGTTTGCAGGGTGGAAAGTCCTTTTTTGCCCCTCGGTAAAATCCATCTATATGAGAAGTTTGTTGCATCACAAGTAGGCAAAAATGATGCTGTTTTGGTATAGGGGGCTGAATCATCTCCTACATTAAAATTTCCTGTTTGTAGAACACATTTTATGTTTGAAACTTACAGCAATTGTCTCTTGAATAGGGGAGAAGAAAACAAAAGGGAACTCACCTCATCTACTTACAGCATTACTTGATTTGCAGGCAAAACAAGACATTGCTTATATGTTACAATATTGTGATGAAATAAACCTATCAAATTGGGCAGGAGTTGTATGCTTGTGTATGGAGAGGGACGGATCCACTACTGCACTCACCTCTTGCTTCAGAGTTGCAGACCAAATTGTGATGAACCACAACAGAAATTATATTGGGGGGCAAAAACATGTGGAGAAAAGTGCTGACCTTTATGACATTTGGTGCATTCTGAAAAATCTATGCATTGGGGTGTTTTAAAATTTACTTACTATTGTAGTGTGTTTTATGTCCACAAAACATGATCATATTGGAGCTGCATTCTATTAGATGTTATATATGTAGATGTGAAGAGTTTCTGCCTTAAAGGATTTATAAATCAATGATTCTATTTCAGTTTAAACAGAAGTTATTTACTAAGCAAAGTCTTTAGGACTGCTCCCTGGTTATATTCTGTAATGATTTCCATATTTTGAGATATGCTGGGAAAGGAATTTCCTTAGCTAAAACAAGGCTTGATCTGAACAAACCACTGACCTGCTTGTCTGATAGCTGTTCGATATATATATATTTCCCAGTGACCAAGGTTTGTTTCACCTGGGGCTGGAAGCTCAGGAGCTTGGAAGGCTGGTGCCTGTGCTCCTGTTAGCAGAGCTCCACTAGATCACAAAGGGAACTCTTGTGGAAGCCAGGCTGCATCATCATGTTTCATCCCTGCTATCCAAGCCAGCAGCAAAGTCATTTAGTTTAGAGACAAGAAAGATCTTGTCTATGGTGGGGAGTGGGAGATTGTTCTGTGAGTATGTGAGTAATTTTAAAAGGTCTTCGTGTCAGGGATTTTTTTTGTCTTGGTTTTTAGGAAATTCCCTTTGCTATTTGATGTAACTTTTTCTTTACTGAGCTTTATCATTATGTCTCTACCAAAAGCTACATGGATGTGAAATCCTAAAGCACCATTTTCCGCAATTTATTTTCAAACAAACTACTTGAAAAATAGATTTTTGAACAGATTTTATAATTTAAATACTGAAACTATTAAAATCAGTACCAACTGCTCATAAGTTGAATAATTCCAGAATTTTATTTTTGTAAGGAATATACTGTTAGGGGTTTTTTTTCTTCTATGAGCTTTAGAACTAGCTGACACCTAAATTATTCAATTGTGTAATTATTCAATTATTTTATTGCAACAGCATTGATTGTGTAGAAAAGTGTGGAGAGCATTAGCAGTGATCAAGGGAAAACTTACATGACTTCCAGTAAGAAGACATTTTTCTACCAGATGCATTCATACTCTTTGCAAATGTACTTTGAGAGCTTGCTGAATATTTCTTGCTTTGGAATGAACTAGCACTACTTTTTATGTACTCCTGAAACAGAGATGTCCTTTAACAAGGATTTGGGCCTGTTATGAACTTTCTGTGGGTGGCAGCTCACATCCAAAGCAGACTCCTACAAAGTGCAGGAAATTGCT
Organism: Grantiella picta; assembly: GCA_013397955.1. Taxonomy (NCBI): domain Eukaryota; kingdom Metazoa; phylum Chordata; class Aves; order Passeriformes; family Meliphagidae; genus Grantiella; species Grantiella picta. The sequence continues at coordinate 462,283 of VZRM01007975.1, read as the reverse complement.
GCAGATACTGAGAGAAAGTCCAGCAGAAGTTGGGAACCTTCACTAGTTCTATGAACTTATGATATGTCAGTTTTCTACCAAATGCACATGGCTCAGCTCCTGTCACAGAAATACAGTCTGGCATATAAAGGTAGGCCAGCTCTGATTTCATCTGCCCTTAATGCAGTGGACTATATGATATGTTCATTCAGTACTTGTGGACTGGAACTATCACTGTAGGGTGAGTGATTTGGACTCAGTGGGGTGGGAATTGCTACAGCCCTGTGGTGCAGCAGAATTCTTAAACATGTGACAGTGGTACATGTGACTAGTGGTACTGCAAGGAGAATTACTACAGAAGCACCAAACTGCTAAAGGCAATACACCTAAAAAAATCCCTTTATTATGGCTAAGACTGTAGGATCTAACGTCTTACCATGACCTCATTGGAATATTTCCCCTCAGGAACTGTTTGGATGCTTTTTGTGAACAGGTTCTCTGCAGGAATTTTGTTTCCAATGTTATGACACATAATAAACACACATTTTGTTTTTGAGGTATTTTGGTGCTTCTGCATTTGTTCTTTAATAAAGCTAGAAAGTGTGGAGGAGACTGGAAATTAAACAGACTGAATATATAAAGCTTTCTCTTTCGCCGCACAGTAAAAATACCAGTTTCAGATCAAGTTACAAATGATCCTTTAAGGCAGATTAATTCAAATGTGCTCTCTCCACCCTATTAAACTGTCATCTTCCCCGGAGTGGGGATAGGTAAAAACCAAACGCACAGATCACAATGACCCTGGTCACTGTGTGGGAGTTGAAAACTCATCTGATGAGGGGTTTGTGAATGACCTTTCGCTTTGTATCAGGCCGCATCGCTCTCTCCGGCCAAATACCCATTTAATCCTTGATCTAGTGCAGGTGAAGTTGTTTACGAGCCCCTCGCTGCACACGTGCGAGCCCCGAATTCCCGGCAGGAGCGAGCAGTGCCCGGGCGAGCCAGGCTGCCGGCAGCGGGAGCACCGCTGGAGGGCGAGCGGAGGAAGCGCTCCGCTCCAAAACAGCCCGAGCGCTCCCCTGCTTTTCCTCCTGCCTCGGCCCCTAATTAGACCTGTGCCTCACACCGCTGCGTGTGAAACTTGGGCTTCTTTCAGAACCTCTGATGCAAGTTTCTTTGTCTTTCTGACATTAACAGTGTAACTTCTTCATGAAGTTCTTCTCATGTTCTTCTCACTACTCATAACAAAGAGTCAATGAGTCACACTGAGTCACTGAAGTATTCCCAGAATTATACTTCTTAGACTTTAGAAAATGTCAGAACAATAACTGTGTTTCCCCTCATGCTTTTGGAAAAATACAAAACATGAATCCCATTAGTTTAAATAATTCTGGTACTGGATAATTGTATTGGTCGCAGTTTTTTTTCTTTGATGACACATGTTTTACAGTCAAGTTGAAACAATAGGAAGACAGAAGGAAAAAAGCATGGTATCCTGTGGTATCATTAGCACCAGCGGTATCATTATCTTCTCTTTGTTTTTAGAAATAACCTAGTGAAAGGCTCTTTCAAAAGCTAAATGCCTTTGTTCAATCCTTTCTCTGAATCTCTTTACCAGCACAAAAGACTTTAGCCTAAGAATCAACACAAAACCCTGAAGAACAAGGACAAACAGAACAAATGTTCTGCTGATCTTGTGTTATAACGTAGCATAACTTTTGATTTCTGCTTAGCCAGGAGACAAGGTTTTTGTGTTTATAAAGGTCAGGATTTTGGTACTCTCTGAAGTCCTGAAGATCTGTTTCTGATCCCTTCATTCAGCACATACTAGGAAGTGACGAATCTGTATAACTTGCTTTAGAAGTATTAATACACTTTAAAAGCATTCTTAAATTATTTAGCTTATCAGTAAATCAACTGAATGACATTTCTACTTTGCAAATTTTTCCCTGCAATTAAAGGACTGTATTTATTTTAAGTGACTCCTCTCCTCTACAGAGTTTGTACTTCAGTTACTTTTAGACAACCTCTTAAGACAACAGTAGCCTGAGCCTTATATATTCCGTCAAACTTCTGACTCCACTGCGAAAAAACTAGCTTCTACTAATGCTGGCAGTAGGATCCACATGCATTTTTCAGCTGGATATATTAACAGTCCCTGTAGAGGTGATGTTTCAAATTCAAAGCCAGAGTAACTACACAGTCTGCATTATTTGTTGCTCTTTCACCATAATCCAGAGCGATGGTGAACAGATGCAATATGCTTCTTTTGATCAGTGATTTCCTGTCCTCAAAGGACCTTGTGAAATTGCCTCTCCTTCCCATTTCCAGATGGTCTTTCAGAGGTTCTGTTGAATTAGGTTTTGAAAATATTGTCTAAACATTATCTCGTTCCGTTCCCTGTGATTATGTTTTTATTACTTTTATGATAGGGGCTTGCTGGACACTGCCTGATCTGAACACAGGCTGTTTTTGCCTGGGTCTTGGGTGGCACCACATCCAAGTTGTCCTTGAAATCTACCCGATAATTCTGCAGACAAATTAATCATGAATGGTCTAGAAATGTAGAATTTACGTGAATGTCTTTTCACTCAGGGCAGCTTTATCTTATCATAGCTCTCAGGGTCTTCAATCCTCCCTGTCACAATCTAGTGGATACCTGTGGGCAGAAGCTCTGGTGTTGTCTTATTAGCAGTGGATTTAAGACACATATTTTGTTTCTCCAAGGGTTTGTTTTGCACACTGACTTGGAGAAAGTACAAGCAGCAACACTTAATAAATTTTTCTTTGGCAAGAAATTCACCAGCTATCAGTTTTCTATTTCTTGTCCACACAGTTTTCCATAGAAAGTTTGAGCTGTGGATCATAAGAATTGTCTTTGAAAAGCCTCCTATTAACGTTTCTCAAATGTGGAGAAGTATAGAGGTTTCTGTTTCCCAAAATATTTCCATGGATCATGTTCTGATTAAAAATGTATGTCTCCTATTATGTGCATGAGCTGTCTCCCCTGAGATGCGAAGCTTGTGACCTACTTTGAAAACAGCACTAGTGAAGTTTCCCGACTTTTGCTGGACTCTTTCTCAGTATCTGCAGCAATTTCCTGCACTTTGCAGGAGTCTGCTTTGGATGTGACCTGCTGCCCACAGTAACTCTTGCTGTCATCCATCTTTATGTTGGCAAACTTCCATTTTATGCCAACACTCCTGCAAGAACCACTGACAATGAATCATGTCAAGTCACCATAATTCTTTCTTGGTTAAAGAGATTTATTTTGATAACCTGGAGCTCTGGACTCCATGAACCATCTGGATGGCTGGGCCCTTGTTCCTTGGCCTTTGGTAGCTGGATGATTTCATGAATCTGATGCAGAGTTGAGTACATTTATCTTATTCTTCCTTGTGTTCAAGGTTTGGATTGCTCTGTGCTACCTTTCACTCCCACTAAAATCTTTCCATTTTTCTGTCATCTGCTGCCAAAGTACCAGAGCAAACTAATATTTGATCAGAGTAAACTGATAAATATGATATAAACTGTCAGAGTATTTCTGGAGACATTGTGGTGCTGGTTTCTCCTGCCCTTGTCATATAACAATACCCCTACTGAAACAGCTGCCTCTCTACCTTCCCTTAAAAGGGGTTGAGCCTGCCTGCCTACCTACCTGCCTGCCTGCCTTGATGCTCAAGTGACTGCACAGATATTTCTGTAGGAGAGAACAAACCATACTAGCAATATAGCAGAGTATGAATGGGGCAAGAGGAAGCCTCAGGAGAGGTTTAATGGAATAAAGGGAGACTGGAGAGAAAGGAGATGTGAGGCACTAGGAGGGGACTGAGGATGAGTAAGCAGAGAGCTAGAGATGTTATGTGGGAATATAATCAAAGAGAAAGAAGGATGAGGAGGTAACCTGAAATGGAGAGGGTTTTTTGGTGAAAAAAAAGTGGCCAGAAGTAGGTATGCAAATCATTACAAGAAATGAGGGAAAAGAACATTCTGTAGAGGATGAGGAAGTACAGGAAACATCGTAGTACATCGGGAAGAAGGAAGAGGATCTCCTCTGTTTCTGTCCTCTCCCTGGACAGGAGATGTTACTGGAGACCCTGTTACCTCAGCCAGCTGGAGGAGGAAGAGTGCCCTTGTGTGCCTGTGTGGACTTCAATCTTGATTAAGATATCTTACAGTGGGGAAGTGGGGGACATTTAATTTTAAAAGTTTACTGTAAAAACATGGTGTGATGGGATGATTTTGTTTTGATATGAAATTGGCAGCCACAGTCTGGTTTATTTCACAGTGCTTGCAACTTCTTGATGTGCATCTACAGGAGAAAGATATTTTCCACCTCTGTATCCTTTATGAGTTTACTTCAAATTAAATTTATTCAGCTCTCTAAAGATACTTAAAGAGATTCTGTCACGCTTAAGAGGGCCCCAAATACATTATCTTATTAGTTATGATCTTTTGATTAGACTTTGCCTTCAGTTTAACAATAATCTCCTTTGAGGAAAAATTGTTATTGAGGAGTACATTCGGATACTGAGAATACATTCTCTCACTTTTTTGGATAAAAATTCTATGTGTACCATAAATTTTACTATTCCCAACAAAATAGAAAAATATATACAAATATAAACTAGACTTTTAAAACTTTTAAAACTTCCTGCATCAAATGGTTTAAGCTATTCTTTTTTTTTTTCTTTTAGTGGCTAAAGCTCAGAGCATTTCAGAGGAATTTACCAATAAAGATGCATTTGTTAATGTGGGAAAATTATGTTATTCTGCTTCTTATAGAAGAAACACCTGCATAGAGGAGTTTAGTTTTGAATTTGATGTGCAAAAGTGTTTCTATGTGTGTGAATCTGTAGTTCTTTCAGATGCGCCAAATAAGGGTTAATGTTATCTCTAGCCCAGAATCTGTTTATTAGCACTAGCATGCCACTGAGTTCCAGCTCACATATCTGCTGAGTGAAAAGGATATTAAAGCACTAACCTAAGAGACTGAAGCAGTAAAATCCATTTGTGAAGATCATCATTGTGGCACAATGTTATTCCAAAATAACAGCAGCAAAAAATTTCAGTGTAATATTGAAGCATGAATGTGTGTTTCTTCACTTGGGTAATCACGTATCTCCTGCCACTATCTCCACTGTATGTTTTCTGTTACATTTTGCAGCTCTAATTCTGCTGGTTTTCCACAGCTCCTTATCAGGGCAACCCTCTAAGCATGCTGCAGAGCTTCACGTCTCTACACGTGGGGACAACACAGTGAATGGGCCAGCAGAGGGAAATTTGAGGAATGTTTGCTAAATTGATTCAAGAAAGCAGACATTTCTAGGAGACAGGGTTCAGATCGATATTCTGGTCTGGCCTGTTGTAAGCAGCGTCTATATATTTGCTTGAGCTGGAGGATAAGAGAACATGTTCTGTGTGTTGGTTAAATTCTTACTGCTTTCACAAAGATTTTGCTTAATCAGAACCTTAGAAGCTGACCAGAAATGTTTCTTATGTAAAGGTAAACACAATTTTATCAAATCCATGTTATTTGATAGTCCTGTGAATTATTTGGGATATTATATAGATGGCCTAGGCTACAGAGGAACTGATTTTGGCATTTTCTAGAAATCAAATGGGAGCATTTTATTGTTGCTGAGAGTCACTGGAAACTGTGTGCTTCACGCAAGAAGATATTTCCTTGCAGGTAGTGAAGGAACAGAAGTTTGCTACGAGTACTGCACACAGCAAACTCTGGTTCATCCAACTGACCCCATCATTACCATGCTAGGGCCAGCACTGGTCCATTGCTTCCTTCTGGGTTCCTGGTTTTGGAAGAGTGGGGGAAAGGGCTGTTTGCCCACTGTTGTTTGAACAAAACCTAATAAACCAGGCCCTGCCTCTCCCAGGTGAGACTTTGCAAAGAGTCTCTGCCTGTGGCAGAAAGGTTACTAATTAAAGACTTTGCCCAAGTAGCCAAGCTGACAGACGAGTTATTAGTAAAGAAAAGTGCTGCTGTGTTGAGCCATTCAGATTGAGCGACCATGTTTCCCCCAGGAGGTGCAGAACTGGTTTGTGAGGACATCTTGCATCTGACCACACAGCAGTAGCACTAGAGCAGCATTCATTATTGGAAGGAAAAAAGATGATGCATTTTTCCAGCACAGCACGTGGTTAGATGGGACTGTGGCCTTTCACCCTGACATTCTCAGCAAAAGTTGCACTTTGTGTAAGTGACTCACAGGACATGCCAGCTTCGGTAGTTAGGAAACGTGTCTGTGCCCTCTGGCTTCATTAGAAACCAATAAGCAGAACAGTAAACAGACTACGAGTTTTTGGCATTTTGGGTAAGGTTGCTTTTAAAATGCTCTTCTGTATTTGAAAGGAGGACATGACTCACTTAGCAGAGTTACATTATAAATGCTCGCTTGAAAGTGCCCCATAATAGCGCTTTTCATTCAGGCTCTTTGCTCACAGGGCTGGGAAGAGTACACCCTGCCACTCAGACCTGTTGTCCTTTTTTCATTTGTTAAAGCAATGCTTTGATGCTGGCATGGAGACAGCTGCAAACTTAGTGGGGCTAAACACCAGTTTTCTCTGATCAGTCTTTGCCAGGGTCTTTGCATATCAGCTCTCAAAACACCCACAGGAAAGATCTGAGGAACAAACATAAGTTACAGTGTTATTGTCACTTTGGTGTACAGTAGTGAGTTTGTCAAGGATAGAGAGAAGCTTTTTGTTCAGTAATTGCATTAAGATACAATTTTAGGTTTTAAAAAAATCTATAGGATCAAAGTGAAGCTCTTTAATCAGAATCCTTTGGTGGCCAGTTGCTGACCCTGTACAGTTTTTAGTTCCTGTTTATGTTCCTGAGTTGCTGCAGACTGCAAACTCCTCTGGCTTTCCATGAGGAGGAGTGAGACTCATCCCCACTTTGTTCCTCCACTATATTTAAAGGCTTAGATTTAGAGAGCTGAGCACTTGAAATAGCCCCTAAATGACACTCAGAGGTCATCACACTTGCAGTGGTATTTTTCCTGCTCTAAAAATCTGTCCTTTTTAATTGTCTTTGAATTGTCAAATGACTTCATTGAATTTACCTCATTAGGAAAATTATTCCGAAAATTACCTTCAATGACAACACTAGAGACTGTAGTGGAAAACAATTGCTGAAACAACCACAAAGTAAGATCAATATTACCATGCATTTGAGGTGAAGATTGCTAAGATCTGGAATTGAAACACATGGTATTTACTGAAAATCAATAGTTATACTAGAGGTACCACAAAGAACAGAGCCAAATCAGTTTACCTTATCTGAGGTAAATCCGATACAATTAGCAAACTTATATTTGCACATTTCATTTAAATGAATACTGAATAGCCAAATACTGAATAGAAGCAACAAATAATTTCAGGAAAAGCACACAAGTGTATGTGTGTAATGTAACTGTAGAACCTAATGAGATAAACAAAAAAGCACCAATCATAAATGATTAGCAATATGTCAACATTATGAATTAATTTTTAATAACATGTACAAGGTTTCCTGAGCAAAATTTCTTACATAAGATTTGTATTCCCAAAGCATGGTAATTTCTAACCAGATGCTCAGTGGTATTGATGATTATATGAATAAATAGTAAGCCCTTTGGGGGAATATGGGAATAATATATTTAGGAAGAAAGGAATGATTTACAGTCTGCTTGAATATGAAATTTTAGATGATTTCACTTCAACTCTGCTCTTAAGAGGCTTTCTCTTCAACTCAGCTAAAGGTTTTGTTAAAGGTTGAGCTATCACCAAACGTGTAACTGTCCCCACTGAGATTAAATTCTTAAAGGAAAGAATTAATGTTATTTCTGATCTTCCATTGCCTGTGTTCAGAGCAGCTATAATGATAAGCACAAAGCACTGTTGCATGGAATGTTGTAGCAGTAAGACAATTAGGAAAATACTTGGGAAGCAAATATTTTAAAGTGTATCTCATCTTGTTCTACTTAGAGATATATGTTATGGATATGTTTGGTTTAATTTGAACAATTCAATTTAATTTGAATAATTCGAGCAAGGACTTGAAAAATTTAAGTACCAGAGACCACATTTGTGAATTTTTTGCTTGAACAACCATGTTATTTTAAAGGGGATATTATAGATGTATGGATATCTTTCATTGTCTATTTGGCTGCAGAATAAAATTCTTTCTGTGAGCCCTGATCAAAAATCAGAGATGGCTTGAAAATCATCCTGTTCCAAGCCCCCTGCATGGGTAGGGACACCATCCACTAAATCAGGTCTGCAGGTCTTTGAGGCTTATTGAAAGATAGCTTGAGCAACTGTAGAGTATGGAACCTGCATAGGAGCTGTACAAATGCAGGATGCTTGAGAAAGTGTCTGAAGGAACGGCTGTGGGGGAGTTTGAATTAAACTAGTACTTGAAGGGTTATCTTCTCTTTGGTTCCTTTTCCCTTTGCCTGATTCAGTTTTAAATAGAAATGAAGTATTTTTAATTTTAAAATTATTCTCTTTCTCTTATAGCATGTAAATAAGTGCGACAATGAGTTGTTTCAAGACATCTGTAGTATAATAAAAATCTAGATAAAAGTGAAAAACTGGCCTTATGTAAATATATCCCCTTAATTATTGTCTACATGAAACTGATTAAAAATCCCAGAATATCCAAATGTCGGTTTGTATCTTGAATAAAACCTTGGAATGAGAACACCATAAGAAATTTCAAAGTTAGACACAAAACCATAATATGTCTAGGATATGTACAGTTCTGTTAGCTCTTCTTAGATTTACTGAATTATCTATTTATACTGTTGTATTTTGGCATAGTGGATATGAACCTTCACAAAATAACTACAGCCAAATGTCCTTTAATATTAAAAAATCCCCACATTTACTATTTAAATTAGCTTAATTGTTATTTCGCTCTCATTAAGCTGAAATAATATACACCTCTCTCTCTCTCCTAAATATATACATTCAAGGAGTGAACTGCAAACTTTGAGAAGCATAATATATAAAATATCGAGGGGAGAAGCATGCTATAATGAAGAAAGTATTAAAAAGTGTATAAATAATTCATATAATGTAGTTAAGAACTCGGGTCTCCAGTGTTAGATTCTTGTTTGCGCTTGGTTTTCTAGTGATGTTTTGGTTGCAAGGATTGAAATACTGCCTGGTGGAAATCAAAACCAGAATTTATTTAGGATTCTAATGAAAATTCTATTGGTACAGTTAAATGAGAACATGGTCTGAAATGCTGTTTGAAAACAAATCATACTGGATAAAATGTCTCTGCCTTCTATGGAGAAAAGTTTTCAAATAGGTTATGTGTTGTGTAATATCAAGTGTGTTGAGAAGCTTAGAAAAAAGTCATTGATTCCAGCTGAGATTCATTCTGAGCTTCTGGCTTACTTTGAGTGATGATCTCAAAGTGAAACTCAAAGATTTCATAGCATTGTGAAGCCAAAACATGAATACTGTTTACTCAGACCTAGAAGAACTGAAACTGCTGATTCTCGTACAGCTGTTGCACCCATTTTTCTGCATTAGTGGCTTTGCTCATTGATAAACAAAAATGGAAACTGAATCTCCTTGGGCACTTTCTGTTTTCTCAACTGTCCCCTATAATGTCTCTCTACTGATTTGTTTATTTTCCTCAGATTTTGACCAAACAACATGTGCAGAAATCAGGCAGGGAAAAGGACAATGTGTGGGGCAGGGTTCTGGGTCAGCTGGGTACTGGCCTGTTGTTGAGTGGATCAGGGACATTGTGCTGCCCTCTGGCACCATTCCCACCTGGCACTGGGGCTGCTAAGTAGAGCAATGAAAGTCACTCCAGTTTGTCCCCAACTAAGTGAAAGGTTTTGACATTTAGTGTGTCACCTGCCAGAAGACTGTTTGTTTTGCCAACAGCTGGTGAAAGGGAAACACAGGCCCTCTAAACCCATTTCTTTGTAAGCAAAGGGAAAGCTGCTTATAGTTGACTTTATTTTCAAGGGTGGTCAGCTAGGCACTCACACACTGCTGTTTTGGACATTAAAAAGCTCCACAGTGTTCTGCTATTTCACTTAGCTTTGCTGTTAGCAAATTTTATTGTGCTCTATTGCTCAGTCCGTGTTTACTGGAGGCATGAACTCTGCCTTGTGAACTTGTCCTTAAAGCCCTCCAGAAGGCAGTGTGAGCAGGGAGCACCAAAAACTGGAGATTTCTACATCACTAGAGACTGACTGTAGCTTAAATATGTATCAACCCTTGTCTTGCTACCTGTCTATCAGGAAAACATTGCACCTTTTGACAGGAATCAAAAAAAACAATGAACACTGTGCTGGAGGCACTGAGTGTGATCTAGCTAACACATTCGTTGAGGAAATCTTCTGTCTCACATCTAGAAGAGATATATATGAGATATATATATATATATGCTTTCTCTGTAGATTGAAAAATAATTTTATTATGAAGGAACTGCATGAAAATCAAGCGAATTCATGCAGTTCCTTCATAATACAGGAGCTGTGCTCGTTAATGCACTTGCAGTAGTTGTAATAACAGTAACGATTATTAGTCTTGACGTAGCAAAATGCCAGCTTACATGTCTGCATTTCTTGTTTTGGGAAGTTATTAAATTATTGCTAAAAATTATTGTCTATTGGTACAGCAAGTATGTCTTGTTTCACTTGAGAAAATGTTGCACTTCACTGGGTCAGTAGAACTATAATACATGTCTTTAATCATAGTTTTCTTCTAAATAATGCACACAGCCCATTATAAAGCTCATCTGATATCAAAAATTTAAGGCTGATCCATTCCCACAAGAAACGTTGATGTTTTTGAGGTTAAGCCCCTAAACAACTGAGAAATTTGCAACATTTTGCAGGAGGAAATTTGATTCCACATTAAGCTATCATAAAGAATGCCAAAACACATCACGTAATGGTGGCAATTTGCTAATTAGTATACACATGATTAAAAGAAAATACTCTTCTTTCCATTTAATTCCTCAAACGTTGAAGAACATATGAAGCAGAAACACCTAAGACCAGCAAAACTAGGGTCCTTGAGGAAGTGCTTAGGTGGTCCTACCTTCCCATGGCATCATGTTTGTTCAAGGAAAAGTCAGAAACAGCAAGACATTTTTGAGATGACATGTTAAATTGACCGGTAAAAATATTTTGTTTTTGCTTAGGCACGAACACCGTTCTGTAAGCAGCGATAAATTGTCTCAACTCTTGGCAGCAAGTTGTCATTAAGGCTCCAGAATGAGCTGGTGGCAACCCTCTGACTGAGGAGATGTCTCAGTGCTGGCTGGGCAGGGAGCCTGGCTGAGGCACACCTTCTTACCTGCAGAGTAGCTCCACGTGTGCCACGGTAAGGTATTGCTCTCCCACAGCCTTGTGTGGTCATGTCTCGTAGCATCCACCACACTTCCTTGGTCACCTGTCAGATTTAGGAGAGCTTTCCTGGCACACAGGTGAACTGTAGGAGGAGACGGTGAGAAATAACCCCAAACTCCCAACCCCATATTAAGCTTTAAACAAAACAAAACAAAATCCTTTGAAATTGTCTGCAAAGATTCTGTGGACACTGGCATTATTTGCACACAGTTTTTTTGCTATTGGCCCAGATAAACAGAAAATACCGGGGTTTGTGGTGATTTTTGATTTTGTTTTTCTAAAGTTTTTTTGGTGAATAAACATACTTCTGGAGCTTAGTACTAGTCTTAAACTATCCAAGATAGACATTTTTACAGGTATTTTTACCATGCACAAAGACATTTTGCAAGCAGGATATACATTGCTAAAGAGTATTAACTAAATATTTATCAGCCAATCAGTCATCAGTCAAGGTGAGAAGTTAGCCTGTGCTGCCCTTTGGAACTGTCTGGTCCTTGCTGAGTTGCCATCTGCCAGTGCTCTGCTTTCTTTCCTTAGGGTTTTGTGTTGCTTTACTATTTTTCCTTTCACATGCTTGAGTTGTTAACTCTTACCAATTATTCAACATTTACATCTCTCTCTGTGTTTTCACCTTGGGTTTGTTGAGGCTTTTTTTAAGCTTTAGCTCATGCAGTTTTTAAAACCTTAACAACAGGTTTACCAATAAAATTAAACTGAGATCATACAGCTTGGCTCCATCAAGCTATACTTGGGATAATAGATGGCTGAACCCTGGGGCCACAGGTTTCAGCTGCAGCAAGCTCTGTGCAGGTTTACGAGCTGCCTGCACAGCAATAGCTGGTGATTAATTTTATGGTCTTCTCTGTGATTTCATGCTTTTCCTGAACAAGATGCTTATTGGAACATCTATATTTTTTGATCTGGTTAGATCTATAGCAGAGAGCTATCCTTTGAGTCTGGTATGCTTAGCAGTGGTAATATACTTTCAGAATGAAGATGTTCTATAACTCTTAGCTTTACAGTGGGCCATATTGAAAAAACACCATAAAGAAAGAAGAGTGTCATTTGTTCTGCTGAAGATAACCTTCCTGTTCTGCTGAAGATGATTTTCCCTCTTTAGGTGATCCTGAGTTAGAGTTGGCTGAAACTATGACAGGACCCAGCTTGAGGGGAAGTATGGAGCAGACACAGACAGGCCTCTCTTGGAGGTACAGAATGAAAGGACAAAATGCCATGGCAGAAAGCTGTAGCACGGCAGATTTTGCCTAGATACACAGAAAAAAAAAAGTGAACACTATTTAAAGAGAGAGACTTAAAGTACTGCAATAGGTTACAAAGAGAGACTTTGGAATTTTCCTACTCAGATCTTTTCAGAATGTCACTGTACAAGACCCCAAGGAAACCAATTGAGTATCCAAGTTAGTTCAGCTTTGAGTAAGAAGTTGGAAGAGAGCTCTTCATAGTTCCCTTCCAAGTTAATTTTTTCCTGTGATTCTCTGCTGATACATTACATATCTTACCTCAGGGTCTTCTCTTTTTGTGTTCCTGACTGAGCTGTTGAGCAGGAACTTAAAAGATAGTACATAATTCATAATTCTTCACCAGATTGGGAAGGGCAAGAAATAATCCAAAATAAAACTAGTCCTTCAGACTGTCAGATTTCAAAGAGGTGGACTAATTCCAGCTTTTGAATCCTGCAGTCTTATTCAAGCAACTCACATATCCATGCATATTCAAGTTCTTATAAGTTAATACTGGCAATGTAGAACTTGATTATCTAATTAAAATTTCATTTCACTCTGATAAATTGCTTTATTTTTTTAAGCCATCTGGGCAGAAAACCATCTACAGAAATACAGATGTTAAATGACTGAACAAAGTTTTTTTCCTAACTTTGGTTTAAACCTTTAAACTTGAAAATATCTTCCTCAATCAACACTTGACCACCCCAATTCTATCACTCCCCTTGTTAAGCTGGGCATGTCTCAGAAGATTCTCACTAAATGATTTGAAAAAATATTCTCCATATACATGTTCACTGATGTGTTTTGCTATACCCATGTAGATTAAATTTTTTTTTTCAGTCTACTAAACAAACATTTTGTGGTACAGATTTGACTTGACAGGCCCATTTGACTGATAGGACATGTCTCAATCTGGAGTGAAGCAAATGCACTGGGGTTTCAGGAAAGATGTTAACATGTGTGGAGGGTTACTGGTTGTGAGCACCGTGCTCCTGCCTGGTTTTCCACTGCCTTTAGAAGAGACTGATGTTCTTGTCTGATCTTTTTCTAATTGCTCCTTCAACTTTCATTAAAACTAAGAAATGTGTTGGCATTCCAAAGAGAGCATAATTATGACAACATTGCTTCTTCCTATTGTATATGAGCAACTTGAATATAAGAACTATTATATTTTGAAATAGTATAATCTTTTTGTTGCCAAAGATATTAAGCTTATAGTCTTCATCCCTTTTCATATGATCCTGTTTTCTATTTAGAATACTCAGCCTAATTTGCAGGTATGATTTTGTTGGGTGTTTTGAGAACAAACCACTCTGTCACATGAATACAAGGGTAACACATTACTGTACACTATTTGTTTTGCACCAATTGCCAACAGTATGTTATAAAATTGCACAATTCTGAAATTGTGCTGTTCTGATAATTGCACATTGATTCTCTGGAAGTCCATGCTTTACACATGACAAAAAGGTTTCAGCTGTTGCAATGGTTTCTATTTGATGCTCTAAAGCCCAGGGAAAATTAACATTGACTTAACTGGACTTTGTATTGTATCCTGTTGGAGGGATCTCACCTAAATACAGAGGTCTGAAATCAATTAGACACTGAAATAAATCAGCATAAGCTGAATTTCTAGTTTGTCATTCTTGTTAATATGAGGAGAAATGCACCTCCAGAAGCAAATTCGGACAGCTGAATCTGTATCTGTGGGAAGAATTCATCACACTACATTAACACGTTCTCCTTCTCTATTAGTAACTGTACATTTTCTTATCGGAACAAGATCTACCTTATCCTTTCATTTAGGCATCTATTTTTGTTTTAATCTTTAACAGTGTCACTTCAGAGAGAGAGAGAGATGAGCTTGCACCACTATAAACTAATGATTAAAACTTTGTCTAAAAGGTCATTTATTCACCTGTGGTGGTACGAGTCCCAGCAAGAGTCTGCTCAGTCCCTTCTCTGCACTAAGTGGCAGACCCAGCCCGACATAAAGTATCAGCACCCTTTATTTACTGATGAAAAGGAAAGGTTCTTTAAAAGTTCTTCTATAACTTTAAATCCATATAAGCCTATTTTCCATGCTTTTTGTAATTTTTCTAGGAGTTCACATATTGTAATCCATTGTTGAATTTCACTTCCTTCCTGAAAGTCCCTCTTGCATTTTTGTTTGATGTGGGCTGGTGTCTGTCTCCAGGAAGCAATTGCCCTGTCTGCATTAACCGCCTCTAAAATGTGTACAGAATGCTCTGGATGCGCACAGTGATCCCATGTGTACAACACCTACCCAGCAGCAGCCTGTGCTGAGGTCCTGACCACAGAGCTATCTGGACCCAGCTCCTGGCACCACTGCAATGCTCCTATGTGGTTGTGCATGAAGATATGAACAGGGCAGCCTCGTGTATTAAAGGTCCATTCACAAGCCCTGCACCACACTCTGCGAGTACACCATGTGGAAAAGAGCAACCAAGGCCACACAGGGACACAAACAAACAGAATCGAGAGCCCTTAGGCAGTAATGCTAAACTCAGAAACCAAGAAAGTAATCAGTGGAAAGCAAAACCCAGAGGAATGAATTAATTATGAACAGCGGAGTCCGTGGGTTGCTGATATGTTATCTTTGCCAGCCAACCTGACTCACCAGCATGCTGAGTCTCTCTAAACGGCTGCAGATACATTCAACTTGCCTTGTGCCCATAATCAGTCTCTTCAAAAGCTTTCTCAGACAGCGTGAGAAAAGCGTGACCTGACTCACGCAGAGCATGGCTACTCCCAGGAAACTTGAGTGCTCCAAAATCTTACCCTAGCTGGGAGCACTGCTATTGTCTGGGAGCTGAGGGGTGCCAGGAGAGCCTTCAGCAATCTAGTGAGCAGTTAATTAAAAGAAAACAAGTTACAGTTTCATCTCATTTGCTGAAGAAGGTGGTTGACTCTTTGTTGCAGCAGGCTACCAATGATTTGCTGTGCTGGGATGAAAGCCCATCCTCTTCATTCACTCCCCAGCAGAGGAAAATTACCAGTGTCAGGAAAACTCATTTTGTAGCATTAATCAGAATGGATTAAAATGGAACAATTTCTGAGCTGCCCTGCAAGAATAGCTGGGGGACATCAAAGGGGGCCTGTGAGCCACAAAACCACAAGGCTGTGTCCTCTGCTTTGAAATATTGTAGTGAGCCAAACATTTATTGGAATGACATGCTAACTGCATTGTGCTTAAAAGCAATTCAGAGTTTGATAACTTGTGTTCTATCTCCTCCATTGTAATATTAACAGGTAAATAATCATTTGGTGTGTTCAGGTGCTTTTGTTGGAGGAGTTTGATGATCCATTTAAAATCTTAGACTGCTTTTTGATTTTAAGTGTTCAGAAATTATGGATAATGGACAACCACAGAGTCCATTCAATCCATTAGGACTAAATCCATTACTATATATATTATAGCTGCATGCAGTCATTTTAAACAAGAATGTTTCCCTGACTACTTTGAAAAGTATTTTTCTTCTTCTAGGGAAAGAAAAAGCAGATTTTGTGTAGAATTGTGGTATTTTATAGTCCAATAATTTTCTTGCCTTGAAAATCTGTTTCAGATAATGTATTTGAATTTGCTACGTAGCAACATATTTGACAGGAGTAAAAAGGTTTTCTTACAAATCCAGAAACCTGGATTGCCCGTGGAACTTGGAAAAGGTACAAAATGTGTCACAGTTTTGGGGGGGGGTTTTGTGCTTGGAGAAGAATGCATTGTACAAGCTGCATATACCATAGATATATACGACATGATTTTCAGGTGCAAAGTGTGACAAATATGTGTCTGTTCAGATTCTTTGCTATTTTATATAACATCCCACATCTATAGTCATGTATATGTCATTGCTGAGTGGAAACCACTAACTAGTACTTGAGAGACCTATAGAAACCCTAGACCCCCCAGCATGTCACTGTTGTCACTACCATATTGTCATTAAACTGTCTCTTGCAGAAGTTTTTGGGGCTGTAATATGTAGTTGTGTGGAAAAAGTCAGCTTGATGCTCAGTTCTAATCAAAAAACCAACCAACCAACCCCCCCTCAAATAAAATGTTAAGAATTCGTAAGAAAGGAGAAAAGAACAAAATATTGTGATGCCATTGTATAAAAACAAATTTCCATACTTATACTCTGCAGAGGTCTGCTCTTCCCAGCTGAACAATATAGAGTGCCATTGGTAAAAATCCAGAGGCAAGTCACAAGAATGATCAAAATTATGCAGTGGCTTCCATGCAAGGAGAAGATAAGTTAGGATTCTTCAGTCCAAAAAAACCCCCAAGTGAACAAAGGGAAAATACAACAGAAATATATAAACCAAAAAATGCCATTGAGAGGATGCATAGGAATCTCTTGCTTATATGATAGGTTTGGAATAAAGGGGCTTATTTGTCACCCAGCATGAGTTTAAATTGCATAGTAGTTCTGCCATACGATGTTCCAGATATTCCAAATTTACAAAAATATTTCAAAATTTAAGAGAAATCCACGAAGAGCTACTACTTATGAGGACACAAATTCTGTCTGATGAAGCCCCTGAAGGCTGGAAAGTGTTCTGATAAATTGCCACCATGTGTTTGCTGAAGTTTTTTCAATTTTTGCTAAATATTCACTTTTGGCTAGAGTCAGTTGTTGAACTAAATAAAAGAACTTCTTTCCCCAGTACAGCTATTCTTCCATAACCTGAATTAACTTGCAGTTTAAAAACACAGAAGCCTCAGCATGGAGCACACATGGGGAAGGAGGGAATGGGACAGCACAGCTAGGTGGGCGTGGCATGAGAGTTGAAGTGCT
This sequence comes from Grantiella picta, assembly GCA_013397955.1. Taxonomy (NCBI): domain Eukaryota; kingdom Metazoa; phylum Chordata; class Aves; order Passeriformes; family Meliphagidae; genus Grantiella; species Grantiella picta. The sequence goes on along the minus strand of VZRM01007975.1, from coordinate 444,853 downwards.
GTCCCAGGCAATGCTGTTGGGAAGCACCTGGAGCATCATCAGGTCTTCTGGCAAATTCACACTCATATAATAGACAGTTTTTTCACCAGTGAGAATCAGAAATTTATGCCAGTATGGCTAAGAGTGTGTAAGATATTCATTCACTTATGTGAATGGCAGAAACTGACATAGCTTTTGATTACTGAATTACTATTTTAATTTTTGTGATCAGTAGAGCCCACTTCAAACTTCACTGGAAAGCCTGCTTACTTCTTTGTTTTGCCATGACTCCTTTGACTGTAGCATTGCATGTAAAGACAGAATTTGACTCACATATTCTGATTCATGAGGAAATGTCTAATCTATGTGGCACTTCAGAGACACAGGGGATGTATTATCAGTCTTTTCCTCCAGAGATAGATACCTGCAATGTCAGAGCAGCAGCTCTGTAATGATGTCTCACAAGGTTCAGAACAATACTGGAAAGATGTTTGTGAACTCAAAAAGATTTTATGGTTTGTTTGGTTTTATTGTCTCTATCCAAGTAGGATCTGCACACAGTGTGAAGGAATATATCATGTGGGAGGCAAGGAAAAGGGTTGTAAACAACCCTACACAGGGTAATTAGAAAGTTCTTTTTCTTTGAAGCAGGCCTGAACTTCCAGCTACACAAGCTTTGGAGACAAATTCAAGCATCAGCTTTCAAGAATAGCAAATAACACATCTCTAGTACTGGTTATTGCATTTAGAAATAGTCTCTATGTATCTCTTGCAAGAGTCCCTGGAAGACTCAGTTACATCAGAACATTTCAGTATGTCAGGAGTTAACTTATGGCATGATTTTGTCACATTAATTCGCCCTGATCTGCAACCTTCTCTGTGAATAGGGAGTGTGAGCAAGGGCAGCAGACTTTGACTGTGAGGTTTTTATTCAAACTGACCTAACTTCAGCACTAGAAGGTTCACATCCTCTTGGGATGCAATGGACCATTTCCTATCAACTGAGCTGTGCTGCATCAGTAAACCTAGAAAATATTTACATAGTGCCAAACAGGTTGGGTGAGTCAGATAATTTCTGGAATTGTTTCTCTGGAAATTTGTTCAGTACTTAGAGATTCACTTGTCTGAGGCATCACATATGCATACATTATCCCTTTCAAATCATTGCTGAAAATCAGCCTGTAATATCAAGATGAATTCTTGTCCTCTGTAAGTGACTCTTTAAAAACTGTATCTTTTTTCTACATCTTTACATCAGAATACAGAATCTGTCTGCTTGTAGGAATGGCAGGAATAAAACAGTAGAGGCGCTCCCAGCTTCATCTGGACCAGATTTTACATCTAATCAAGTCCTATTTAGCTGTGAGCTATGACTTGATTACTGAAACCCCTTCTACTGTGATGCAGCAGCTAGGTTTATACAGAAAAAAAAATTCGGTTTCCAGGGCATTCAGTCAGATCTTTCCTTTAAACATTCATGAATAGTTCAAGAAAAAAAACAACAAAAAAACCCAAGTCTGTTTTTGTGGGACTGAAGTCTACATTTTATCCTCAGGTGGAAAAAAAGCATTTTAATGGATATATTTTATTTCCCCTGCTCTGAGTCAGAATCATCCAAGGAAGGGATGAGTCAGTAAGCCAAAATGATTTTTGAAGAGAAGACTGCCTCTTAAGAGGGATGACTTGTCACTGTAACCCTCTCCACAGAGGCGTATGGAAGGGAGAAATAGCACCCAGTGACTTTGGGCATTGCTGACTCCAAAATGTACAAATACATTTCAGTGGCTGGGACTGTAATTTGTGTAAGTGGCTCTGACTCCAACAAAGAGTGACCTCAGTTGCTGCTGCTGCTTGGGTTGGTGTGCCAATAAAGTGCTCAGCAGGAAGCTGCCTTACTGCTTAGGGTGGGCTTTGTAGCGAGCACTGAACTCTGAAACAGCGTAGCGCTGTGGGCGCCAGGATCCAAGGTACTCTGCTTTAGGTGTTCCTGCCAGCCCTGGTGAAGCAGGGCAGAGTTCTGTACTGAGCCTTTATGAAAGGCCTTTGCCCAAAGAATGCTGTGGCAGGAGGCATTGGGTGCTGAGCAGACAAATGCCCTTTGGAGTTAATGCTTTTCTGACACTGTTACATGCTGCCGAGAACTGCATTCCTCGTCTGTGTTACATTTTTTGAAAGATAATCCATTTTATGATCCCAGAGGAACTCGGGGGATTGTCCATTAAAAAGGAAATTCTCTCGCTTGAAGATAATTGTAAGTATAGCAGGCATACATGAAATTTTAGAAGGGACTATTTACTAAAGCCTGAAGCATAGTTCTGAGTGAGGAAGGATATGCAAGTGGCTCTGGAGCTCCCTGGAACAAGGAAAAAGAAGTCTATATCTTTACTCTGCTGTAGTGTTTGTGCATGTGCTGTGGAAATAATTTGGGCTGGAATTTGTGAAAGCACTTGGTTTCCTAAGGATGCAGATTTAAGACTGCCATCCATGCAGAGTACCTTGAAGGGCAGTAGAAAGAAATTGGCACAGGCAGCTGTGCTGGTGAGAAAGGGGATGAGGGGCTGTAGGAGAACACAGGAGAACTCTGCTAGCTTCTGTCTCACTCACGTAAGTGTGCTGAAGGTTCACCACGGATTTGTGAAGACTCACCTGGATTAGCACTATTCTTCTAGCACAGAGAGGTCCCAGGGAGGAGAGGAAGAACAGAGAAAGGTAGCATGGATACTTTCCAGAGCAGTCTCCCAACTCTGAAAGTTTCACAATTGAGAGCCTCTCAGAAAGTTCAGTGCTTGTTGAAATGTCAGACATCCCGCTACAGCCTAAAGTTTACAGGAATCGTTAACACTTATGTATAAATATATATATATAAATATAT
>VZRM01007975.1:318131-441936 GCA_013397955.1 Grantiella picta | reverse complement strand
ATATATACATTACATATATATCTATTTAAAAACATATAACCCTTTAATAACCCTTCATTATTTTAGAGTGCTGCCCACAAAGTCAATGTTACAGACTTTACAGTATTTTTAGAAATACACAAAATGGCCTTGTAGCATCCTGTCAACCTGTGCCTGGGAAGCTGCTTGAACAGTCATCTTCCAAGTAGTGTTTATGAAAAAGTGAGGACTTAGCTGGGATGTTTCCTATGGACAGGTACAGCAAAAACATACTATGGTCTATTGCCAGTGTTGAAAGGATGAAGTGCAACTCAACAAAGGAGCTTGGTCAGTGCATGGACTAGTAAATAAATGATCGGTGTGCCTGTGGTGCCTTTTAATAAATAAACCACTTGAGTAGAAGAAAAATGACACTGAAACACACTCAACCACAGCACTTTCAGGAACACTGCATGCCTCCTTCAGAGGTAATTTATCAGCTTCTTGATTCTGATATTTATCCACATAAAAGAGCAGTAAACACTTTGGACTCCTCAAATCCAAAAAGATGTTTCTGTATTTGCCATGTGCTAGCCCAGGCTTTTGCTGCACGTCACTTATGCCCGTTCCAACAAGATGAGGTACTGAAGACAGCAGTTCTTGTTTGCTTCCCTGGAAACAGGAATAGTGTTTAAAAAAGCCCTGGCACTTGAGTGTATGGCTCCTAAAAGAAACACACAAACAAACCACTCCGTAACTGCTTGGATGACAAACCGTGAGGAAATGCAGCATGTGACAACCTGGTACATCTGCCTCAACAAATGTTTTGTCCAGTTTTCTAGAAATTATAGCTCTAATGGCAGGGAGTGGGCATAAGAGCTTCCCATGGTTCTTGAGATACAGACAAGCAGAGCTGAGGAGCTCCATGAGTTCACTTCCCTGGTGAGTGGGTTGTGATGTCTCCTCTGACCTTGCTCACCATCAGGGATTTGGACCAAAATGATCTGCCAGTACTAAGCAAACTGGCTCCTTTGCACCAGAGCAAATTTGTCTGGGATTTCAAAATCTTCCTGTCTGGGTCTTTAACTAAGGCAAATATAAAGCTTTTCAGATTTTTTGCCAAATACATTTTTCATGAGAAAAATCTTACTAATATTCCTCTGTTATTGCAGGCAGGATTTCAGGCTTCAACCTGGATGCAGCTGGAGGCAGGAGCAGCAGGGGCTCCCTTACACTGGGGCCAGAACACACTGATGCAGAGCACAGCGAGCGGGAACCTGTGCTGCTGTAGATCCTCTTGCTGAAAAATGAACAAAACTGAGACAATGTGTGTTTCTGCAGGCACAACGGCACCCCCATCCCTATTTAGGTGGGAAAGTAGCCCATTTCTTACTTTAGAGGGTTTAAAGATCTACGTGGAAAGGACAAGAAAGTATAATTTAATGCAGAGATCCTCGCTTCCTCTGTAACCTGAATTTTTCAGAGGAGAGATTTCAAACAGGCAAATTCACATTTCTCATTTCTGTTGTAAAATGAGGCGTAGAAACAACAGTAGGATGTGTAAATTTTTTACTTAAATTATTCCTCTGATAGAAAGGATCAGCCCTCAAAGTCTGAAAAGTGTACTACAAGGCATTTGGCTTGCTTTAATGATAAAAAATGAAGATTTCTTCAATTACTTATAAATTAGAGGAATTTGCAGAGCCAATCTTAGAAAAAGACGAAGGTTGTTTGATTGATCTTGCTGACTAAAGATAATGCTATTTGCAGAAGTATCTGTATTGAACAAATCCAGACAAATCATTGATGAGAAAAAAAACCTGACAAATGTTTTTCCTTTACTGTTGAATTGTCTGTGAATTTACTGTATTTATTCTCAATTTAAAATTTATTTACTTAGTGATTTCTGAAGATAACCTTTCTTCTTATGCTTTTTTACTCAGAAGAATTCACTGCATTAGTGGCTCCCAGAGTCTTCTGAGTGAGCCTCCCACCCACAGTCTCATCTTTTTCCCTGCCCCCTCCATTCCCAGCAGCTCTGTAAGTCTGGGAGATGAAAGAAGGGGGAGGTTTGTGCCATAAACAATCTGGCAGCAGTTCTTTTTGCTGTCTTGTGTCACTCTCTGCCCCTTTGCGATTGCCTGGGATCCGGAAGGGAGTGTGACAGCAGTGCTGGGGCCTCTGTGCCTCCCATCCTCGGGTGCAGGGGGAGGCAGTGCATGGCTCAGGCTCCCTGCTTTGCCTTTCCTGGATCCAGCTTTGACCTGTGCTCCGTGGTGAGGATCCAGTGTGCCTGTGTATGGAGGGACTGAGGCAATATGGGGTATATTCTGGTTTAGAGTGGTTTAAAATACCTACCTCTACTGCTGATGCTGTATGACCAGTGTTAACATGCCAGAGATGAACTGTGGGGAGAACACAGCATATGCATGATTTTTGTCACTCGGGTATATTTCATCCTCTTCCCAAACTTCTGATCATAACTCTTGAAATCTTCCTATAAAGCAGAGTCTGAAATGTGTTCTCTGCACAAATCCGTAATATTTACTTCAATAGAATTGTTTGCACTAATTCCATGGCTGCATATGTAGCTAGGTTTGGGACCTAGACATTTGAATCGATTTTGTTTGTGACTGGTAGGGATGTCATTTCTTCTTCCTGAAAGCTAGGTACTCCTTTTAAAATGAGTATAGTGCTTCCTCACTTCTTCCCTTTGCCTGGCATGTCTCCTTGGCTTGTAAAGTTTTTATGGTTTGGGGATTGTTTCTTGCCTTCTGTCTGCTTACTAACTCCACTGAGCCAAATCTGAATAGGAATTTCTAAGGGCAACCACAGTACAAGTATTAGCGCAGTGGTCACAGCAATTGCTACAAGAGCTGTAGAAATAGAACATAACAAGAAAACACAACTCTAACCTGTTTATGTGTAAGTAAAAATTGCTGCATAGCTTTTTGCAGGGTTTGAACAAGTTGAACTCAAATATTACATTTCAAGTAGACTATGGAGTGAAGCAGCTAATTGTTGAGGATGGTACTTACACTGTATTAATGAATTATGCTGTTGGGTGGTTATATAGAAAAGGATTACCAGCCTCATGAATTTTATCCAGTGTGATTGATTGCCTGACTGTTTAATGTGAAGTCCCTGATTAGTCAACCTCCCAGATGTTTTTTGTCTTCTCTTACATTTCTATTTAGATATCATTTATCTGTTTCTTTTTATATGATTTTTTCCACTTATGTTTTCTTCAGCAAAGGATTCTTTCCTCCTCCCAACCCCTTTTAATTCATTCTGAAGTTTAAATGACAAATAAAAAATGCTAGATTTGAAAACTTTGCTAAGCTGCAAAAGTACTGACAAAAAACAAAGCACGCAATGTCTTCCCCACACTGTGAGGCACTGGAAGATAACTGCTAATAATCTACCATCTGTTTATAAGATGCACATAGGTCATAATTCTAAAAACTTTTATGGCTCGATACGAGTTTATCTGACTGGGTAGTTTCAGTGATGTAAATGGAAATATATACAGCAGTAAAGTACGTCAGAGTAAACTTACACACAGGCTGTGTCTGTTTTAGACTTAAGCAGGGAAAAGCTGTGGGCTTACACACAGGGTCCCAGTCTGCTATGATGTTCCCCAGTGTGGGTCAGGGGCAGACCTGCCAGCACTTGCTCTGCACCCAGGCTGTGTGGATGGAGCCCCTTGTGGGAATGTAGGAAAGTTTAATAGTGTGGATATGGTCAAACTATGCCATTTGCCTTCCTGTTTAGACACCAAACTCTGTCACTTTGCTGTACTAAAAAAAAAAAAATATCCTTAGAGGCCACTGCTGTATAAAAGGAAGCTGCAAAAACCACAAGATCCATGAAGTTCTGTGTTAGGTCAGACATCTGTGACAGTTTTCATAACTCTGCCCATCTAGAGCAGCTGAAATTATGCTCGGCTTAGGTACATTTTTCAAATGTTATTTTACTTTTTTTCTGAGCTTTCTGGAGCTTTTTGAAACTGTCCTGCCCTTTGTCTTCATCCCTTCCTGCACATGGGCTTCGTGAAGCCCAGAAGCCCCAGCTAGCTCCCTGATTGTGATTTCCCCTGCTGATTTTCCAGCTCAGATATGGAGAGAAATCAGGCAGCTTGGTACAGTGCAAAATTTCAGATACATTTTGTGATGCAAAGCAGTTGGGCTGAGCTGTGGGGATTAGGTTAGCAGTGCTGATTCTGACCCATTTCTCAGGAGAAGAATGGAAAAACTGTTCTCTTTGCTGAAACTACTATGAAATAATGTCTGTTTACAAAGAATCAACCTTTTCTTGTTCTGTTCCACCTTTCCTGAAGATGTCGTATAGAGTCATATTCATTAATGCTCTTCAATAAATATAAAAAAAATTAATTAAAGGTTTTTATTACACGAATACGTATACTTGTAGAGTCACAGGCCATATTAATTACATTCCTGTAACATCCTTACCAGTTTGTAATATCCAGCACTTATGTCAGATACTGAAAAATACCATTAAGATTAGGGGTTTTATAGGAAGTATATGCAAAATAAACCTGTAAGACAGACATTTGTAGAAGGAGAGCCTGGAATTGTTCCTCTGAGTTAATAAAGAAGAAAGTTAGGTTCTTGTGAGCAGTGAAAGACCTGGCTCAATATTTTAGCATCTGAGTTGCTTAGTGTTTGAAATATATTTACCTGCAAAGATGGTTGTGTTTGTTGCCAAACAGTCTCAAAAGCTGTTTTGATACATGCTTTGGAATGAGCCTGTAGCCCCAGGGGAAGTAGGGTCATTTCCAGGTACCTTGGAAGATCTCTAATAGCTGCTCTGGCTGCATAAAATTAGGAAGAGTCTGAGCGTTTTTTAATTACTTCTCTGCAGAAAGAGCAAGCCATCAGCCTTGTTTTAATCCTCTTCCTTAGGGAGTGAGCTTAGTGCTCTGTTAAAAGGCCAATACAGGGAGAAATATTGTGAGGGAGCCAGATACTATCACAATTATTAACATCATGAGCTGGAAAACAAGCTGTGACACTAAGAAAGACACTGTTCTGAAGTGAATTGGACTCCCAGCCCATGAAAAGTCAATGTTATGGTCTAAGGCAGTTTTTACTGATGTTGTTTGCTTTTATTATTTAATGCTTTCATAAAGCTTATCACTATTCTATTTTCTTTATCCCTTTTCTCAAAATAACATCAGACCACTTGGATAAAGTGATGAAGAAGATTTGCTTATAACACCATGTGTTGATTGTAGCCTGTCAGCTTTCCTGTGGTACCTTTCCAGCCATGCATGTAAAAATAGACACCAAAAGGCAATAATGAAGTAAAATTATATGAAGAAATTTTGAAGGAGCTAGAAAAGCTTTGCAGGTCAGTGTTGTTCCCTTTTGATATCAACAGGCAGGCATGCAGGAGTCTTCTTAGTAGAAAGGTTATGGGACTATGGCTGCATGAATATTTAGGAAGTAAATTAAAATAAGGAAGAAATGGATACTACAATTGACAAGATATTTCTGGGAACTGGTAATAAAGAGAAAGAGATGGCAATTTAGCATAGTGTATCATAGGACAAAAATAACAGCGATTTGAAATTAATTACTAAGAAGTATGTCTAAGAAGAATGTCTTAACTATAATTTTGTTCTATTTTATATAATTTTCAGTGCTTCCTATGGAAAGGATAGAATTTGCATATCTCGTAGTCATGTCTTTGATATGACTGACATATTTCATATACTTTTTTTTTCCTGTTCATTCTCTCCGCTGATAATCAGTCAGCATTGCAAAAAAACCTGTCATTGCTATTTTTTAATGGAATTGTCACACAAAATACAACAGAGGAACTTTAACTTGTTTCAGGAAACTCCATATTGTTTGAAAGCTCAGAACTTTGTTGGTTTGGTTTTTTTTTGCAGAAGACAAGTTCTTTAATACCTGGACTATTAACACACAACCAGATCACAAATCATGAATTTACCAATACACGTCATACACATCACATGCAGGTTTCCTTTCATAGTTCAGACACTCCTAAAGAGCCAAACAAATAAATTTCAGGCTGAAGAACAGCGTTAATTTACTCTATATTTAATACAGAATGCAAACAACATAGTGAAATGAGAGGAACATTTTCAAAAATAGCATATGTTAATTTCTACCCTGGGAAAACACAATTCCAGGTTACCAAATTTGAATGACACTCAATTTTCCTGCAAAAATTATTTATTGATCTGATTCTTATGCAACCTTCAGCTAAAATAATCCAAAAACCTGTGTATCACTATTTGCAGCAAATTCCAGGTATTTTTAATGTGTATTGGAAGCCATAAGGCTAGGTAGGTGCTGGTGGCCATATAGGTTAAAAGTCTCTTTCTCTGAAAACAAAACCAAAACCAACCAATGAAACCCCACCAAAAATCATTAAAATTCTGTCAGAATATTTGGAGAATCTGATTTTCTATAACACATGTTTTCAAGATCTTAGTCCATCAAAAGATGTCAATCACTCTCACAAAGGCAGCTTCGCCCAAGAAGGTTCACAGGGTTTCAGAAGAAACGCTCACTAGTGATGGGATTGGATTCCTCATCAAGGCACTTTTTTCCCTCACTTAATTGCTAATGGACATATAAAAATCCCATTTGAACCCACTGGATCTTTGAAATACTGGGGAAAATAGAGTGTCAATATTACAAGATGACCAAGTGTTACCAATTCCTGGCTGACAGAGTGTAAGTCAGTGAACAAGCCCATAATGTTTTCTGTTATTCTCTGCCTAAAGCAAATGAAACTTGCATCCTGGAGGTCCCACCCTCCTTACTTTCCAGAGCATTCCTGCAGAGTGTTCACTGTGGGCCTTGTGGGTCTTGCTGACTGTGACACAGCAGGAGGGGCAAGGACAGAGGATGGGTAGCATCCTTGGAGAGAAGCTGGCACAAAAAGGACCCTATTGAGAAGCAGCTCCTCAGTCTGTCTCAAAACTAAACCTGGACAGTCAAGGATCATTCATAATAGAAATCCAAAATTTCTTTCCTTTTCCATGACAAAGTCTGACTTTTCATACAATTTGTATGTTGGAATTGCAGTCCTCAAGAGTCTGAAGAGCAGGAGAGAATCCGCATGTAAGTTTTCCACAGGGAAACCCGGACTGTAAAGAAATGTTTAAGCAATGTTGCAGACAAAATAACATGTTTAATTTTGACTCAAGAACTGGAAAAATATATGCTCCATCACTACAAAAAACCCTCGAAATTTGATAAGCTATCTTTTATCCACCTTAGATTGTTTCCTTATTAGATATTTCAGATAGTACAAGTGGTCCATTGGCAGTTTAATTACTGGTGTGTACTAAGGCAAGTCAGGAAACAGAGTGTGCACAAAGACAATTGCTGAAAAGGTACATGGTCCACTTCAGCTTTTCACCATTGCTAGTGCTGGTGAGAATATACTGGGAAATTATATACTAGCATCTTAGCAGTACAGAAAAAGGTAGATAAACTCACATGTTTTGTTTCCCAGGCTGTGAAAAATGGATAAAATTTCTATTGCCCAAGCAAAAGTGATAGTCTGTTCACTTTCAACTGCACAATTGCTTTTGGCAGGAGCTCTGGAAAGTTTTAATGGAAAAAGGCTAGCATAGCTGCAAGATCAGGAGGTGAATGTCTATCTGCTCTTTCTGCAGATAACTGAAAACATGTCCCCAAGATGACAGACTTGTCTTGAGTATTGTTATTACAGCTTGCTTAAGTGGAAAAGTAAAATAAGAGCCATTAACATACATTGGCTGTATATTGTAGGGAAACAAACTCCACATTTTGGGTTCCTGCCTCTTTCAAGTTAATATTGCACAAATGCGAGACAATGACTTTCACCAGGAAGTGAACCCAGTTATAATCTTAGGATATAGCTAATCTTTTTTCACCAAGTAAATTTCCATGGAAAAAATATAGATATTGAAAATGTTTTAAAAAAAGAGAAAACAAGATTTTGGAAAGCAAACTACATGAAAGAAAATTAGTTTTAATGTAGTTAGCTAGTTTAATCAGTTTTAATGACTCATAAAATCAGAAGGGTTTTTTTCAATTTAGAAACAGGGATGAAAGGCCATTCGAGGGCTTGCAGGTGATCATCTTTTCTCACCTGCTATTATACTTGTAAGCAACTTCTTCATTGTTCCAGCTGGGGTACTAAAATATGATTATGGTACATGTGAGGGTGTCTTTCTGCATGTTACAGCAACAGTGCAGAAAAATACAAGTATCTCACTTCCACTCAAAAGCTGTCAGACTCTCTGAGTTCTAAGAGTATTGTTTTGAGCCTTGCTTTTCACTCATTTACAATGAAGGCTTCATCCAGCAGCAAGATATAGTCATTATAATCATTAATCGTGTGCATTTCAATAATACTAATTTTTAAAATTTGCATATATGGATAGTAATCAACAAGTGAAAAAGATCAGGAGTGTAAATGGTGCGTTTAAATGTGTTGCAGAAGAATATTCAGCAATTAAGCTGTGCTTCTTTATGCAGTCATATTTTGAAGCGAGCAGACAAACCCTTTGAACCCTGCCTGTTGCTAATAGACACCCTGGTGAAGTATTTTATTCTCAAAGCCCAGAATTTCTGCTTTTTTTCTCAGTGCTTTTATGCCATTAAAGTTCTTGCCCTTGACAGTTCTTGAGTGAACATAATCCAAGACACACCACAATTTCTGACAGCCTCTTTTAACAGGCATTCCATTCTTCCATTTCATACTTCATCTTTCATGCAGCCTTAATCATCTTCCCTTGAAAGAGAAATGATACTGCTCACCTATGGCATTTCTAAGTTTACACTTCTTTGTTTAAGTTCTCACTTTTTTAGATTAACAGTCAATCTCTAAGGAGATAATTGAGTTCTAGTTATGTAAGCTTTGTATTCCTTTTTAGGAGGTTTGATTGGGGTGTTTTAGGAGTTTTGCAGTTACACAACTTTTTGATATTTTTAGGAGTTTTGATTTGACTTTTGTGGGGATTTTGCAGGCTATCTGCTGGTTCTGCTTTGAAGTTATAATGATATAGTAGTGTTACAAAAAGTACCCTAATGATGTGTTTGAAAACTACACAGTGTCAATCGGTTCTGTTTGCAACATGAGTCAATATAACATTTCATAAGGAATCAGCATCAAAAATGACGTCATAAAGATTTATCTGGTGTCAGCTGAGCTTTAGTTTATGCTAGCATTGGATGAGGTGGTACTCAACTCTGTAGCATTCATGTGCCACACTGTTCTCACAGCACTACTACCATGAAGGAATTTATCTGTATAGCTTCTATACAGAGCTGACTCTTTGGGCTTTGTGCAGCTGTCAAAAGAACTTCGAGCTGAACTTCCATCTGTCACTGTCAGATGAAAGAAGTTGTTCCTTCCTGCCTTCCTGGCTGCTCATTTCTGCTCCAGGGCTGGCTAACCACTGGGCTAGCACAAGTTTCTCTGGCCTTACATAGCAGTGGACCGATGAAATGCTTCAGGTAAAATGATACTGTCCAAAATGCTGTTTGGGAGCAGCTTTGGTGAACTAAATGAATTAAGTTGAATAATCTTATTTGACTCAGCCTATTAAGTGCAGTTGACACGATCATTTCTAAAGGAGCTCTTGCAACCCTGATGATCGAATCTTGGCACTACAGAAGGACTAATGCAAAAGCACAGCCACTGGCCCCTCTTACAGCTCCACGCAGCAGGGTCATAATGGGAGGGGAGGGGAGCAGCGGAGCCATCTCTTGACCATGTAGCCCTGCAAACACTGTTCATGGACACAGTGACACTCGCAATGCTGATACCTGCGGAGTGTACCAGTGTGCTCAATGAACAGCTCTTGCTGCGCTGGTTAAACAAGGGTAGCTTCCCTCACTCTAATTCAAGCGCTGTTAAGCTGCACATGAAGAAGAAGGAGCTAGGCTTTGGCTTTCCTCCCTTACACCATAATAACTGGGAGTCCTGCAGCGATCCTCGGAGGTGTGGCGAGCCTGCTGCCTTCCCCCCGCAGGGGCACGGATGGCGATGTGCCAGCAGGGCTGGTTCTGCCGGGGCAGCGACGGGACTTGTTTCATGCACGCTCCCTCAGACACATCTCTTACCTTGGCCTAATGTATTCCTCCAGGGGTTTTGCCAACACTTGTTTCTTCCTACAGACCTGTGGTTCAGGGAATAGGCAATCATTAAAATTGCTTCTACTTATTTCCTGAGAACTGAGCTTCTCTTTCTTCCAGCTGTGTTCCCTGCTAGAAGAGGTGCCAGCTGAAATTGCAAATGTCTTCCCTATGGCTGAAAAGGTAGAAGAAATCATTGTGTCTCAGAATTGTCTTTCTGGTCCTTAGGAACCTCAGAACTTTTTAGGGCTGCCAGACCACTAAGGCAAAACTTTATGAAATCCCAGCGCATGCATCTGCATAAACTGAATTCCTCAGTCAGAGTTTAGGTTGGGCGTGCACTTGTTTGTCCTGTAAATCTGCCTGCTCTCTCACTGTTTTGAAGAAAGCTTGCACTGTCTTTGGATGAAGTGTTCTCCTGCTTGGACCCATGTCCCAGACAACTCTTGCAGGGCATCATCCTATGGACAACCATGGCTCTGTGGCTGATAGCCCTTCCCATCATAGCCACATGAGGAGGCATGAGAGCCCAGCTCTGAGCCCTCAGTGTCCTCTTCCCTCATAGCTGTATGTCCTGGCAAAGCAGGGCTTAGACAGATCTATCACATTCACTGAGTTCAGAGGTGGACTAGTGTCTTGCCTCATATGACTTCTTTCCACCATGTTTGTAACTTGCTGCTGCTGTGAATTTCAGAAACCTTACTTAACTCCCCTGGAAAAAATAATAAAAACAATCAGTCTCAATTAACATACAGCAATTCAACATCCTGACATTTATGAGCTCACTGTAGGAGTTTAATTAATTAAGGATGATTCTGCATTCTTCACGAGGAAGATTGGCTTTTTTGTTTACTTTGTCATAAATAGTCTCATATGTTGGAACATTTTGGAAAATGCCAAGGAAATATGCTTCCCTCCCACTTTGAGAATATTCTCCCTCAGCATTTTTGTGTGCTGTTTTTATTATCTTTGCCTCCAGCATAAACCCTAAGATAGGCATGATTTTGAAGGAGAAGGCTTCTGTATAAACAATCTTCAGTGCATGTTAACAGATTTAACAAAAGATTGAAGACAAGAACGAGATTAATAGGAAATGTGAAAATAAAATGTTAAATCAATCCTGCCAATATTCTCAGGTCCAAGTTTTTGTTTCCCTCACAATAAAACTGTATCTCCCAAAGTGTTGCACCCTTCAGTTTTAAAAAGTATTTCAATGTAAAATAAAATATTTTATTCAATATAAAACATTGCCGCTTTTAAGATTCTAAAAAGAGGAAGCGACAATGAGAATCATGTGTAGCAGCGGAGAGCAGCTCTGTAGGAGTAAGAACAGGACAACAATCTCTGGTGACAGGAGAGAAGGATTGAGATAATGCAGCAAGAATCCAGATTCCAAGATTGAAGATTTGGGCCCTCTGATCCTGTTAGGATCATAGCACTGTAGCAGAGCAGGAGCAAGGATTGTGGTGAAATTCTTCCGAGCAAGGATTGTGGTGAAATTCTTCCCAAAGCCCAAACACTCCTTCCAGATCCAGCCTGACAAGCAAAGCCTCTACTCTCCCTGCTCAGTGTAGCAGAGAGAAACTCTCGAGCCAAACCCAGTGAGCGCTGTTGGGTGGCGTTTTTCATCTACCTGCCTTGTTTGTAACACATGTGACTCTTGCATGCTGTGCCTGGTTAATCTAGCATTAGAGGGTAAGTGCTGGGCAGTGAAGTGCACAATGCTATTGATTTTCAAGAAAAGTTAAAAAAAAAAGAAGGACCTTTAAGAACTGGAAGCACAATTTCTTTTTTTTTAACAGACACATCTTCATCCATATTTGTGGGTGTACAGAGTCAGAGAAATAAGAAACACCATATTCTAGAGTAACAAGCCCACCTCCTGCCCACTGTGTCTCTGCTATTCTCCCAATGGAGAGTGCTACTTGGAGGAATGCAAGGTTGGCACAGAAGGGTCTTGGAGGAATGCAAGAAACATCTACTGTGTGCAAGGAGCGTGTCTCAGGAGCACAGCAGAGAATGTGTCTCAGCAAGGCAAACAAGCATGTCCTGAGTGCTGTGCTGGCAGCAGGGCTTTACCAGCACCTGCATGAGCAGATTTCAAGCTGGCTTAGACATGTCTGAGCAGCTTTACAGGCAGTGTAACAGCACTGCTACCAGTGCTAAGCTGAGGCATGCAGTCCCTTAGTTCTACAGGCCTGAAATTTCCTTCCAATAGGAAATCCTGGTACCACAGCCTCTGTGTGTACCTGGACCTGGGGCAGAAAGAAAGCGAGCATGAAGGAGCATGTCTTGGCAGCACAGTAGCTACAGCGCTTACCTCAGGAAGGGGTTTGGGCTTCCCTTCTCTGCCTTCAAGATTACTTGTGGTTTGATACTCTGAGCATGGAAAGTAAGTCATAGCCCATCACAGAGCCAAGCTGCTGGCATCAGGCAATGAGACACCCTCAGACCTGCTCCCCTCACATCCCATGGCTCCTGAGGTCCTGGAACAGCAGTGCAGCTACATTAGGAGAATCCTCCTACCTCTCTCTTCTGCAGCCTTGTGGTTATGAGGATTGTATAGGAGATAAAGGATATGGATGTGACTTCTACTTAGCCAAGGAATGCAATTAGCTGTCTTAGACAATTAAGGTGAAAATGGTTTCAGGACACAGGTTACCTGATCTAATAGATGACTATCACTGAGAGGCAGAAGATCACTTGCTTCCATTACTGACTTTATGCCAAACCCACCAGTTATTGGGCAGCTTGTAGACTCATAAACTCACTACTCGAGAGGAGATGAGATGAGACACCCCAAATAACTTCTTGCTGTATAAATTAATTAAATTATCTGGCAGACAAGCCCTGAGAAATGGAAGGGATGGAAAGGACCACCTTAATCTGGGAAGAAGGTGAGACCTTCCCTTTCAGCAACGGTGGGCAAATGGATTAGACTCACAGCTGAATCCTGCATTTTCATTTCTGGCAAATCCAGCAGCCACAGATGGGCATCTAGAAAACTTTTAGATTGAGCAGGAAGCCTAGTTTGGAAAGGCTAAAGTATATGCAGAAGCTTTTTTTTTTGTTGTTTTTTGCCTTCCGTACTTAAATTTTGCTTACATCCCATTTTAAACATCAAAATAGTCCTTCTTTATGCATTTGCCTTGTCTCAGCTTTGAGACGTTGATTTTTATGCTTCTGCTGCTAAATTAAAGACTCCCCTAGTTGTTGTGTAACTACTGGCTGATAAACTAAACAATTTGATCCCATTAAGTCTTTTACTGCAAGGCATTTTCTCCAATGCTTTTGAGGCTTCTGTTTTGTGGCTTTTCCAATTCAACATAATTTTCATCCTAAGTCTTCTCAGGACATTTGTAAATTATTTTGTTATTCATTAAAAATTCAACAAAACCTCAGTGCATCCCTGGGGCAGCTTGTTACTCTGTGACTGACAAGGCACTAATCTGAATTCAGAATGTTTTCCTATTAAACACATGCAAAGTCTTTCCGTCCTCATACTTCAGTAAATATCAGTAACCCAGAAGCAAAATAACAGTCTAAGAAAATAAAAAAATCTCTACTTCACAGAAAAGATCTGACAGTAGATGACACAACTGCATATGCAGTTCAAGTGCATAATGATTTTTCAGGTGTTGCCTGGAAGCTGTTTTAAAATATATTTTTGGGACATGTATTGCTTTTGAACATGGAAAATTCATATAGTAGTCAAAATGATACATGTGCCTATAGGATTAACAGCTGTGTGGGAAATTAGCATGTTATATTTTGTTGCTTATTCTTGGTAAAACCAAAGTATTTTTCACAGTATTTTATATTTAATAATAAGAATAGAGCTATTAAATAAAATGAAAAATAACATGATTATGACATCCTACCGAAATCTGTTCAAGCTAGTGACTGTGTATTTATATACAAATATCCGTATTTGGATAAAAATTGAAAGAATAGCACACAGCCTTAAAACACAGATAGGATCCCATTTCCAGAAGATGCTGACAGTGTCCTGGCATTCCAGGAGCAAAACACATAAAGCAAAACAGTTGGTTGTCATCATTATGCATTTAGGAGTTGCACAGGTTGCTTTTACTCTCTTTTTCAGTACTTCTTGATATGTTCTTCCACTTAAAGCATTACATAAAATGGTCAAGTAATTTCCCAATCTTTCTTACTATCTAAACAATGCTGATCTTTTTATCATGCCCTCTTATTATTCTGTGTTTCAAGATGAAGATGATAAGCTGGGGATTACAAAATATATTTTGTATTATTTTATATATATATGATATAGATATATATAGAGATAGAGATAGAGATAGAGATAGAGATAGAGATATAGATCTATTGTATTGCCCTTAGTAGAGCTGGAGGTGCCTCTCAGCTGCAACAGAATTTCCCTACTACCTGGGGTGGTGATAGAGGCTTTGGGAGATCTTCACTACTGCAAAAAACCCACCAGGAAATCTGACTTGCAGGCTGACTTACTGACTGTGGCTGCATATCTTCAATGAAAGGGAGCTTCACTGGGTCTGCTTATGCTTCCTCACCTGCTGGCAGCAGCTCTGTTCTCATACTGCTGAGCTTTAACTCGCTGTAAGTGTGACTTACATCATGGACATGTAATCTGTATAACTTCCATGCCAATAAATGTCAGAGAGAAGAAAGTGCCCTTCCTGCAGCCTGCACGTGACATGCTGCAGCATTGCCTGCTATGGCACTTCCCTGATGCCAATACAACATGGATTTGATCATTACAGTAGACAGATTGTTTTCTTTGTATTATCCTGCACTCAGATAAAAGCCGCATATATATCCATATCCATGTCAGGCTTTGTTGTCTCCATGCTAAATCATAGCTATATTTTTGCCAGGTGAGGGGAACATGTACTAGAATCTCTAACTCAGTTGGTTTTGGTATGCTGTGAGACCTGATTTAGGTTTGTACCTCTTAGTGGCCCACTAAATCAAAGCCCTTCAAACTGGGAGTGTTTATATGCTGAAAATCCAAACCTGACACTTTTAGATGGGAGACTTACTAACTGGCATAAATTATGCAAGGCTGACCTCAGCACCTGGCTCTGCATTCATATAGGTCTTCCCTAGACCTAGGCATATCTCATTTGGCCACACATCTGACTACACACAGTGTGACCTTTATTACATTATTTGCAGCTAGCCCAACAAATGAGAAATTCTGTCTCTATCTCAGATATTCATCTGAGAAGTAAGCATCTAAAAACCAGCTCTGCAAGACAGCCAGACATCTGGAACAAGAAGAATTCGTGTCCAAAATGTAGCAACAAAGCAACCTCCACACATCCTTTCTGGAGCACTGGCTCACAGCCAACCAAAACTTTTCTGTGTAATGTATTGTGAAATATTTGCGGTTCTGTACTGGTGTTTCCTTTTATTATTTTTCTCTAAAGTCCTGGTTAGCTATCTCCTTGGCTGGTGAGGATTTAGCCCACCTTTGTAGAACATGAGTTATATGCAGTAAAATGCTTATTTTGATTGCTTATCCAGTACTGCTTGTCTTTTTAACAGATGAGTCCACTAGTGATCTATATTGACTGATTTACTGTCTGAAAGATATGTACAGAGTTGAGTGATTAAAATATTGAATTAATCTACTCTTCAGAACTATCTGAAGGAGTAGAACTACATCCAAGATTAATTTTGTTCAGTATTTCTCTTGGTACATTTGCTTTTTATTCTTTCTGTAGAGACTTGAAATATTAGCACTAAATTGTCTGAAGCATTTATCTCTTGCCAATAAGACTATCAGTTCAGACCTAGTAAAACGTGTTCAAGCTTTTCCAACATAAGCACTATGCACTTTATGAAGTCTAAATTAGGTTCTTTATGAAATCAGCATTGGTTATATAACCACTGTACAGCTTCATTAAAATGGATTATTATCGAGAACATTCTTTTTGTAGAATTTTGCAGGCTCCTTTCCAAGGGGAAAGGGACAAAGTCTTTCAATCTGACACACTGGAAGGAAGGAAATAACTGTTGATTTTTCATGTTTAAATGCAGTGCATTTCTGCTTGGGTCATATTTCATTTGAACCTGCCTGTCTTCTGAGGATGTTGAGGAGGTACTCTGGGATAAGTTCATCTGAATATCCTCTAGATGTATTTCTGAGCAGCTCTTTAGAAGACTGGAATTTTCCAAACGTCTGATTATTTTATATCTCTTTCTGTGCTTAAGTTTCTGGGTAACATTTGTATAATCTGGTCTTGGGCATGTTCCTTGCAGTCCCAAAGGCTGCTGAGCTTCAAGGTCACATGTGAGCTCTCTGTACAAAGCCAGCAACTGTTTCTAGGAAACAATGGAGTAATCTTTTTTTTTACTCCAAATTACTCGCCAAATTTTTATGTCTGACAATTCACATTCAGAGTGTTTGGATTTTAGTTTTTTCTTAAATTTTATTTTCTATGGCTAGATCCCTTGTGCCATTTTCCTGAGACAGCTGCTGCTGGTTTTAAGATGTATAGGAACAGCAAAGTATCTCTCCCATCCTATTCTCCACTATCTTTCTTCCCTTTTCTCATTGTGGAGCCAACAAGTGCTCATCTCACTCCAGTACTTGGGGACAGTATAAATTTCCCTACTAGAAGACTATGTAGACTAATCTAGAAAATTTAGAGAATAGAGGTAATGTAAAGGTGGAATTCATGGAAAAAAACTGTGCTATTTTCTCCTTCATTAACTCAAACTAATTCAGCCATTGGTATTTTTTGTGGAAATTAAATTTTAAAAAGTAATTTATTTTAACTGTACATAACAAAACATCATCAGTAAATAATTTCTGGAAGTAAACAACATCATACTTTGGTAACAAACTTCCTGACACTGCATTTCAAGATATGAATTCAATAAAACAGTAGTTCTTGAATATTTATGATGCATAGGGACTAATGGTGTCTATAAAAAGATGTTTATAGAGGATGAAGGGATTCTTGGCCCTTTGGTGTATAAGCTGGGGTGTTTTGCTTTTGCTGCTGAGAGAATTCCCAGCTGATGGGGAATGCCATTTTGGTTAGGACTTCTACTTCCACTGAGGTCCAGCATCACAACAACAGCAAGGTTTTCATGTTGAATTTCCTGCCCTTAAAAGCCATCTTCTGCACAGCAATGCAATGACAGGCGTGTTGCCATAGGCTGTTTGAAGGATTTCCAGCTGACTTGGTTTTGTAGGTCAAGACATGGCTATCATGAATCTAGGTATGTCCCAACAAGGATGGGAGAGAGCAAGGGTAGCAATGGTTTACATCATTATGACATCACACTGTCATTGAAGTGCTCACCAATCTCAGCTCGAAATACTTATGAGGAAAGGGGAAAGGGAAAGAGAAACATCTAAGGGAAAAGGGAGCTGCAAACTGAATTATAACAGCTCACAGATTGGCCAAAGGCAAAAAACAGTTATATTTACTGCCTCAGAAGTACTGGATTCAATAGTTGTTCCCTATATAAACCTTCTGTTCATGAGTAAATGAGTTTTTATGGATATAGTAATGATCAAGTAGCAGCACTTAGTCTGAACACACTTCAGGTGCCATTTCATAGCAAACAGATAAAACTATTTCTATTGTGTTGTATTAAACCCATGGCCCTCAAGGAAAGGCAGCAGCAAGATATCAGTTCCAGAAATATATAAGGTCTTATCCACACGAGTAATTTCATGTTTTTAGCACATACCAGCATGCCTGCAGTGTTTTTCAGAATGTAAGTTTTTGTTTTAATATAAGTAATTTTATACTCCTTATGCTTAATGGTGATATAGACCAGTCTTCTCCAGGAACTGAGTTTGCAAGAGATGACATTTAGAATTGGATGGAGAGACAGGCAAGAAACAGAAGGGCTAGTAATTATTTATAGAAAAGACTTGTTACATTACTTTAGTGATATAAGGGTCTTCAAGCAGTTCTAATGTAAATGAAAGGCAGTGTGGAAGCTGGAATAAGTTATGGTGCAAAAAATTCTTCCTGTAAATGACAGCTAAAGCCCCATGTATTTTCGAGTGCATAAATTCCAGGACTTCCACAGGATATGATACTACCATATTGTATAAGAATATGGTTTGAAATGAAAGAACAAATGAAAACTTCAGAGATGAGGGGATATCCCTAATGGGAACATGTTAAAGAGCAAAAAGTGGAGGGGTCAGTCAGTGTCTGGAGAACAAAGTGAGAGACTTGTCGTGTGTGGGAGGAAAAGAGAGGGGCACTGGCCTTCTCATCTGTGCATTTGCACCGTAACCCTGACTTTCCCATGTTTGATCCTTTCTCCCTGTGCAAATTTGAATCTGTGGCAAGGTTAGTAATAAACACATCTCTTATTCAGTCATTCAGAACTTTGCCGTCACATAGCATTACAGTGACCCAAATTCAGCACAAAAAGGAGAAATCAAAGCAAAGGATGATCAATTCCATTGCAAACTTCTTTGGCTATATGAAAAACAGGATGCAGCTCAACCCCCCTCAACTCATTCTAGCCTGGAGGTCACTTGAGCGGCAAACAAGCTTTTTAGTTTCCACCCAAACTGCTGTTGTTTTCCGATGGGTACAAAAGGAAGCCCAAGAGTTTGAAATTTTCTGGAAGTGAAAAGCTTTTATTGAATGAGAAACTACATCCCATCCAAAGGGACAATCTCCAAAAATTCTCTATGTAGGTGGGTGAACATTTCCACCCATCTCTCTGAAGTATGTGAACAAATGTCCAAGATTTAAAAGTTTGCTTCTCAAACAGATGTTTGAAACTCCCATTGTTTTTTGAGACTCCACTGATGTTTGAGACTCCCATTTCAAATATTCATAATTTGCTCCATGTTAGGACAAGTGGGCTTTCAGAAGTTTCATGATGAAATAACAATTTAACATTTTAATCCAGTATGTCATCAGATGCAGATTTCTAACACTTAAACTAAGGCCTTGTAAAGCCTTAGAACTGGTTTATTTGTCTTTTGGTCTATATTTCCTCTTTGACTGCTTACAGCAAATTTTGTGAAGGGCAGAAAGGTTGTATTCAGGCCTATGATATCATTGTGTGCTCTTTGCTGGCTACACTGTGATATGTGCTGTTTGCTGACCTGGGATAAGATTTATCTGGCAGATTGATTGCTCTTGCAGTCTGATGAATCTCTGATGTGCTTTCAGTTTTTGCGGTGCTGGATTACTTTGGAGGATATTGATGCTCAGAACTGAGCATCTGATCTTGCAAAGCAGAGGTATACTTCCGAGGAGATGCTGAGACAAAACATAGTTTTGTGGCAGTCAAAGGCACATTTTGCATTTTTGCAAAGTATTTTTGTAGTTATTACTATAGTAATAACATACTAGTCATTCTAGTTCCCTCAATTTTCTGATTTTTTTTTTAATACTACAGACCTCCTGAAAAGAAGGCTTAGTATAAAGGGGTTTGTAGCTTTTTTATTGCGGGAAACCTCAGTATTTTCCACAGAGCAGAACAGTCTTCTGAAGGGAACATATATGCCTGTTGAGAGTAGCATGGGTATAATTTCACATTAATTACATCTAACCTTCAGTAAGTACAGACTTTTTCTTAAGAATCTAACCAAATCCCACTTTTCTTTTTCTCTAGCTCTATTTCCTACTGGTTTTGGGGGGTTTTTAATAGTTACATGTAGAAGTTGTGTCCATTGGAAAGTTAATTTTCTTGCCAGGTGGGAAAGTGATCTGAACTGACCTGCCCTACCCTACAGCTCCCCAGTTGCTGGTCTCCTTCTGGCACCAGAAAGGCAGCAGAGCTCAAGGAGGGGACAGTCAGGCAGCTCATTGCAGTAATTGCTTTGGAATTGTATTGGTTTGGTGTAACATGAGATGTTCCCACAGCTGTCCTTTCCAAATTCTTTCGAAGTAGACCCTTGATCCTCAGGGATCTGTAAACGACAGAGGAAAACCACTGTTTAACTAATCGGATTATCAGCTAGCTCACTTGCATGTCATACATATCTAAACACTACTTAATTTGGGATATTAATTACAGCCTGCACTGAACGAATATGCATGTGCCTTTAATTACATGGAAAGATGTTGGATCTTCAAACTGGTGGTTGGAACTCTTGTTCCAAGGGTTTAAGAAGCTGATAATTGCTTGTGATAATCATTTTACTCTGTAAATTGGTTTTAGCAATATATTGGCAAAGTACTGACTGCTCTGGGTTATGTTGCTAAATGCCACCCAGATGGAACCCAAACCAGCCTACGGTTTTGTAAATATGATACTTCCTCATAAAGCTTCAACATTGTCCCAGTTTGTTGTCTTACATGTCTGATTGATTGTGAGTGAGCTCAGGCTAAACGTGGTTTTTATTTTTTTCATTCTTATTTGTCTATATTATACCTTCTTATTGTGCAATGTAAAATGTGAACCCTTATGTTCTGGGCTGAGCCAATGAGGGGCTGTGCACAGCAGTGTGTTTAGTGCATAGAAAGTAAATATTGTATGTCCCATCACTGGCTTGTTATCAAAACAGTACTGATGTATTTACAGCACTCATGTATTTACTGATCCTATTTGTAACCCCATTATGTGTGAAAAGATGCCAATGCCATTCTAACACATGGGAATGCCTTATTTTCAGAACAAATAGTGTCAGTTTTTGGGGAGTCTATAAAAGAGTTCCTTTCAAACTTCTTGAACTAAATTGACATGTGGAGAGCTTGCACATTTAGCAAAGTTGAAAATCAGGATACTGATTGAGAGATACTTTTTGTAATTCAGTTTTCTGTGCAGGATTGATCCCACTTTAATGGTCCATAGATACATCCTTGGAAGTTATTCAAAGAATACTATTTGGAGGATAAGAAACAATGAAAATTTCCCTTGGCATAAAATAATTCAAACGAGATTAAATCTTGCCTCTCAACCTTTCTGAAGACATTTTTTGGCAGTTTGTTATATTAATTTGAAGAAGATACCCTTAAAAGTACTTAGAACTTCCTTGAAGCAAAATTCTGATACGGATCCAATGGGGAGCACGCAAATACACAGAGCAGAGAGACAATCACAAGCCTTGATGAAACCCGTACCAGGATGCATATTATAAAATGAATAGGGTGAGGTTCATGGTGAAGGGAGAGGGCCTACATAATTGCATTTTTTTACATAGCTTTTCACAAAGGCTTAGCAGGTTTCTTCACAAAGGAAGGTAATTCTGAACTGTATCTGAGGCACTGGTGATAGCTTCCCTATGGAGATGATTAAATTCTGTAAGTTTGTTCATTGAATTAGTAGAGAATCTGTAATATATACAATGAAATTTATCTCTCAGTAGCTAGTTAAAAAATACCAAACTGTATTGCTTCCAGACTTGAGAATCTTCTCATTTCAGTAGTATATTGCATGAATTCAGTACTAATTAATGAAACTAATAAAAAATGAATTATGAAGCTGGTAATCAATAATAGATTCAAACCTTCTGTCATAGTCTACAAGTGTAAGAAAAATTGCAATGTTGACAGAATATCAACCTAGCTCTTATGGCTGCCTGCAATTGTCCGGCCTTCATCAAATGAATACAATTATCTAATTAGTCTATGTAGAATATTATAAACATGTCATTGTTTACTGCTGTAATTCCCTGTACTACTCCAACATGCAACAATCTTCTCTCAGCTGAGGAAAATCTCATAGTAAATATCATATAAATGACATGAAGACTTCTGGCTGCTATCTAATACCTAGACAATGTGAAAGTCATAGTGAAAAGAAAGAAATAATATCCAATTTAAGTTACATACATAAATTTCTGACATAAAAACCTGCCTAAATACAAAAATAATATGGAGTAAGTCTAATTACAAACACATTTCTTGACATACCTGCCCAGCAATTACACGCAGAAGCTCTTATCTCAGTCCTGCTGTGGCCCAGCCTTGCCCCTCTGTTTTGAATTCAGTAATAAACTAACAAATCTGCTGTGTCTATTTTTATTATAGGTGAGATTTTCAAGGCTGTTTAGTTTTACCTTCCATTGAAGGTAATGTCACTATTTCTCATCTAATCAATTTAAATAAACCAGGTCAGCATGGATTATCCTCAGAAATCTGTGCTTGTTATTTGAAGAAATCACACTCAATGAGTACTAGAAAGAACCCTATGAAAACTAATTTTTCATTGCTTCCCTCTCTAGTTTTCACTTTGATACTTGGCAATAAAGAAATGCAAGCACTGTTAGAGCTGTAAATAGTCCTAACTGGCTGTTTAACACCTGACAGTGATATAGAAGAATCTTTCTGATGACATTTTAAAAGCTGTGAGCTCCTGTTACTCTCATGTAGCCTTGCATGAGGCCAGAGTTGGTAAATTCAGCAGAGGGGGTGGAATAAAATGGGTTCCTAGCAATGATTATAGACATTTTTCAGCTAATTCAAAATCTAAAAAGAACTGATGTTTTCTCTGAGGCAAGAAACAGCTAGTTTCAGTCTTGTCATAAATACAGCACCTTTTCAAAAAGCAGGAGAGCTTAGATCAACAGGCCTAGAAGTCCTACATTTACCTCTAAGCCTTTTATCAGTAATGCATGGTCATTTTAAAGTAGTTGACTTCACACTGTAAGCCACCCTGTATTGGTGTAGCTTGTAGTTGCTGCCAGAAGGTAAACAAAGAGGCCCCAGCTGAACCACAGCTTTGAAAAAGAAGCAATACAAATTAGCCTGTGTTACAGTCCCACAATTAAATGGTTCCTGATATCTGGTGTGTCTTCTGAGCACTTTAAGTTAATGTGAAGGCATCTGTCCTACACTGTCTGCATAACACAGATAGTCCCACGACCTCTGCAAGTTCTTGTTGAAAGTCTTCTGAGAAGCTTTCGTCCTGTAGGGACTATGTGAACTTCTAAAGAATTGGGAAAGCTGGAAGTGACATCTGGGACATTCAGAGTTTTCAAACCCAGCCTCCTGCTTGAGGCACCTCCTATGAAAGCAGGTCCTTCAGAGCCTTGTCTTGTCAGCTTTTGAAAGTCTTCAGACATGGGGGTTCTGCCACCTCTCTGTGCAACCCCAATCCTCATAACAATTTTACTCTATATTGAGTCAGAATTTCTACTGTTACACATTGTATCCTTTTTTTTTTTTTGCTTTTATTGTGCACCTTTGAGAAGAATCTGGCTCTCTCTTCTCTGCAGTCTTCCATTAGGTAGATAAAGACAATGCTAAGTATTTTTCGTAGCTGTACTGCACAAAATAGAAAGGGAGCCTTTTTTTGGTACTTGAAGAACCTTAAACATCCATCTTGGGGCTGAAGGAGTCATCAATGAAGGGAAGCCCAGGTGAGGCTGAAGGTATTAAAATCCACAGCTCAACATCCTAGGATATGGCCTAAACTCAGATGGGAATAGGAATTACTCTTCAGAACTTCTGCCCAGTTCTGGCTTTGTGTAAAAAAGACTGAAGACTTCAGAAACCCAGAGAAAGGGAAGAAAGAGTGGGTAGCCTGGCTCTGGGATTCTTTTCCATTCTGCCTTTTTTTTTTGTAGCAGCAGCAGGAACATTATGAATTTTGCATGGAAGAGTCATTGTGTAAAATGTATCAGTGATACTGGGAGCAGAGACTTTGAATCTGTTGGGTCATTAGGATGTGCAGTCAGACTTCTTCCTTTTTCTCTCTCTCTGTGGCTCCATCAATCTTTTCATCACTGCGTCTCTGTGCAATGGCCCTGCTAGGGAGAGAGGTAGCTAACCACCACAAGGACTAGTGGGCTGAAGTGTTTACAAAAATGCTTAGAAAAAAAAAGGAAGTCTAGTTAATGTTTCACTCACTGCTGTGTAACAGAAATGTGTTATTAATCATGTTTGTCATGAGACTGATGAAACAGTAAACTCAAAGGATTCTTCTGCTAGGCATACAAACTGAGAATGGCAGACAACCCTGTTCAGCCTCAAGGGTTTAGAAAAGGAATCAACAATAAAGATAGGACTCATCTGGCCAAAGGCAGCTAGATGTCTGCTGGACATCATAAAAAATAATTTCCTCCTAGAAATGTCCTTTTGTCCATAGTGACAGGGAATCTCAGATGCTATCTGAAATACAGCTCACACCGTGAGCAAGAGAGGCAGTACTAAAGAGCATGGCTCACAATGAATTTGCAGGAAAAATCCACCCATGTTGCCTTACTTTGGGGGAATGAAACAGTTAGAGAGGTAATTGAAGAAGGAATAAGATGGAGGGACCCAGTACAGAGGAGAGAACAGCTCTAGGAAGTGTAAGGAGAGGGAGGCTGTGATAGTGTAAAGAGAGAGGCAGAAAGGGACTTGCTGGTCAATGGAAGATGTATAGAGCTCCCTGGCTGTTCAGACATTTCTGCTTTGGGATCTTTGGCAGCTGTCCCTCCTGTCTGGAGACAAATCTTCCCAGCAGGCTGTGAGCATGTCTGGAGGACATTCCTGTGTCCCCCAGTGGGCCCCTCTCCCTGCATCCTTCTTGGCTGTGTGGTGGCACCTTTGGCTGCATCCATTTCTTTTCCCCGCTGTCTCCACAAGCTGCTGCATTATGCACCTGTTTAGCACCTGTGACTCTATCAGATATCTGGTATCAGGTTTTTTCCATCCACTGTGTTTTGATAATAGCCTGCCTTCTGTGTGAAAAGGACAAGGAGGCGTCTCTAGTTTTAGATGCTGCTCCCCATATCTAGGTGCTGTAGTGCTGGCGGCACGTGGAATTTCTCCCCTTACAACTATTGTATCTCCAGCCAGGTAGACTTCAGACAGGGATATCTGGTTCACCCAGTACTGAGATATCATTAAATGACTCCTTGTTTAATGCACACATGTCTTAAGGTGATAGGATGCTTTGCTTCAAGACAAAGTAACAATTGTTTGAGCAGCCTGGAGGTACACACCATTTCCAAACTACCATTTAAATCTTACCCAAGGAGGGAATTGAAAAACACATGTCAATGCAGTGCATTTTAAATTAATCCCTGTGAAACAAACACTTGGAATGTAGAGCTCAGTACTTACCCCTGATATATCAGACTCAATGACTCAATAAACCAGAAAACTGTTATAAAGACACAAGAAAAAAAAACTGATCGTTGATCATAAACAAATGTAGTCAGCTGGCAAAATTTAGGGTAGTAAAAGGCTGTTCCACAGGTGTAAAGGGGTATCACTGCCCAATCTTCCATCCCTGCAGATGATGGAGAATTGAGCTTCACCAGGGCTGCAATAACCCCTAGTTAGCCCTGGAGTGCATCATGGTTGCATTAGACCTGGTCCTCTGAGTTCTTCAAATATCCCAGAGGTAATCTCACATAGCTGTGTGTCATGCAGAGTCCAAATCAGTTAGATTCCTAGAATCCCAAAGATCTCAGCTGCCTATTCTGCACTGTCTAATCCCTAGGGGAACTCTCTGGGGTCTCAAAAAAAATTATAAGTGCATAAAGTTAGCCTGGAGAAATCAAACTGCCTGCACTAAATATATATATTGCCTAAAAAGAAAAAAATCACCTTTTCCTATGGACAAATATGCACTTAGTATGTTGGTTGTTTTTAGAATAGCTGATTTGACAATGCAGGATTTCATTATTTTCTCTTCTCTAAGCCTTTGACAGTTCACATAAGCTTTGAAGCCTGCATAACATAACCACAAGATGTCTCAATAAAAGTCAGGTAATTTCAGAATTAAAGATTCCCTGAGGGGTCTGAAGCACCAGAGTTTAGCAGCAAAGATAGTGGTCCATCAGAGACCCTCACATCAGGACATTTAACTCT
Organism: Grantiella picta; assembly: GCA_013397955.1. Taxonomy (NCBI): domain Eukaryota; kingdom Metazoa; phylum Chordata; class Aves; order Passeriformes; family Meliphagidae; genus Grantiella; species Grantiella picta. Next base: position 416,102 of record VZRM01007975.1, on the reverse strand, counting down.
TTCTCCCCGACTTCTGTGCAATGGTTTCTGTTTGTCACAGATGGCTAGACTGTACTTTCTCTTTGCATTGGTGCACAGGGAGGTGTGTTTCCCTTCCACACTTGTATTATCCCACTTCTGCTCAAGTGGGCACCCTTTGGAGTTGCAATCCTCGTGTCTTGGTATGTTTTTCATCAGACAGTTTGCGTAACACATTTTACCATCACATTTTTTCAACTATGCCTTTTTTGTGGACTTACAGGACTGTAAACCACCTCAGAGGATTTGCTGAATGTAATGTGCTAAGTGTGAGGCTCACATAAGTGTCTCTGGTTTCCCACTGCTGAGTCCCTGCATTCGTAGCTCCACTGCAGCCTCTCTTATCCTCTGGTCCTGTATGCCAGATGCAGATGATCTGTGGTCCAGCAACCTGCTGCCTCTTGCCTAAGAGACAGTGAGGAGCAGAGAGGCTGCTGAGCTCTGCCACACTTTGGGATCTGCCCCTGAACAAAGTGCCATGGTTAAGGGGCTGCAGCATGAAGAGACAAGACACGGTCAGCAGGCTCTGTGCTGCTGTGTGACCAGCTTCCTATGCTCCCACCTTCACAGCTTTAGCAGGGACTTAATACTGAGGTGTTCTGTCTTTCTTAGGCCATAATTTTTTTTCCCACTCACTTGAGAAACATGAAAAGGCAAACTGCACTGGTGAGGCTCAGCAACAGTAACATACAAGTTTTACATTTTGTCTTCTTTTGTAATTACAGTAATTATACATTGTCCGTGGCACACTGCAGATTCAGAAGACCTGAACTACAGAGCTGTCTGCATTTTAAGTACTCCTGCATGTGGAACAGAATATCTCCTGAAACAAATTTCCAACCATATTGCTATTCATGCATGTTCCATAAAGGGAGAATGTTTGCAGGATGCTAATCTCTCATCCTGTACAGCTTGTTCTGAGCAGGGCTAGGGCACAGTGGTGCAAAGCGCTCGTTATTGTCTATTACCTAATGCTAAGCATGCAAGGGGGGAATCTGCTCCTCTGTAATCAAGACCAGATGAAAAGCTGTCTGACCTGTGGATTTCTGAAATAACAGTTTGTTCTCATTCCACACCATACCTTGAAGGCTGCTGTAATGATTTGCCCAGAAGTCTGCTGCTGCATTATGTATAATTGGGTAACATCACTCAACTTGAAATTAAGCTTTTAGAATATCATCCTCTCTGAGCAGAGGCAAGATCTTTGTTACTTTTGATATCTGAGCTACTATGCCTAACCAAAATATCTTTAACTGATTGCTTAATTCAAGTAATCTTCAATGCAGAATAAGAAAACCAGCTCTCCCTTTGTTAGCTTTCTACAATCCCTGTAGGACTTTGATGTTGTGTTTCTCTGTAGCCACTCTCCCTCTGGAAATGTGGAATGCAACAAAAACTGTTTGAAGAAGAAGGTGTATTTATATTTTCTCATACACCTTCACATCGAACAGATGCAGCAGTTCCAGACTGAAGTAGTTTCTTAGAGCCAAAGTGGTTTTGGAGGGTCACAAATTGCTGTGGAACATTATCATTAGGTGTCAATATTCAGTTGGATTGTAATCTGCCAATAGATATGAGGAATGCAAGTGTTTTTGGCTCTGGGCTATTAAGAAGAGGAGATGTGTGGTTTGTATCTATCCTGACCCTGGAAGGGCTAATCCTCATATGAATGTTTTCTGCCTGGTTTACTCAGCTGGGGTTCTTGGTCCCCTCGGGCCGCTCCCAGTTCACTTCCAGGACAGCTTGTTCTTCCTGAGATGTTGCAGGTGTTCCCCAAAATTTGCAGCTCCAGGGGCTGAGAATCAGAGTTTATTACAGAGATTGCCTTCACCTTTTCCTCAGAATTTCCTACATCAGTGGGAGTAATAAGACTGTAAAATCTAAAACAATCTGCAAAGAACTGGATAATTAAAATAACTCACTGCTACAGGACTGGCTGGCTCAATCCACAGCAGTCTGAGCAACAACCCTTTTCATACCTTCATCTGGCTCCAGGGCAAAGTAAAAGACAAGGGAATGCCTTTCAGTCTTTCCCTTTAATAATTTTCCAGTTGTTCCTGGATTTTGCACGGGTTTCTTGGGGTGTTGGCTCAAGATGACACAAGATGAGCATCACGTCCCAGGGATGTAAGCCTGCAGTGTGCAATGACCAATTGCACTTCAGCAGATGAAGTGTGAGCACTGGGTCACTGCAGAAAGATGTTCTCTCATCAGTGCCAGGCCAGTGACTGTCTCAGCATGTCTTCTCAGCATCACTGAGTTTAGAAGGGACTTTTCCAAGCCTGGCTGCCACTCTGAGGCTGCAGGGGTGTAGTTGAGCTGCCTCTGCTTTCTACAATAAAGAATTTGATTTTGTGGCATAGTTGAGTCTGATACTTCTCAAAAGTGCTTAATTCAATCATTATTTGTTGCAGTGGCTTATCATTTGAGAAAAGCTGCCTTTGTACCCAGCATTTTGATGAATTCTGACTCCTATTGATTCTATAAGAAATAGGACAAAATGAAAAGCAAGTTTTTTGTTAGCGAGGATTAAAAGATGCTGTGAAGCAAAGATGAAAGGAGTGTTGTCACTCACCAGTTCCATTCATAACACAAGCTGCTCAGATTTATAATGGGATACCAAAGAACCATTCCATCAGTAACTATTATGCAGGAAGATGCTATAGTGGCACATTTGCTTCAGCTCTATTAACTTCTTTTGGAACAGAAAATAATATGTAAATTGCCAATGAAGCAGTAAATAACTATCTACACTTATTTTACTAATGTTAAAGCTAGTTTCTGCCTAGCTCCAGACTCTGGAGAAGGCTACAAGGCAACTGTGGAATTTGATTCTGATCTCTCAGGTGATTTCCAGCTCAAAGCCCTCTTCTAATCAGTCATGGTCTTTCAGCATGTCACCATCTAGATACAGGTTTTTCACCTTTAATCTCTTCTAGGCATAATTAGGCAGGCCTGGATTTACCAGAAATGCCAAAGAGCTGTTAATCCTCACTCACCTGACCCTGCCCTCTTCGGAGTGCCCTCCTAGTTAGCGCCGAGGGCACAAATGACACCCAGGCAGGAATGGGTGTGATCTGAGAGTTCATGAGGAAGCCCAATGTCTTCCCTCGTGTCCTAGGCAGTTTTGAACAGCTCTTCTGCCTCCACGACCATGGCACAAACTGGAAACCAGAGACCCAAAGACAAATGAGGCGTTTCTCCTGGCCCTATGCCCAGAGTGGCTCAGTGCCCTGTGGTTTGGGATTCTGTTAAATTGCAAAGGAAAACTGGGATTCAGCTAATGGAGTCCCTGTCACATTGAGTCTTGAACATGCTTCGTCCCCATCATAGCATCTACAGATTCAGGGCTGCATCTCACACTCCCTATTGGCCCTGGCTGCTTTCTCTTTGTCTTCAGTAGATTTTTAGGTTCTGCCTCATTACACATTAAAAGACCTATATCCTCCTTTCACTGACCCAGGCTTGACCTCATTTGTCCAGGGGCCCTCTCCCAGCGTTTGGGGAAGGAACCTGCATTTGGGAATTGATGTCTCCCTGTGGCTGAGGGTGGCATTGGTGTTTGTGTCTGTGTGCACCAAGCCTTGTTTTTCTTCCCTACTACTTTCTCTCCAGCTTAGTTGACTGTGTGTTCCTGAAGACTTTGAGGATACTTTTTGCTTAGCGGTGACTGTATGCATGCATAAGGAAGAGAAAGAGGGCAAACACAGCTGTCCTCTGAGCCCAAACCCCTCCCTGGCTCGCTGTGCAAATGGTGCCTGCAGCACTGAAGAAGTGTGACTTTCATTCCTTGCAAATGTCCCTCCATCCACCTGCAACACAGCAGAGGGAATATGCTAAGGAAAACATGAAGTAGGTTAGGATAGGTAGAAGGAACAAAGTTTCATTGTCCTTTTCCTGTTATTTCCTAAGGAACTGCTGCTGAAGTTCAGTTTCCAGAGATGTAACTGCGATTGCAAAAGTGTATTCCAATGTATGTCACTCTGTTTCTGTCATTTGTTGGTGTACATAACCAGAACTGAAGCACACATCTATGTACTGATGTAAAAAAGTGGGAGAGAGTGTTATATGAAATTATTTACGAAACTAAATAGCTCTGTGACTGTCCTTTCTTTGAGTTGTTTTATGTTTTGAACAACTAGACTGTCCTATGAGTAAGGGTATGTGGGGAAGAAGCACATTTCAAGAATGAGTTATGCTGTGCCTGAAGAATAGTTTGCAAGGTTCTGAAAGGTAGGCATTGTCAGAATTCCTTCATTCCACAGAAAAGCCTAGAGGTCCAGCACAACTCAGAGAGCCAGATTTTGTACAAATGGGAAGGATGTCAGCTGGCAAACTCTGCAAATTTTTATTTTCTAGGTATATGCAAATACTATGCTTTCTGAAATAAATAACAGCAAGAAATTCAGGCTATTTGTGTCCAAAGTAATAAAATTTAATTTTGAAATGAGCCACTAGGCCTAGGTCAAAGGAGCAGAAGTATTTTTATTTTAAAAAATGAATACATTAACTTTATTGTAGTTGTTAAATTAGAACCTATGGAGTCTCAGAGGGTGATAATTTAGTCCTTTAAACTGTCCTTTTAGAAGTATCAGAGGAATCTTAAGCATATTTCGTGTTTGCTATATATAACAGATCTGTGTGATTTTATCTGAGTCATCTTTCTCCTACTTTTATGGCTATTTGTTTACTCAAAGCCAAAACACAGGGAAAGCCATTGCTGTAATCACACCTTGGGTGGTTTGATTAGTGCAGTCACTTCTCTGAGGTGTCTGAACAGCATAAATTCTTGTCCCCACTGGTAAACACCCCAGGGTGTGCCAAGAGAGCCAACGTAAATGGCACTAAGTTTAGGGTTTTAAATTTTTTTCTTTAAAAAAAAGATGCTGTTTCTCCCTCTGACAGTAACATGGATGCCTATAAAACCGCTGTTTTCTGTGTTGCTTCCTGTGACTTTATAAAAAGCACATGCTGAGCAATTTATTCAGAAAATGCTCTTCTACAAATATAGAAAATGATGCTTGTAGGAGGCTGAAGTCCTGTGTCAAGTGACATTTGGCTGCTGTTTGTAGCACCAATGTGATTATGATTGGACAACCGTATTTGACTCGCTGACAACTAAACTTGTGGTCCAATGTGACTGACTGTAGGAACCATGGCTGCTACTGCTTAGCAAAACAGGCTGCAGATGTCCCTGGGGGCCCTGCAGCTCAGAGAACTATTCCAGTGGAAGTCTGGAGTGAGCTTTGCAAAGGCTAGGCTGAGCAGTGTTTTTGTGAGCAGGGATAAGCAGGCAGTGTGAGCCACTTACAGAGGGGCAGAAGATAAAACCCTGATGGGATATGCTCTACAGATCACAAGTGGCTTTGCTGACCTTACAGAGCTGTAGAGGGCAAATTTCCAGAGGACCAGGACAGCAACACTGTCTTCACATTGGTGATGTTACCAAGCTCTGCAGGGGTCACCCCCTCTGCTAAACTTTTATGGTCTGTGAGTGGTCCTGCTTCACCTTCCTTAATAGAGCAACATTTCCACAGCACAACAAAGTAATCAACTACCTCCACGTAGGAGTAAATGTCTTCTAAATAACACAGTCGATTTAATTTGATTTTGGACTTGCTGAGTGCACTCACACGGTGGGACGTCAGTACAAGTACAAGTGGTAAATACAACACCCACAGTGTGTCACCCACGTCAGAGTAAACACATTTCTGTTTTGAACAAGGGACCACTTTGTTCCCTATATCTGCTCTGGCCCTAGAGTGCCAGCATATGGGTTGTGGCTCTACTCTGGGCTATCTGGTCACAGATGTTGCCTTGCCTTGCCAGGCTCCAGGAACAGATAAGCTGGGAGGCCAACTTCTCACCTGCAACTGACAGCTGGGGCTGGAAAAGGAAATGTGGCTACAACTCCATAATATCCATTAGAGAGAAAGATATGTGCAGAATAATATTGTCCTGGCAATCAAAGAAACCAAAAAACTAAAAAACCAAAAAAACAAAAAATCAAAAAAACAAACAAACCAAAATAAAAAAAAATCAAAACAAAAAAAAACCCCTACAAACCAAAACAAAGAAAAACACCCCCCAAAACAAACAAACAAAAATAAACAAACAAAAAAACCCACCCCAAAACCCCAAACTCTCTCCTGATTTTCTTGGCATCCCAGCAGTGGAGTGGCTGGAATGGATGGTGGCAGTACCCTGCTGTTGTATGGAAGTCTTTCTGCAGTCCTGACGTTCGAAGACTTCTCAGGGTGGTTCTAAACCACTCTTCTCCTTTGGTCCCAATAGGCCTCCAACCATCTGGGCTACAGATCAGCTGTGCAAAAAGCTCTGTGTTTCTTGCCCTAGTGAACAGATTCGAGTAAAGGTCAACAAACTCAGATTCAGATAAAGCAAGGAAGAGTGAATTCCAAGGACTCTCCACTTTGTGCCATAGCTTCAGCTGCCAGACATTCAAATCCACAAGCTATGAGCAAGAGATGGCATGTAAAATATGAGACATGGCCAAGTTTATTTAATATGTTGGCTTTTCCACTGCTCTTAACACTGTTATCAGAACACTTAATTTGGTTACACGGAGCAACTTGGAAAAACATAAAATGAAAAAGCTACTTCCAGGTAGCTTCCAAATTTAATGATTAGCCCCTTTGCATTGCTGGAAATCTAATAATGCACTGATTACATAGAGGACTGGTGAGTTTTAAAACATGCTCAGCTTAATCTTTTACATACATATTGCTCAAAAAGCCTTGGGGCAGGAAATATGAAGTCATCTTTTCAGGACCTCAGCACAGATATCACTAGGTCTTTTGAACTGGATCCTTAAATGCTTTCTCTATATTCCCACATGGCAGGTGGGAAAGGGACAACTGTGTGTGCTTGGGAGTCACTTTCCTCAGTCATTCTTTTGGGATGGGACCACTATAGCAAGAAGATGAATTAATCAGCCCTCCAGAATGAGATAGTCAGGTAATTGGAAATCCCAAGTAAGGCAGGTCATGTGGCAAGTCCTGGGAAGCATGACAGCAGCCACCAGCTGAGGCCCACAGAGCTCACTGGAGCTGCAGGCTCTGTGAGGGTTTGCTCTCAAGAGAAGACAGGCTTATCCATGTGCTTTGCCAAAGAGTGAGACTTGCGTGGTAGAAAAGAGAGCCTATTTAAAGGGCACTTAAATGCACAAATTAAATATGTTTCCCACAGCCACTCACCACCCTTTCCTCCTGTGGTTGCTTGAACAGTCTGTGTAGCATGACTTGAGGGTGCTGGAACTCGTGCCCAAACTACCTAGAACATGGAAGTGAACAACGATCAGCTCTTTGCTCTCATGTTGGCTTGAACCTGAATATAATCAGGATGGGAAAACAGTGACTCTCTGGGAGCATCTCAGACTGCAGCATCCTCTGAAGACACAGACACAGCATGATTTGCTACCTTCACTGTAATTCTTGCTTTTAGACCATTCATGCCCTGCCCTGCCTTCTGGCTCTCAATTAGGCTGCATTTTGGGCAAGAGTGAAATCCAGCTGCTTCACCCATTCTTCCTCTCATTCCCTTCAGCATGTATCTTTGCTGCTTGCCTTGTTGCCAGCTCTGGCACTGCTCCAATTACAGAATAAGGATAAGCAAATTCAACTCACAAGAATGGCGGAGAATTAAGTCAGGACAAGTAGATAGGGAGAGGAAGGAATGTGGAAATAGGGATGGAGGGGAAGGGAAATTGGAGAGGAGGATAGCAAAGGCCTTCCATCTGTGGCAGCCAGATTTTAACTTGGTTCAGTGGTCAGAGGTTACTGGTGGAGTTGGTATCACAACTTGGGTTACATGCAGATATATTACCCATTTAAAGAACAATGTTCCAATATTGATGGATTGATTGATTGATTGATTGATTGATGCTGTGTCACAAAAAGGCTTGGGAAATCATACAGCTTCCAAGTCCTGCTTCTCTGAGCACTTCTCATCCAGAAGATTCATGGCTAGAAGAGGAACTCCAAAACTGTCAGTCAAGGCAGGATGCAGGTCATTGAACTTGCTGGGTCAGCTGAGCAAGAGACTTGAACACCAATGTTGGGAGACCTTTGAAAGGATTTTCTTTTTTAGAAGGCAAACTACCTCTTCAAAATGCCATGCCTTCATGTAAACGGGACATTTTTAAAGCAATTTGAAGTCACTCCCACAAGTGTTCAGCCCTGTTTGAAGCTCAACCAGCTACAGCAACCTGCACAGCACAAAAGCCAGCATGGGAGGAGGCAGAATGTCAGCCTACAAGTATTTGCTACAAAATATAATACAAAAAGAAGTGACATTCCCCAAATCCTTCTGAAGCAAAGCCAGGGGTGACTGCACCAGCCTGCTATGGTATGCTGGCACTCAGGCTGGCATTTGACACTCCCTAAATTTCCTTCCTCCTCTGTGCAGTTGTATTTCATTAGCAGGCAAGTGTGAGCGGGAGGTGGAAGATGATGTCAGCATCTGTACCAGGACTGGAGGGAAGCCGGTGCAGGCTTGCAAGCAAAGCAGTCTAGAATCACAAGGTAACTTGGTAAATCAGAAGGCAGGAATTCAAATGACTGTAACAAGGCCTGATGGAAAGAGAGCATTTAATCTTCCACTGTTTTTTCCTGATTTTTCTTCTAGCAGAGTCCTCTGGCAGTGTGTCCAAGTGCAAGTATTACATCATCTGAATGGACACCTTGGTGATTCAAAGCTCCCAGGGCCCTGAAGGGCAAAGGAGATGCACAGCAGCTTTAAGCAAATTAACACTTTCCTGGGACTTGTTCCTGTCTATGTCAAGAAAGAGCTTTTCCTTGAGAGGAGATGAAAGGTCTCCAGCGTTGTGCAAACCATCCATCTATCCTTACCACAGCTTGTAAAGGATGTGCTGGGACAGATCTCAGGCTCAGCTAGGAAATAGCAATAACAGCTATTGTTAAGGGGAGGCTGCAGCTGACCCATGTTAAGATGTTATTGTACACTGAGCCCTTCTTCCCCTTCTTTCCCATCACAGTGCACTCCAGCCCAAGCACGGTCCTGCTTCCTGACTGCATGTTGTGAATGATCTGTCACTCCTGTGTGAGATGCTTCATCTCACAGGCTGTGGAAAAACAGGGAAAATAAAAGAAACTTTTTCTGTCAGTTAAGTGAGCCGAACTGGTTCATCAAATTGTCAGAGGAACAGTGTAATTGGCATGAGGTGGGACAAAGACCACTGCCCAGGAGGGAGAGAGGAAACTCTGCCCTGTTTCAGTGGGAACATGGCATTAACTAAGGCATGCACCTGGTGAAACCTTACCCTCTGATGCAGTGATATAATTGCTCATTTCGTCACTCCCTGGCACAGTTCTGCGAAAATGATCTGTGGTAGCCTCAGGGATTTTCACAGGAGATTTTTGTTTTCCAGATAATTTTGAAACTGAGTGGGATACAAAAGGTGCCATCCTGTTGGCAGATCTGAGGGGGTAGTAATCTTCATGGAAGTGTGAGAGAGATAAAGAAATAACCTCTTAACCCTGTTAATTTGTGGCCTGGACAACATCTCTAACTGTGTCCTAAGGGTACACTCAGGCAGTATATTTGAACTGGGCTAAAACATAACTACTGCAAAAAAAATGCCAGTTAGCCCCTCTTCCCTTCCCACTTGGGTGCACTCCTACTGTTTCACTTGGAGCATCACTGATGCTCGTCTTGACTCCATGGTGAGCTGGAAAAGGAGTTAATACAGGGCAAGTGATTCCACAGGAAGAAAATGAAGATTTTTCTGCTCTTTGAGTAAGATAGATCAGGTAATGGTAAAGTCAGATAAACTCCAGCTCCAGCTTAAAGAGGACAGCCCTTTCACCAGCAGCTGCTGCTGTGAGTGGCACAGCTTCACCATCAAGATGTGTAGGCAGCAAATACAGAGCACTTGCATCTCCATTTGAATATAGGATGCCTGCCTCATCAGACATGCTCTATTTGCTGTAGCTGATATTTCCACAACTGTGGTATTTAGGGCCCAGATTCAATAAAGTTCAAAAATAAGGTGATGTTGAGATACTTTTCAGAACACCATACTGAATGGGGTACCTGCACAAAATTTAGAAAGCTTGAGCAAGTGAAACAGCCACAAAATGAGCTCCGTTCATTGATCTCCTTTGGGTAAGGAGCATCCCTTCAAAAACTAGGAATTTCAGTTTTAGCTTTTCAAAGTGGGGACCACAAACCTTGTTTGTTTGTTGTGGGCCTTTATTCTGGATTTTGCCTTTCCAATTCACCTCATATTTTGTGGCTTTTTGTGGGCCGTGTCTTGCTGGACTGAGTAGGACCCCAAGGAAATTATTCTGTAAAACTTAATTTATGGTCAGAGCACCTAGGAGGTCAGTCCTAAAATGGGAAGGAGTTCTCAGCCCCAGCTCTGACAATCTGCTAATCCCTCCAGACACTGTTGAAAGGATATTTGAGACTTCCATTCCTGGACATAAATCAGTATCATATTGTATAGGATAGTTTAAGAATGCCTATAGAAAGTTTATGATTTGCATTAAGGGCCTTGTGGGTTCCTGTGCTTTCCGTGTATTGTTTTGTTCTCTGTGGCTAAGGCAGCATCCAAACTTCCCACCCTACCATGCATTCCCCAGCAAATAGTCTTTGGCACACATTGCTATGTAAATAGATGCCGAAGTGGCCAGAATAATTAAGCTTTAAAATTCTATCCGAAAATCCATTGTCACACAAAACGGACCATACAGATAAGAAGGAGGTAATGATAATAGCCTTTTACTGTCTGCACTTAACCATAAATGCTGGCCAGAATTCAGGAAGGATTAGGTGTTTCTACAGGAACCAGAGCATTTGCAAACATACCACTAAGCAGCTGCTTTGTGCTTGCAGCTCTGGGCCAGAGCCCATTTCTTGAGTTCCTTCACTCCTAGGCTTTCTAAAACACAATTACTAAAGGTTGTAGGACTTTTCTGCCGTCTCATCAGTATAGAGGTTCATCTTCAATAGGAGGTCTAGTAAGTGTGCTTGTGCAACTTTCTGCTATCTTATACAATCCTGTAGATGATGTCAATTGCTACAATTCCTATTATCTATGTTAATTCTAGTTATCTATGTGTGGTAAGACAGTCTAATTATGATATAATTTCTAAGTGAACAGTCCATGCAGGTCATTTTCACATTTTTGTAAAAAAAGATTCAGAAAAACAAAGCTAAACAGACTTAGCACAAATGATATTGAAAAATAGTATAGAACATATATGACTTCAGCCCCCACCCTTACCCCAAATTAATAGCTTTAACTTCATGCATCTGGGCTCAATTTATAAACAGAAGAGTGACTTTAGTACTTATAATTCTGCTGACATAAGAATATTTGCTTGGTATGCACAATGTACAGAAATAAATTTGCTTTACTTCTTGTATATTTTATTATTTTTTGCTAGATGATGATACGTTATTCAAAGTTGAGTTTTTGAATTTGTGAAGACTCTGGTTTTCTGTACCCAGTGGTTTACAATTTGTAGGACAAGGAAGGAGTATTATCCCATATGACTGAGAGGGCACGGGCAAAAACAAGTTTAGATGGGAATTTAATAACAGAAATAATTGAGTGTAACTGGGGACTGCTGTTCTTCTGTCCCACTACACTGCCCACCCATCTGCCTGGACTTGGATCCAGCAGTCGCACAACTGTAGTCAGGTCAGCTTAACAAGCTGATGAAATGGAAAATGAAAGCTTTTGGGTGCGTTGGTTTTCAAGGGGATCAGCCCACTGAAACAGCTGCCCCAGTTGCCCCAGCACAGTTGCAGTGCATGGCAAACACAGACTGTGGCAAGGGATGCAAGGAAAAGATGAGGATGACACTCAACCTGAGCCTTGCAGCTCATGGTCATCAGCTGCTCAGGTGAAATGTCAAACTGAGCTCAACAGCAAGTCCAAAGTTGACCTGGCCAGAAGTGTAGCTCCCTCACACCACCTTGGTGCCACCAGAGCTACAAACACTTCCAGCTGTTCCATGGGTTTCACTGAATCATCCACGGAGCCAGAGCAGGGGTTAGTAGTCCATCCTTTAAGACCTGCTTTAAAATATATTAAAAACTTAACCAAACCTTGTCTACTGAAAATATTTTGTCTTTACATGCAGAGTAAAATACACAGCAGCATGGTTTTGTGCCACAGCTTTACAAGCTTCATAATGCCTATCAGATTCTTAAGACATATACAACATTTAAAATAGCACCTATATATTTAGTATCAGGTCAGAATATTAGCTGGTGATAATCTGAAAAATATGTACAGATGCTGGAACTATATTTCAGAATCTATCCTTAAAAAGTGTAATGAAATGTCTTCAAAGGCTGTGACTTCCGAAATTCTGAATGCACATTTAAGCTTCTCCTTTCTTTCTCTCTTCTCTTTTCTCATTTAAATGACAGTGCAGGAAATGAATCTCAGCTACAGCCCAGTAAAGAGATGTGGATTAAGATTTTTTCTGATTTTTTGTGGTTTTGTTTATGTTTTGTTTTCTTTTGTTTATGGGGGGGCCGGGGGGAAGAAGGAGGATGAGCATGGTGTGAAGAAAATGAAGCTGCCTGGGTGTTGAGGGGAAGGTTATGGTCACTTGTAATGAATTTCAAGGTTGGAGGAAAATGCTGGATCTCTCACTCTTCATGCTGCTCTGCTGCTTCCGAGCTTAAGCACGCATTTAACCTTGATCAGAGACAAAGTTTTCTGTAGTAAATAATACACAATTAGACCGTTAAAGATATTTGTAAATCAGGCAGTTTTTATTAAGGCAACATCGAGTTAAAACACTGAAACGTTGCTTGTAAAACTTTTCAACTCGAAATACCAAGGTTCGGGTTTTGTTATTTTACCCCCCACCCCCATCCTTTTGCAACTGGGGTCAGAAAAGCCCTGCAAGGTATCATGGTTTGCACAAGCCTGCCAGGCTGCTCCTATAGCCTAAATTACCAGTAAAAGGGCTAGAAATCTGCATGCCGGTCTGTGTAGGGTGGCAGCAGTTTGGATGAGGGGATGCATTAAAACCCATTAAACCCCACGTGATCCCAGCAGCACAATTCTCTTTTATCTTTCTTCTCTCCACTGCCCGGAGACTAAAGAGCTCATCTCCATAGGGCTCACCTCCATAGAATTGGGAAAGCAAAGTCTTCCACAGGCTTTACTTGTTTCTGACCCTCTGCTCTTTCTCACATAATCTGCTGTGGCTTTACAAATCTTGTTGGGAACTTTTAAATTGTTTTAAGCAATTTTAAAAATTGTTGTAAATTGGAGAAATTAGATAAATATATGTGAATAAGTTAGAGGAAATATACAAAACATTCTGTGACCTCCTAAAAAAGTTTCTAAGATTTTATTTCACTTGGATATTAGAAATGGGCTGTTTAACTGAATATTGTTTTGGGTTTTGTCCTTTTACTTGGCAATACATTTCCTTCAAAGACTTGCAGAAATCCTTAATATTATCTGCTGTAATGAAGCAACCCCTTAGTCTGGGTGGGAAGTCTGTAGTGTATAAACCTCCATTCTCTTTATTTCTTCCTTGGACAAATAAAACCACACAATCCAGCCCGCTGCACGCTGGATAAACCTTCCACATAATGAATTGTTTTATGCAGAGGGCTTCTGAGGGGGGCAAAAACTTAAACGTGGTTACTATGTCAACAAACGACGGGATTTAGGCATTTTTCTCAAGGCCTTACGTCTGCAGAAGACGGGGGGAGAATTTATGGAGCGTGTGGTGCCGACACCCTTCCAGCTGTTCCTCCCCCCGAGCGGAGCAGGCAGGGAAGAGCTCCGGGGGCGGCGGCGCCTCCGGGGAGCCCCGGGAGCTTGGAGGGCTGGCATTCCTCACCGAGGGAAGCCCGGCTGCTCGCAGGGCAGGTTCGGGGAGGGCGAGAGAGCCTCTGCTTTGCTTCGTGCTGAGCGGAGACCCTCGTGCGATTTTGGGGAAGGATCCGTGCATGCAAGCGTCTGCTGCGCTTTCTGAGGAGTCGGCAGAGAGGTAAGGCCGGTGTTTTCCCTCACGAGTTTCCTTTCGTGCTCTTTCCCCCTCCTCTCGCCAAGTAACTGACACTCACTAGCATCCCGGTCCTCTGAGCGCCACCGCCGCTGCCGTGTCCCAGNTCTGGGGCTGCCAGGAGCACCCCTCGGAGCTGCCGTGTCCCGGGGGGCTCTGCAGACTCCCAGTAGGGAGCGGGGGATCTGGGGCTGCCAGGAGCACCCCTCGGAGCTGCCGTGTCCCGGGGGGCTCTGCAGACTCCCAGTAGGGAGCGGGGGATCTGGGGCTGCCAGGAGCACCCCTCGGAGCTGCCGTGTCCCAGGAGGCTCTGCAGACTCCCAGCAGGGAGCGGGGGATCTGGGGCTGCCAGGAGCACCCCTCGGAGCTGCCGTGTCCCGGGGGGCTCTGCAGACTCCCAGCAGGGAGCGGGGGATCTGGGGCTGCCAGGAGCACCCCTCGGAGCTGCCGTGTCCCAGGGGGCTCTGCAGACTCCCAGCAGGGAGTGAAGGATCTGGGGCTGCCAGGAGCACCCCTCGGAGCTGCCGTGTCCCAGGGGGGCTCTGCAGACTCCCAGCAGGGAGCGGGGCATCTGGGGCTGCCAGGAGCACCCCTCGGAGCCCAGCCTCGGCAGCAGCCTCAGGGCTGAGCGACTCTGGGGTGCCGTGGGACTGCGGCCCGAGCAAAAGCCTGAGATGCAATCCACGCTCGAGTGGTGCTATCCCCAGTTTGGGGTTATGTGGGGGTCGTGAGCGCTTGTGGGTTTTGTTATTGCATGAGTCATGTCTTGTATGCACACGTGGTCATTCCTGTTCCTGTCTGAAATCTCAATATTGGAAAGTAGTTAGGATGTCTGAGGAATAGTAGAAGTTGCTGAGGGGTATTCAAGTGTTGTCTGGGAAATAAGATGTGCTGGAAGCTGTCCATGTGTAGCTGGAGCTGTTCTGTGCGGATGCTCCACCGTCCTTCTCCTGTTCATCCCTCATTTTCCAGCACAGATCCCTGGCAATTCCTCCACCCCATCCTTATGTATCACAGCTAGTCTCATTTGGGATAGATTGCTCACAGGATTTTGGAATTCATCACACAAGCACATTTTTTACTGTGAAAGTGAAGCCAGTGTGTAGCATTTTCTGCTTTCTTTACACCCACAAACTCTGAGTCTTATAAAGCTTCTGCCTCTTCGATTCCCTGAGACAGAAAATGGGGCCTCGTGTATCTGACCAAAGAATAACCATCTCAGTGCTCCTGTACGAAAAGAACAGCTGTGTGGAAAGATCAATAAACACCACCAGTTGCTTCAAGAGTCGTAAAATGGAAAGACTCCACAAAATAAAATGTGTGGCAGGGGACCCTGGCTCCAGACACTGCAGGAGAACTCCTGGGAAATGCAGTAATTAGTGGGAAGTCTCAGACTTGTTTTCTTTCAGTGGTTCTATGCATAAAAATATTTGGTTTGGGAGATGAAATCACAGTGGCAGGAAGAAATACTTACCTATGCAAAAGGAAAGCTTGTTTATGCTTAAAGCATTGGAGTAATGGTTCCTGAATGGTTTATGTCAGTGAAAATAAAACACTTGCAATGCTGCCAAGGCCACAGACCTCAGGTGAGCCATAGATGTACTGGCTGATCCTGTGAGCTGAAAGTGTCTGGAGCTGCTTTGGTTTTTTTCACTCTTAAAAAAAAAGAAAAAAAAAGTGATAACCTGATTCAGTGAAATATTCTTTTTTCTACCTGCCTTTTCACCTTTAGCTCCGTTACTGTAGCTGTTCACTCCTTTGTTTAATCTGAATATTTCCCTAAGTTTTCCTTCACTGCCAAAGGGAGAGGAATCATTTGGGAAGGCCCAGCTTCTCCTTGATGGCTCTCTTGCCTCTCCATCACCACCTGGAGGCCCCTCTGCCATCTTTGCAGATCTCTCCTCCCCACCTCTTGCTCTCCTCAGCCGCCCAGGGTGTGATGGTCCTTCCCCATCGCTCCCACATCTCCTCCAGCCCCATCCACTCCTGCTCTCCTACCTGGATTCTGCTGCTGCTTTCATGTTCACATTGGCCAGCCTATGCTACCTCCTCCCAGCTCTGTCACCACTTCGGGGACTGTTGTTTCTCCTGAGCCTTACCTGAGAGCATCCTGTCATGACAAGTTTCCTAAGGAATGCCACAGGCTCCATAGTGATGTCCTGTAAAGGAGAAAGAACTGCCTGGGGTTCTAGCTTTGCTGCCAGGAAGGGTGTGCAGAATTCATGCAGAGCTCTGAGTGCATTTACTCCATGCAAGTGGCTGTAGAAATGCATGTAGAAATGCCCAGTCATTGCCCTGCCTGTGCAGAGCTCAACATGAGGGGTTGCTTTTCTTCCCTTCCCTTTCACATTTCTTCTTGAAGATTTTTGACAGCTGTGTGCCCATGAGCTAAGGTCTTGAGGTGTGATTGACAGACAAATTAAGACTTCTACATGGTTATAAAACTAAATCCTAAAATTAGAATATTTTGTGTTGTGTAGGGGTTTGCATATGTGTGAAAACTTAACAGTAGAATTATGGCAGTAACTTAAATCTCTTCAACTCACATAGGGATCTGCAAGAGGATCAGGTATGAGTGAGACCCTACATCCCCTCTGGATGTAGTGCTTGCTCCATGCTGTGTGCCAGGGCAGTTGGGCCCTCCTGACATTTCCTTCCCCAACTGCTCAGGCCTCTAATTTATGACATGGAAACCTGCAGTCTAGCAAAGACACAGAAACTGTGTCTTGTGTCACTACAACAGTATTAGTAGCAGAGTGATCCTGGCTGACCTTATTGTAATGGCCAGTGGTCTGCTTTGAGTCTCACTTCTGCAGCCCTTTGCTCTTATGGGTTCTTGTCCAAAGCTCTCTGAATTCCCATTCATCTTGGTGGGCTTCCACTCTGCCTCATTGCAGCTAATGTCATAGGTAAGAGCTCAAGGATCATTTTTTTAAATCCTGTTTAAAATGAATATTAAGTTCTTTTAAGATAAATCCTGAGTATCCCTTCATCCAGGTAGTCAATAAAGATATTAAACAGGGCTGGCCCCATAGTGAGCCCTTGGAAACACCACTGGTGACCAGCTGCCAGATGGATGCAGCTCCACTCACCACCATACTCCGGCCTCAGCCATCTCATTTTTACCCAGTAAATGGTGCACCTGTCCATGCCGTGGACAGCCAGCTTCTCCAGGAGAATGATGTGATAGACATAAAATCCTGACTACACTATGGGGTGTGGACACTTGTCACATTCTGGTCTAATTTTCTTGTTGGAGATACAGGGGTCCTGGGAAGCTCTAGGACAGCCATGTGATTCTGCCCATGGACAGGGATTTTGTCTCATGGACATGATGAGCTATGGTCCCTAAAACTTTGGACTTGCTGTGTGTCCCTAATGCCTTACATCCTGTGTGCAGGGTGCGCACATGCATGGCAGCAGCATGCCTGAGGGTCTCATTGGCTCATTGAAGCCTCTAGTGGGCTCAGTCACCTGTCACCTAGAAATCCTTGGCAAATGGTCTAATTCCTCCTTTTCCAATCAGACTACATTTCTGGATGGAAGAAATGTACTCTGATTTGAGTGAGCAGGTAAGTCTTGTAAGGGAATTTAAAACCAAGTTCATTGTTCCTTGCCCTCCACTTTGATGCCCTTAGGTGCAGCAAATTGATGAGCATAATTCCTGAAGACATGGTGCACCAATTAGATACACTTCTCAGGAAGAGCTGGAAATGAAGATTTCCTTGTAGACATTATAAATCCTTTCCAAAGGCTTTTTCCTTTTTGTTGATTAAAACAATCAGCAAGCAAATCTCAAATGAATGAAGAACAATGAAATATGCTAAAGTTGTGAGTGGCTAATTGGTACTTGTTGCCTTTCTTCAAATTTGCAATGTCATTCCCGATAGTGGTATTACATGTCATCTGTTCTCAGAGGGGCCACAAATCTTCCTGGAGAATCACATATTTAATTACACGCTTTTGTTTCTCATCTCATAAGAATGCTAACATGTTGTCCTATGAGGTTTGACAAGAACATTGTCTGTTTACTGTATCTGTTTCAGTTTACTGTTTCTCCTGCAGTTTTTGTCATGTAAATATAAGTGTCCTTTAGATTCCAACACACAAGGAACAGTGTGTTTTGCCAGTCCTTGATGCTCATCTCTCTGCATATTCTGTTTTCAGGGTCCTAGGAGGACACAGGCAGAACTCATTTCCAAGAATTTATGAAGCAATTCTGATGCTAAACTAAGGCTGTTAATCAGAAAAAAGTTGGTACTGCTTAATGAGTTCCATGATTGTTTTTCACATGCAATACTTAAAGGAAAAAGGGGATAAAGGGAAATTATTTACAATAATTAGAATAATTTAATATTATTATATCGGAAATATTTGTGGTTTATTATGCTTGAAAAATTGTTATGATGAGCTTTTGAAGATGCAGTAGTTTTGTCTATTCTCTGCCCAATTAATAATTCTAAATATTGGAACTTCAATTTTTTTTTTTAATTAAGAAAGTAATAGTGATGTAAAAGCAGAAAAGCTGATAGGTGATCCAGTAGTTTTACATTTCATGACATAGTGTCATTGTAATCTATTCAACACAATCGTAAGTGTGAAAGACATAAGAATTTATTGGAAAATGAAGTCTCTAGGAGCTGGACACTGTAATGCTTTTCCTGCCTGCTATGATACAGCAGACTGCCACACCTGTATGTGTCCCAGCTGAGGGGAAAAGGTCAAGGGCTGCAAGAAGGACTTGAATAAGGCCATAGAGGGTTTTAATTAGAAGATTTTAACAAGCTTCCCAACTAGATGAGAATTACAGCTGTGGGTGAGCTCCTGTGGCAGTATAGAGCAGCAGCAGCAATTCTCATATGCTTTGTGAAGCGTGGACAGCTTTTGAATGGCAGTTGTGTAATGAATTGATTTAGCAGGGGCAGGCTCAAGACCCTTTTCTGCAACTGTCAAAAGCAACCCCATCTTCAAGGAAATCAGTGTGTATTTTGCACTGGTGGGGCAGCAGACAGATCGTTTGCTCATGGAGAGACCTCTAGTTTTATAAGCCAATATATTCAGAGACTAGCCAACACAATGTTTATCCTCATAATGTAAAACTGGTAACCCAAATTGCACAGCCTGACCATTGAAATGTTATTTTAAGTCTTCCTGGTCTATTTTAGATTTAAGCAAATTATCTGGCACAACTGACCAATTAGTAAAGCGAAGCAAAAAGAAAAATAACACAAGTTTGAATCTGCCAGTTAGGGATTTTACTTCTAGTTGTGACAGGTTTACCACTCCATGTAGAGATTTAGTGGCTGGCACTACTTATTAAAGGAAAAGAGATTTTTTTTTTTTTTTAACTGCATGAAATGGAAAGATTGTTGTCTCCTGGCAAATTATAGAATTGCAAAATGCTGAGACAAGCATGGAGTCAAGGAGTGAACCTGGCTCATGTCACTGTTTTACTTTGTATTAATCTAAGAACGCTGCGATGGATAACAATATACACAGAAGTACAAACACATACATATGATTTTAATGATGAAACACTGGACAGATGTAGTAGGTAGGTAATGAAAATGTGAACGGTATTATGATATATTGGTTGTAAGTCTTCCCTTTGACCTTCCCAGCAGAGTTTAAATGGCTCCTATGTGTTCAACCCTATGTGCGTGAGGAGAGGTGTGACTTTAGATCTCAGAGCTTTAGGAGTGCCCACTTGAGTGGCTCTGTGCTGGGCAAGGCAGAGACTGGAAGAGCACAAGCTTTTTTTTCTTTTCAGGTGTATTTGTATTCTTTCCCTATGAATTTTGGAGAAAAAAAAAAGGCAAAGATTCTTTGGGCCATCAGATGAGCCATACTGACCTTCTGTGAAAGAATCCATGAGGAAAAATATCAAACACATTTTGCCCTAAAAAATTCCAAAAAACAAAAACCAAAACAAAACAAAAACCAGGAGGAAATAATTTAGCTTTGAGGAACTCATCTCAGATGAAAATGCCAGGCTAGGAAGCTACAGGGCAGAGGAAAATTACAAGCCTTTCTCTAGGGAAGAGGTATCTGGTGGTGATGAATGACTAGGTATTACTGAAGGGAAAAGCCCGAAAAAGCAGTGAAAGGTACTGAGTTCCCCCGAGCAGGGAACAGCCTCTATCAAGAAGAAGCAGAGAAGTAAACTGTCTGTGACACAGAATTCATTATCTCTACAAGGTTTCATGTTACTCTACAATAACTGTGTTTTCTGCCACTGATTCGTGGTCTGTAGCTCCATACAGATCAGGTCTGTTAAACTTCAAGACAGGGAGAAGGGGTCATTGTCACTCAGGGAATGACAGTCATATGTCCCTGCAGAGGTTTAATTATAGGCTCAGTGAGTGATCTCTTTGGGCCTCAGTGGTGTTTGGCCTGACTGCTACATTCATAAGGAAAATCACACTTTTCCCTCCTCCTGGTTTCCTGATTGATCCCTGAAATTGCCTAACCTTCTTCTTTTCACTGTGCACAGCTACCACTCCTGTCTCCTGTCATCCACTTCTTTATGGTACATGATTCCTCTTCGCTTGGAACAGAGCTCCCCATATCTCGGCTGATCCTGCCTTCAGATTTGACTGTAAAATCTTATGAAGTTCAGAATCAGACTAAAGAGTCAGTTATTTTCCCAGGCAAACCTTCTGCTTTACAAATATAAGCATCACATTTTCTGTTTTTCAGTCACGTGGTTATCAGTATGTATTGGAAACACTCATTAACCATCCTTGCTAATGCACATGAAATGTCTCACTTTGCTCAGTGCTCTGTTCTGGGAGAGAAACAGTCCTTTGGTCTTTTGAGAATTTGATTTTGCTCTTGTTCTCAAAGTATTAATATTGTCTGTAGGTATGTGGTTCTGGAGAAGTTGTTTCACTTGTATTAGCTGGATTATTTTAAACAGGAGAATTGTTTATGGGTCTGGACCCCCAATTCATAATAGTCAAATGCAGTAGTGATCCAAAAGGAACACAAAACATGGCTTACTTTTGCTACTCAAAGTGTCATTGCTTGAAGCCACGAGAACAGATAATAATACACATTATTGTGATAAGAAGAGTTACTTGTCACACAATTTTAATCCAGCTCCAAGAGCAATGCAGTTTCAGCAGCCAGTCTGTTGAACAGACAGAGCCTCCTAAATCTGTATGTACTTATACTGTTGGCACAGAGTGCCAAGTTAACAAGGAAAGCACCTACCTCATTATAGGAATTATCTGTCTGAGATGCTACACCATTTAACATTTCTCTGTCTCTTCCCCTTCTTTGTCTTCCTGGGGGGAAACTGGAAGAGAAGAAGAATTTTATGTCTCTTGCTAATGAAAAGCACCTCATTTTTTTTTTCAAAATTCATCTTTGTTCTAAGATCTTGGTTCAAGAAACTTAATCTTTGAAACAGGAACTTTTTATGGTATTGCTCTCACCACATGTTCCATAGCAACCTTTGATTCTGAATTTGAATAAATTTTGTTCATGTTTTATGAGCATATTTTGAGTCTTAAGTAGGTTGATCATAAATGGAGACAACTGTACCGAAGAGCTTGGCTTGATTAGTTGTTTGGTCTAACAGTCCCATTGAGTCTGAGGTTCAGCAGGAGAGCTGAGGGGTACTCAGCACACAAGAACTGCAGAGAAAGTATCTACAATGGTATCTACAGTGTCAGCAGCTCATTTATCCTGGGCCCAACCAGGAGCAAAGCCAGTCCCTGCTAACACAGACAAGCTTCCTCCAAGCTGTGTGTTGGCTTGGAGTAGGGAGAGGTGAGAGAAATTAACACTTGGACAGTATTGTTTCTGTCTGAGATGTTTGTCTCTGTATCACATTTGTCCTCTGTAACTGAGTCAGTTGGAAAGTGCCTGACCTGCAGTTGCAGTGCAGTCTGTGGGACCATCGCTGCTTGGCTTCAAGGCAAGGCTCATTGATCTCATCCAGGACTTCTGTTAGAATAGAGAAACAGTCTGAATACCCTATATGGCATTTCTCTACTTTTAAAAATATTTTTATTTTGTGTTACAGAAATGCTTTATGCTCTCTGAAAACACACTGGATTTGATTAATTACATTAAACAAATTTGGGAGCAGTTTAACAGCGCTGTAACCTGGCTTTCCAACACAGGGCTTACCTTGCTCCTGGCTACCAGCAATGCTTTTGGGAGGCCAACTTTCTCACTGCTGTGCACAGTATCAAGTAAGAATTAATTTGGTGTGCAAGAACCAGCTGTCTTATTTAAAGCCAATTCATGTCTTTCATTCACCCAAAGCATCCTATTAGACTCGCCCATTGAACTCTAGCTAAAAGGGATTTGGACTTACTCACTAGGCATTAACTGCACCCTGTTAGCTTTAATAGGTAATTGATCATTTATCTTGGTCAGATTTATCATTTGCTTCCTGATTAAATTAAGGATTAGAAATTTTCACAAATTAATCATCCCAGTAATTTCTATTTTATTTGTATTCCATGGCACTAGATTAAACTTGCCAGCACTGCTTATGTATTCTGGAGGTGTTCTCATTCATATGGCTTCCATTTCCTGGGATGAGAAAATAAAAGAGGCTTTCATGCACATGCGGCAACGGAAAATAAGAGTCTGTTGTAATGTTCAAAGTTCAGATGTTCAGCATCTCAGCCAGGTACCCTCTTGAGGCAGCTGTGCAGAAGCTGCTCAGCTTAGCCCACATTTTGTCAGTTGTTTCCTTCTTTCTATGGAAGGAAACTTTTCTTCAAAAGCTTCTGGATTCATTTTTACCATGCTTAGTATTGCTATGATGAGGAATGTACTTCCTTTTTCTCTTGTATTTTCAACTAGGTCTTAATTATGGTAATTTCATGTTTTACTTCCATGTGGAAGAACTGCAGCTAAGAGTTTCAAATGAAGCCAGGATCTGTCCCTGCATTAATACTGTTGCAGATTCTGTTGCATTACAACCAGAATGGTTTTTCTAAGAAGCAGATAATGGTGTCTCTGGGCAAAATATATGAGTAAAATGCTTCAGTCAGTTAACAGAGTAAATAAATAATGAAAGAATTAAATAAAAAATAATAATAATAATAATAGTGAGGAGGAGGAGTAGGAGTAGGAGGATATGCTAGGTTGCACAAACTAGAAAAATAAAATCAATGCAAGAGTTAAAAAGGAAAATCTTGTACAGAAACCTTGTTTAAAAGTAAGTTCCTGAATTATACCATCAATTTAGGATTTGGGCCACTAATGGGAAAAGTTTGGCTGTTTATTGTACTACAAAATTAATGTTTGAAAGCTGGCTTTTATAGATTACTGTGTTTCTGCAAAGTTCTTTCGTGGAACTTGGAATTCACTCAGAGCCAAAACAGTTTTCCTTTTGTTTTCATCACTTGTCCTTGCTTATGACAAGGGTCAGCATTTTTAAGTACAATGATTTGGAACTATTTGAAGTAAGCTATTGCTTTGTTCCAGTGTGTTAATCAGGACCTTGTAATTAAAAGTAACCTCCCAACAATGAACCAAGGGCTTTGTGGCTCCTTGGCACACTGCATGGCTTGTTGCTGTGTTGTTAAAACATTTTTATGCTGCTGATGGAACAGCATAGCTATCCAGGAAGAAAACAGCCAAGTTTGCTAAATAGCTCACTGTCACACACTTGTGTAACACACTGGAGAAAAGGTTAGCATGGAATGTTATAGTTCCTGGTGCACTGGCTGCTGAGAGAGAACGAACGAATTTTGGGGAACTGCTGGCATTCATCAGCAGGGTTTTGATTTTTCAGCTTGTAAAAAACCTGAGTGAGTTAAATATGTTACTTAAAACCTTAATGGCAGCATAAAATATGAATAGCATGTTGAGAAGCAAGGAAAAAAAGGTCAAGAACAAAATACTTTAAAGGAATTATTTATTTATTATTTATGTATTACAGTCATTGAGATTGTTAAAAACTAGGTATCCTCTCCTAATGATACAAGAAACAAGCATGACCATCATTTTAATATTTGGGCAATAGTCCAGAGGCCTAACTTGTATATCTACCTACATGTTGTCTTGTCAGCTGTGCTCCCTTTTCTCATTTTCTCCTGGAAATCCATCCTTCCTGTTCGTTATTTCACCTCTTTCAACACCCATGTCTGGGAGGCTGGGGGCACCCAGCTCTCAGCACTCTCTGGTGGGACTAGGTTTTCAAATAGACATGGCATCGTCTGGGCAGGAGATTAAAATCAAACCAAAATATATTTTACTTGAAGTACCAAATAATTATTGGAAATAATTATGGGACATTCAGTGAAATGTAAGGATAAGGAATCCAAAGAATTAATACAAACAGAAAGGAAGCAGAAAAATTTGTGGCAAAGTGCCCCAAGAGGACTAGAAAACAGTGTATTCTGAATGCTGCCTGTGATTTAGGAAGAATCTAAACTGTAGATTGCCAGAAGATGGGAAAGTGAAATAAAGAGAATTTTTTTTCTGTATTCATCTAGTTTCTTGTTCCTCCTTAAGTCACTCGGAGACAAGAGAGTTAGTTAGATGGCCTTTGGTCCAATTTAAGGCAGAGGGTCCTTCTTAACAACTTTCTCTTGAGAATGAGGCTCAGAAATATGGCTAAAAATTTTATCCTGGATATTTCACTATTTATTTCCAGTGTATGTTTTCATTTTAGTTTTAAATATTCACATATTATCTGCTATGTTTCAAAATAGTTATATTTATTGTATTTTATCAATTTCATTTTAACTTCACTTACTTACCCTGATGATACTGAAGAGATAATGTGCTTTTTGAAGGTTTTACAGTCTTCCCTATGAAACAAATTCTCATGATTGAAGAATACATCTTAGAAGGTTTTGCTTTTATGGATGTAATCTGCTGTGTATTTTCAGCATGAGGGCATGAAAAAGAGAATGAGGAAGAGAAAATTGTAGGAACTTTTTCATCGTGTTGCAAAGAAATCAAACTTTCAGGGTAGAGGATAGTGGTGTTTTTTGTACATTGACATTAGCAGCATCAAAACAGTGTCACTCCCAAGTCCTGCAAAGAATATTCCTGTGCTGAGAACTCAATCAGTACATTATTTTACCTTGGTGGCAGCAAGGTACACAGCTCTTGGGCTGAGGAATTAATCTCAGAGGCTTTAAAATATTGTTAAAAATAAACCAGGATCACTTAAAACATCTTGGTGGTTGTTAATCTGCTCCCCTCTACATCTAGTGTCCAGTCCTAAATGCCTTGTATGACCTGGTGATGAATTGGTCTTATGAATAGTGCTGTGACTGGATTACTTTGCAGTTGCTAACCTAAATATTTGCAGGGAGGATTGCCCTTCCTTCAGGGCCTGCTTTGTATTGTGTGGGGCTGTTAAGATTGAGAAGCCTTAATGTAATCGATACAGCAACATGCAGACATGCCTACTTTTGTCTTTTTTTTTCAATTTATTTTGTTACTGTTTTTCTGTGTTCTGTCTATAGTAGAAGATTTGGCATGAACTGTTGGGAGGTGAACTGTGTATTCCCTGTTTCTATATTTTTCAACTGAACTTTGAAACAACAAAAAGTAGTGGAAGAAAGGCCCCGAAAGTCAACTCTTGTACTTGTGGAGCATATAAAGGCTGGGAAAGATGTGTTGTTTTATTAACGTGTCCAAACTCAGGTCACCAGTATGAAAATATTACTTCTAGTAGCGTGTTTAGTGTCCAAGCCTTCTTAAGCCATCTTTGCTTTGGTTGAGACTGCTGGCAGTGGTTATAAAATGCAACAGTAGTTTCCAGAGAGGGAAGAGTCCTCTGAAAATATAAGATTTCCAACTGGGAGCAATCAAAAGCAGAAAGTCTGCAGCCACATGAATATTATCAGATGCTAAACCATCTCATGATGGGATTCCTGGTTGTCATGGGCAACTTAAACCATTCCCATATCTGCCAGAGAGACAATACTGCAGGGCACAAGCAATCCAGGAGGTTTATGGAGTGCCTTGAGGATAACTTCCTAACCCTGGCGACGGAGGAGCAAATGAGAAACAGGACTTTGTTGGACCTCCCTGAGTTTACAAACAAGAAATATCTGGCTGAGCATGTGAAGGCTGGGAGCAGCTTTGGCTGCAGTGACCCATAGTGATGGAGTACAAGATTCTTAGAGGAGGAAACAGGACAAATAGCAGGATCAGAGCCCTGGACTTCAAGAGAGCAGGCTTTTGCCTCTTCAGGAATACCCTTGGAAGAATTCTGAGATATAACATCTTGGAGAGAAAATAGGTAGTTGACTTACAAGAATCACCTCTTGAATGCTCCAGTCCAAACTAGCAGGAAATCAAGCAAGGATGGTAGGAGGCCTGCATGGATGAACAATGATCTCCTGATAACTTGAACATCAAATGGAAGAATACAGTAGCATAATGGGTTTACATGGCGGGATTTCATCTTTGAGGGCTACAGGGTAGCCTCTGTGAATAAGAATGAGGAGCTGGGAAAGTATAGACTAATCAGCCTCAGTTCAGTCCCCAGGAAGGAGGTGGATCAAATCTTCCTGGAAGCCATTTCCAAACTTACGAAGGACAAGAAAGTGATTGGGAGTAGTCAACATGGATTTACAAATGGGAAATCATGCCCAATCAAGCTGATAGCCTTCAACAACAAAATGACCACCTTCCAGGACAAGGGGAGAGCAGTAGACAGCAAAACTTTTGACACTGTTTCTGATAACATGCTTCCAGGCAAACTGATGAAGCCTGGAGAAGGCAAGTGGATAGTCAGGGGATTGAAAACTGTCTGAACTGCCAGGTTCTAAGACATGTGATCGATGGCATGAAGTTCATGAAGTACCAATGCTGTACCTCAGACACCAGTACTGTGGCTAATACTGTTTAACATCTCCATTCTTGATGGGACATCTTGATGGGACACCCTCAGCACATTTGCAGAGCATACAAAGCTAGAAGTAGTATCTGTTACACCAGCTAGAGCATCTGACATGACGAAAGGCTGAGACAGCTGGGACCATTCATCCTGGAGAAGAGGATGTTGAGGGGATCTTATTAATGTGCATAAATACCTGATGGGAGTGAAGCAGTAAATAGGATTATGAGAACAGAGCCAGACTCTTCTTATTGGTGTCCAGTAAAAAGGCAAGAGACAATCTGCTCAAACTGAAATACAGGAAATTTCTGAAATTACTGAAATACTGGAACAGGCTGCCCACAGATGTTGTGGAATTTCCATCCTTGTAGGCTTTAAAATATTATTTAAAATTTGACCGGATGTGGCTCAGCTCGCCTGCTCTAGCTGATGCTGCTTTGAGTAGGGGAGTTAAACCAGGTGACCTCCAAAGGTGTCTTCCAACTTCCACCCTCCCAGGAGGGGGGGTTGGGGGTGGGGGTTGGACTGGATGATATTCTTATATGTCTTCCAACCTCAACTCAACCTGCTATTCTGTGAGTTGCAGGTTGACTGGAGATCAATTTGGGCCATGTAGTACTATTTGCATTTCAGTTTCTCCTAAAATTTTAAACCAAAAAGAGTTATTTTTTATTTTCTTCATTTTCTCGCCCCCCAGCATAATGATCAAAATCAATATTTATATGGCAACACTCTAGATGGGTGCCCTGGTGCATGACATGAGAACAAGAAAATTACTTGGACTTAGCCTTTTTGATAATGTTTACTTAAAGATTTATAGAAGCAGAGGAATATCCCTGTAACTTTTGTGGACCTTGTGTCTGACTCAGTAGTCTTAATATTGTAAAAGTCCAGTCTTGCATGAGAAGAGCACAGCTCTGAGGAGTTTGCTTCCTCCCTTCCAGTAAAGGTCTTGAGTGTAAGTCAGGCATTGCAGGGTTGTAGTTCTGTCTTTATCCTCTCATACAGTTACCTTCCTTGGTACTAGGATCCCAGCAGAGCATTCAGCTAAAATGAATTTAATTAATAATAGGGAATTCCATAATGTCTGAGTTTCAGATTATTGCATGAGACATAAAATGAAGCCTCATACTTCATTATAAATTATTAATTAGGTTTTCAAAATTATCTTTTATATGTAAACCTATTATTAAGGAAATCTGCTGGCATTTCCACTTTTAAGAAATGAATATGATATTTCCATTAAGATTCACATTTTGATTATTCATGGAAGAACTGGAAGACAAAAATTAATTTCGCTTTGAATTAGTGTTCTTTTGCATTCATAATTGCAGTTATTCTTCACATCTCTCTAATCCAGAAAAAAGAAAACAATTGAAAGTCAATTATATCTTCTGTGGAGGAAAAGGAAAGATTGAATCACATTCCAGCAGACCTTCTGTAATATAGATCTGTGTCTCCTATACATGGATATACAGAAGGGAGCTGTATGGGTCCTTCTGACTGGAGAGCACAAAGCCAGGGGCACTTGATATTTCTGTATGTGAAGCCAGGCTCTTGGGATAAATGTGGGTCTCTGGGAAAATGTAGCTGCCCCCCCATTGTACACCAGGTGACAAAAGCAGGGATGTGCACGTGCCTGGCACATTTCTGGCAGGCATCTATCTGGTTTTCCACACTGTTCTGCCACTGGGATAACTCTGCTCCCCACCTGCAGTGTCTGCTGCACACCCGGTTGCCTTCCTGTGCCACTTCACAGCGCTCAAAGATATAATTATACCTTTGATTTCTGCCTCTTTCATCTGCTTCAGTATTACCAGGTATGATTTTGGAATTCGGTTCTGCTGCTGACACTTGCCAGTACCAGAGCTGGGTGATAAAGTTTTGAGTTTCCTTGTTATTTTTACTCTCACTGATGTGTATTCAGCGTGTGCGGTTCTGGGTCATCCATTTTGTCCACTCTGTCAGGTGCAGCTTGCTCAGGGTAGATTCCAGCTGATAATAACCAGCTCACAGTCTGCACGATATTTAACTAGAAGGCAACTTTTGATTATTTCTGTCTTGACTACTTAATTTTATTTATTTTCACCAGGACACTCCCAAACCTTTGCTTTCATATGGTAAATGTATAGGAATCCTGCATACAAGACTCTTCAAGACAAAGACTTTAATGAAATGCTCCTGTAAATATTCTTCCTTCTGTGTTACAGTTATTCCAAGTGTATGTTTAACTTGCTGATTTCACACACTGCTGTGCAGCCATTCGTTATATATTAACTTAAGGCTCAATGCCGCAAGGTACTGACTGCTTCTGGATTGTGCTGAGTCCCTTTTCCTCCCAGAGGCGTTTAAGGGCTTACAGAGGGCTCAGCAGAACTGAGCCCAGAATCCAGGCAACAACAGGCTCTTTCAAAAACCGAGCAGGTTTTCTGGAACAAGGTTTGTACTGTAACTGGGCAATATTTTGTGCAATGGATTTTCATACATTTAGACTAAATATTATCCAGAAGAACAGATCTGGTAGTTAGTGGCTGTTGGAAGACATAACCATTTAGGTATGTATGGTGGTAATTAATTGCATTTTATAATTATGGTTTTATTAGTTGTTCCAGTTAAGTGCAAAACCATGACTGAGACTAATATCAAAAGTTTTGTGTGTTGGCTGCAGGGTGGTTTGTCCCTCTGTTAATGTGTATATGGTTTTCAGAGTTGCAGATAATCTGTGCAGTTCATCTAGCAAAGCCATTTGGGCATTATTCACTGCTGAGCTCACGCACTTTGCAACTGGCTGCTTGTGTTCTGTGACTTCAAGGGGATCCCACTGGCACTGGCACTGGGGGGAAAATTCCCTGGCATTACCTCAGCTTCCTGGGCCCACCTGTAGCAGAAACCCACCCAGCCACACAGCTGAGCTACTGGTGGCTGTGTGCACTGGTGTGTCATCACTGATGGCACTGGGCTGGAGTGCTGTCCTCCACCATCACTCAGGCATTTTGAAAGGCAGATTTTGCCAAAGGGTACTAAGTTGATCTGTTGCTTACATTTTGGGAAGCTGGGAGAAATACAGAGTGACGAAATGTATCTTAATGAGACCATACTATGGTGTGGCCTGTGCAAACTACAGGATTAATTATTACTCTTTCTATGAAACCTTTCTCAGGAGAAGATGGTATCATTGGTCTGTGTTGTAATGTATTTGGCATTGAAAAAGTGCTGTAATATACTGTTTCTGAAAAGCTATTCTCACTGTTTTGTATGCAGATGAAAACCACAATCTTCCATTGTTCGCAAGGAAAAAGACAGGACCTGAAAACTTTAAATAATGTGGTTTAATTCCAGTGGTTTAATTCCAGCTACAAACAAGGAAAAATACTTCCAAAATGGCAGCTCCTACCTTTCCTGCTAGGCAAGGAAGGAGACACATTTTGATTTTGGTCCTTGTATCACCTGCAAACAGTGGTAATTCAGAACTACAAACTAAACCTGAATTTTGCTGTCAGACTTAAGGCTGGCCAAAGCACAAGGCACAGTTCTACTCTATGAACTGTTGGAGCAATCTCACTTTAATTCAAATACACCTGTATGTTAATAAACGTACCTTGT
Organism: Grantiella picta; assembly: GCA_013397955.1. Lineage (NCBI taxonomy): Eukaryota > Metazoa > Chordata > Aves > Passeriformes > Meliphagidae > Grantiella > Grantiella picta. Next base: position 385,622 of record VZRM01007975.1, on the reverse strand, counting down.
GAAAAGAAACAATTGCACTGTTGGCCTTTGCCCTTACTGCCCCAGTTTAACTATCAGTTGCACACACATTTATTGTAGTTTATCTCTTGAGATCAGTGTGATTTTAAGCATGGAATAGCAGAGAATCACCTACTTAAAACATTTGCAAGATCACAGCTCTAGCAATGCACTCTAACTGTGACTGGGATATGAAATCAGTATGCAAGTAAACTGAGGATTAGGTAACTTGCTCTCTGCCAGGTTTTTTTTTTTTTTGAGTAATGGCTGTCAATTTGGCTGCTGTGCTTTTCTGGGGAATAAGCAGAAAACCCAAACAAAACTGAGCTTTTAGGAGACGTTGGTAAATTACAGTGGTTTCTCTGTAACTTTATACATAATTAGCTAAACTAACAACTTAAAAGTTAAGAGTTGTTTACACATTAAGGGAAAGTCAGGAAATAGGTAGAAGTTTATGGGAACTAAAGTGGGTTACTGAGGCCAGTGAAGTATTTTCCAAATCTCCCAGCATAGGATGAAAGCACCACATGATTCCATGTAAGAATACTGCAGCAGAAAGTAGTCACAAGTACTCAATATCCTCCCTGGGAAAACAGCTCCTGGTTTTAGTGAAATGAGCCTGGACTTGGTCGTGTGCTAATTGCTTTTCATTACTATGTGTTAGCAAAGCTGTTTAATACTTGCTATAAAGCCTGGATTTCACTCTCTCTCATTTAATACCTGGTTAAATCTGAACTAATAAGCTCTCAAAAGCTTAGAGGTTCCAGTAAAATGAGATTTGGCTAAAAAAATCCGTGTTGGTTTCTACTAGTAACAGTGGGATAGCTTTGGTGCTCTAGGCAATGAGAGAAGTAAGACTAGTGAGAAAAGAGAATATGCTTCATCGGGATATTAAATGATTTACCAGAAGTCAACAGTGTCTTACTGTAAACTTCAGGAAGGGTTTCTTAGCCTTCAGAAAAGTGAAAGATATAATAGTCAATTTTGAATAATTTCCAAGTGTTTATTTGCATGACGTATTTTGATTAAGTGTTGGAAAATCAAGACGTAGAATATTGTGCATGGAGCAGGATGGCTGTTATTTCAGTGTTTCTCAGGCAGCAATATCTGTGACTCTGAGGGCTGAACACTGAATAGGAGCTGTTTATGAGCTGAAAAACAGTAGGATTTCTCACAAATGAAGCATCTTCTCTTGGCCTGGTACAGTGAAGTATAAAGATAGTACTGCAGCCTGCTAAAATTGGCTGGTTACAAAGGTGCACCTCTGGCTCTTTGGTTAAAACAATTATTCTGGAATGTACTGTCTGTGGCTCTTCAGGACTTTCAGAGTTAAAACTTCCATGCAAGCCTTGTCCCTGCTAGGAAAATTACCAGATGCTGACAGGGGGTGTCAGCAGTGCCTCAGCTGAACATATGCTGCATATGGCTTGGCTGCAGGCACAGACAGGGAGGCCCTGTTCCCTGCTGCTGCAGAGACTGGTGAAAACAGGCTTTAAACCAACTGAGCCCAGCACAATAATAAATGTTAGCCTCTCTGCAGTGTTCATCCTACCAATGAGACTGAAAAACTATTCGACTATAGATTGCCATGCCAATATTTTTGCTGCATCAAAAAAAGTTAGGTGGCATCTTTACTGAGTTATTTTACAAATGGTTGTTCTGAGGTACACAGCAATCTTGATATCTGTGCATTGTGACTATATTAGTACTATTTTGTGGTGAGGCTGGAATTGGAATTGAAACTGAATCAGAGATTGAATACAAAGCAGATTAAAATCTCTATTTACCTTAATGATTGATTGTAATCTCTGAGTCTGACAAAACAATGCATCATAAAAATTAAATTAACTGTTTTCTGGAGAAAGTATTTCCCTGCTTTTTCAGAGAACACATTGAAAAATATTTCCTGCTTGTGGTGTTGCCACAGAATTTGGTGATTATTTGTGTCTCTTTCGTGAATCTGCTACAGGCACCCACCCATTACCACCACTCTCACACCCACCTCCCACCCACATGTTCTGGCACCCTGTGGCAGAAACACAGCACATGGGGAATTGCTGAGGGCAACTGCATGTTCCCCCAGCTCTTTACAATTCACAGCACTCTTGTCCAGCTCCTGAGAAAATTTTCAAGTCTGGAGCCATTTCAGGAGTCATGTTGCTTGTGGAAAGCATTTCCACTCCTTCCTGCGCTTTCTTCCCTGCCCTTGGATGCTTACTTCCACCCCCTGCCCAGCAACAGCTCGGGTGCAGCCAGGGGAGCTGCTTCAGCTCACAGCCTGGCAGGAGAAAGCAGAAGGCATGTCCAGCATCTCTCCCTTTAGGTGGTAGCATGCTCTTAGATTGGCAGGAGCCATCACTTCTACCTCCATCCTTAGAGACCAAGTCGGTCGAAGGAGATGATGTGAACAGGAACAGGTCATCTATGGGGAGCAACAGCATGTCTGGGTCAGTGTGTGGTAACAAGACAGCAAAGCAACCATCCCTGTCCTGGCATAAAAACAAAGTTTGCTGAATTATATCATGAAAAGCAAGAGGTGGGAAGAGATCTGACTCATGTATTTAGTATTGCTTAGATAAAAGACAGACCCTAGGACAGAATTCATGCAAACTGCCTCCCTTTTGTTCTGGAACTGGAAACTTGGCTCATATTTCCAGCTTAGTAGTTTCATTATGTACCCTGGCATATCGAGGGAATGGCTTGTAAGGTTTTCCTGAATTGATTTTCTGAACCTGAAGTTTAAAGTCTTTTTTAAAAGGACAGTGTCACTGACAGGAACCAAAGTGTCCATTTTGCTGTTTGTAATGTTTAGGCAAGACAGCTTGCCAACGTAAATTAACTTTTGTAGTAAGGCTATGTGTAATCTTTCAGGTTCAGAGCTATCCTGCACTCTTACAAGATATAAATTATTAGCCAAATCTGCAAGCTCCAGTTTAGGAGATTAATGGACCATCATCAAAATAGTAAATTGAGTCTTGAAACAGGCACTTGAATCTGAACTCCTTTCAAAAAATGGAATTTAGGGTTTGTCCTCTGCACGGGCAGATAATGGATTATTTTCCCTATGTGTACACTTTTTATAGCTCTCATCACTGTAAATATCAAAGTGCCAGAGGAGCATTGATGGATTGGTCCTTGCAGACCCATAGGTTATAAGGCACTACTCCTATCATCACATATTTTACACATATGGCACTTAAGCTGAGAAAAGTATGCTGAACTGCCAAGGTCAGAGAGAAACAAAATCCAGAAGCTGGCTTCCCCAGCCCCAGGGAAGATGTCATAAGGACATCTCTCCTGCCTGAAATGGATGTTTCCTTTTTTTCAGATAGTTTACCATTACCTTTGTTGGTAGAAAAATATGGAGTTGTTTTACCACTAGTTATAGGAATATGGGTGTCTGAGCCAATGGTCATAAAGGTTTCTTGGAGCATTGGTTCCAGTTCCCTCACTTTAGGAAATTATGCAATTTGGTACCACAGATATACATAACTAACTCCATCTCAGGCTATAAAGCTATGTTTTCTTCCATGCTGTTCTAATAAGAAGACAGTTGCATCATTACAGTGTCCAGATTTTAAAAATAATCAGATCTCCCACCAAAATGTGACTAACTTGTGCAGCTGCCATATCTTACAGAGGCAGTCAAAACATATGATTTCTATTGATTCTTAGAAACAATTGTAATATTGCAAATAACATAAGACTTCAAGAGATTTCCTTGACTATTCTGCAGATAAAAGTTCTAATATAATATGTACAGGTTTTTTTAAAACAGGGCAAGTAAGCCGGTCCAAAGTTTATAAATTTGTGTCCAATTCCCTGTGCCACTCACTTGAAATAAATTTTCTGCATCTTTAAAATTAGGTAAATTCCCTTCTGGACAAAATGAGTAGACAGTTTGCTTAAATGTGATCATCCATGATTAAAAATATAGTCTTAATTTTAGCATTAATAATGAAGAAAATAATTAATTACTACAACAGCAGAAAAATAGAATAACGACTATTAGATGAAGGCTTATCATTGCTTTGAAGTTTTTAGGCAGGCTAAATTCAGAAACAAGTATTATTGAAAAGACCCAGCACATAAATGTTGTTGTAGCACTTCTTGTCACCTGCTTTGCTCAAGTTATTCTTTTCTAGCTTTTCCATTGCAGAGCATTCTTGATAGAGTAAATTCAAACAAAAATAGAAATTGACAAACTAAAGGTAGAATTAGCAAGATGATTTTATTTTGTCTGAAAAAGAAAGAGAAACATGGTGGAGATGATAATTCAACCTTTTGGCACAAGAAATATACTCTTGAATGTTAATTTACTTCAGACTGTAAAAAAGATAGCAAGTTTGCCATTACAGAGACAGACCAGGGAAAGAAAAGTATTGATAATAATTGAGAAATAAACCCCAAGCAACTATGTGGTTCTTGAAGGCCATGATCAGTATCACCTAGGAGCCTCCTAACAAGAAGATGTCCCAATCCTTCCCACCAAGTGCAAGCTGTTTCCCTTTTTCTTAATCTTACTGAGATATTCACTCTTCTGCCTTCATGAACGTATCAAAAGCTGTAATTGTTCAGGGTTTTTTTTGCTCTGGCCAGCATGGAATTACGCAGTGTCTGCAGCCACACTGGAACCAGGTGAGTATTTCTGTTGTGTCATGCTGGCCAATTATTCTGCTGACCTGTTATTTTGTTATAATAAGCATCAGAAGCAGGATGATTTTATGTAACTTTGCATAATTTCTACTGATGTGGCATCATTCCTAACACAGTCCACTACCTGGAAATTTTAAAGCATTTCCAACTTTTCTAGTATCTGATGGACACTATGCCTCTGCAGAGTTGCTGTATCCCTTCTCCTTTCAGCACAGCTGAATGATTTAAGCGAGCACTAAGTGATGCTTGTGATTCCTCTCTGAGCCCAGGGAGAAGCACCATCGCTCCAAAATCAAACAAACCCCTTGCTATGGCTCACACACAAAAATGCTCCTCACTGTCACTCCAGCCCCTGGTCTGAGGTGTTCCATCACCAACTGCAGGTGGTCCTCAGCCCTCAAACTCCTCAAGGCCCTTTCTATGTATTTATTTTCCCATGGGTTTGGGGTTTTTTTTGGTTTTTTGGTTTTTTTTTTTTGCCTCCATGTTGCATAACAAGGTGTCTTCATATCCTCAGGTTATTATGGAAGAACAGTTTTGAATAGAGAGGAGGGGTTGCCAGGGTAATTAAGCAGGTGGGAAGAGGGTTGATACAGAACTCCTAATAGTCACTTTTGCATGCTATTATTTTGAGCAAGGAAAATAAACAGAATGGCTGTAGGGCCATCAGACTCTGCAGTGAGGGGTGTGACAAAGGAAAGGAAGGCAGGTAGAGAAGTGCAGGAAGAGAAAGCAAAAGGCTGCAGAGTGGGACAACTCCAACTCTGAAATCTCACCCTTTCTTCCCAACTAGTCCATATCACTTTAATGTACAGCCATCTAACAGAAAATCTAATGCAACATTTTTCAAGATAAGAACAAAATGAAATATATATAGTGTAGGGAAAAGAAAATTCTTGACTAATCTCTTTTCCTTCCTATTTCTGTCAACTTTTCATCTCCACAGTCCTTTCTCTTCCTACTTCTCATACAATGTGAGACACAAAATAAAGGTGGAATTCAGCCTTCCTAATTGGTAACTAGAAGTCTTCTTTATGTTAAAACACAATGATCTGTTTATTGGAAACTGCTCTTCTGTAGTACCAGCCATCTCTCCATGTCATGCTGTCTGAATAATGCCTCTTGAGGATGGGGAGGAAGAATAGCATCACAGTCAGACCCCGTGGGGTTATAAATAGCATTCTAGCAGCCTGAAAGGCTGAAGACATCATTAAGTTGCATGCAGCTGTAGTGGTGTAGGTGGGTGAGTAAGAGCAACTCGGAGATGGGATAATGGTAACCTGGTACACAAAGGTCATTTTTCATTGATGGCGTCACTCCACTGGGCTATTGTGTTCTCCCTAAATTAGGTCCCTGTGTTTAAGAGAGCTAAGCAAGGTCAGCCTCGGCAAAGCACATTTAAAAGAAGATTAGAGGGGAAAACAGTTTGTTGTGTGTTGTGATTTAGACCAAATTGTGATAAACTTTTCTCACGTGGGTCACTAACTGCTTTTATCAGCAGCAAAGTAAATGCAAGCAGAAGGGCCTTTGGGAAGCTGCACACCAGCCTCTTGCATGTGGGCAATGGGGACTTTCACTGGACAAATTAGGAAATTAACATAGCAATTTAACTCAGGCTGTCCTTTCAGTGTTTTGTTAGCAATGTGATTCATTTTGTCATCTTGGACATTTTCAATGCCAAGACGACAAAGGTCTTGGTTTTGGAAAATCTGTTTCAATTTTTTATTATTAATTTGGTTGCAGATATACAAAAATGGAAAATCCTACACTAATTTCACACAGTTTATATTAAAAAAAATTTAAAAAATAATTAGCAGCCTATGTTAGTTTGAGCTTGCACACACAAACATACTACTCTTCACTCATTCCTAAACTGAAAAAAATGAGATCTTGATCCTGCTCCCAATGAAGTTGGTGGGGGAGTTGCCTTTAACTTCAGTAGATATATGGCTCAGCTTAATTCCCCCTGTGGGACCTGTCAGTATGTAAAGATTCCTTGGAGGTTAATTGCTTGCAGAACAGACTTTGTCTGGGATCTAAAAGGAAGGTGAAAATTGCACAACTGGAGCCTTAGCTATGTACTGCAGCCTGGAAAAGACACCGTCATTTAAAGCAAAGGGATCTCTTATTTCAGTGTTCCTACCTCTTGATAATTAAATTTGGTCATTCATTAATTTAGAGTATGTCTTAGAGAGTCACTTCCTTTGCCATCTTGCGCAATAGCTGTGGAAATAGGACAAATGCTTTTATGTTTTCCTGAAATTATTCCTTTTAGCTTTTTTGTCTGTACTCTATTTCAAGAATAAGTTTAAAAAAAAATCACTACTTTGAAGTAGACTTTCAAAAAGTATTTATTAAAGAAACATGAAAGAAATAACTGTTGCAGGAGTGGAAGAGAGGATTTCTAAACTAAGTAGATAGAAAAATTCTTATTTAGACTTATCAGATTTATGTGAGTGATTTCATTATATAAATGTGCCCTTTCCTATTCTGAAAAAGCTAAGAGATGTATCACTACCAATTAAAATCTGGGGGAAGGTTGTTCCTTCATCATTAAAACTCTATATTCATTCTCCCATGTCACATTTTTTGTAATCCTTTCCCACCTGTATTACACTTGGAATAATCCTTCTCACTCCTTGTCACATGTGCATTAAACCTCTTTTAAAGTACAGACTTAGAGCTTCTAAAACAAGCATTTCATTTTTGTTGCGCTGAGTGTGATGTCAAATCAGTATTAGAAATCTCACGCATATACCAATCTGGAATTTATTCATGAAGTTCCTTCCTTCATAAATTACTGTACTTGGTGAACCATAACATGTACTGCTGGCACTGCCCCTCTGTTCACTGCAGCCTTTGTTATTCATTTGGAGGCAAAACATTAGCCTGTGAATAACACAGTATAGAGCTCAGTCTGTCAGAAATACCTATGCAACTATGAATTTGTTATATTACCAAGCATTCTCAGTGGCAAATGGTAATAGTACTCTCATGTTGCTTTTATAGGACTGTAGCAAAACCTTAATATAGGAAGGACTAATCTCTGGAAACTTGGGTTTGTAACTTTAAGGAAACACTGTAGCTTGTAAGAAACTAAAAAGTGTTCAAGTTTATAGTTGGAAAAGGGATTTGCATTTTTTTAACAGCAGTTCTGTTGATAAATTCTCCTTCAAATCATTTTATAGACCTCAGTGTGACGGCACCTGAATACTATCCACATTTATGAGCCTCAAAAAAAAGAATTCAGATTAAGAAAAGATTTCGTTATTTATTGGTCTCCAGTACAGGACGTTAATCCTGTTCTCAGACACACGCTTCACTGTACTGCTTCCAAGCTTCTCTGAATAGTACACATATGAGGAAGGGCTGACTGAATTAATGAAGCTGCAAGATTTAGAAGAGGGTTTTACCACACTTCCAGCAGAAAAGCTATGATGAAGAAATCCAGAAGATCAAAACTATTTAGTTTTAGAAACTTGACAAACATCTAATTGACTAGATACTGTTATGTCTGTAATTGCAATTTTCTAGGTATTTTCTTCATTAAGTGTAGTGACATTTAAAAAATACAAGATGCGATATATATTCTGGCCTTATTATCTAAAGTGCGTTTTAGTGTGGCTTTCTAAAGAAATCAAGTTTCTGTGAGCACTTCCTTAACCTGTCAATACCTTCTTTGATAATTTCTAGCTCTTCAAGCCTGTTTAATCTGCTGATGAGCTTCAAATAATTTTAAAAGATGGTTTCAGATCTCACCAGGATTCCTTAAGTTTCAGAAACACTGGATAAAGTAAAGATCCAAATTAGTGGCTCGATTCAGCTTAATAGTTTTCTCTGCTTTGTCTTTTTGTCCAGCTGGTTGATAGAGGACACCTGTGGAACTGGAGGTTCCCTTCTCTGAGCAGGCAGAGGTCATGGATTAAAAAGTATAATCAAAAGGAGTGTGATGCATATCACAGATTATATACCTGGGACATCTATGGAAAGAAACTTACAGGAACATAGGAATACAAATCCGTTGAAATTCAGGGTTGAATAATGCTGTTAAAAGTTTTTAAATGACCAGCACAAACCCTTATAGATACCAGGGAGGCTGTGAGACAAATTTACAAGACCTGTTGAATGTGGCTTTTAAGTCAACTTCTGACATACTTCTTGTCTCATATAAATGAAATTTTTCTCATAATGTTGCCACTAAAGTCATTCTCTTGCCCGTTTAATCACCTTCATCAAGTCCCCCTTCAGAGACTTCCCTTTTGCAAGGTCTGAAGCAGACACGTATTGTCTGCACTGACAGACAACTTCCCCAGGCAGTCCTAAGCTAACACAGATCACCAGCCGTGGTCCATTTGGACCCTCTCCATACAGTGTCAGCATTTGCAGTCTTATCTGGAAATTATTCATTTCTCTTCTGCTTCCCATGCCCAGCACTGTAAAGCAATCCTTTCCCTGCCTTATTTGTGTTGTTACTCCAAACTCACTCCTTCCATGGAGTGTAACAGAAAGCTGTGGCCAGCAAGAGCAGGGTTGGTGGCAGGTTGTGCCTGCAGCTGCTGCTGACTGCTGGAGAGTCCTGTGGTCACTCCCAGAGTTATTTGCTACCTCATTTGACCTGCATCCCTTAAGTCCATTTGTTTGCCACATCCCCTAACTACACCTTGCCTTTGAGAGTGTCTGAACTGCTCTCCAGAGAAGTAATTATACAGCATGTGCAGTCACACCAGTCTCAGAGGAGAGGCAGTGGGGCTGATGGCCTTCGCTAGTTCTTTAGGGCATCTGCTCTGCCAGGCACTCTGTCTTCTCCCAATTTAATTTTGTATCTTACCTGAGCTACACGAAACCAGTTTAAATTATATCAACAGTTCCAGTCCAAATGCAGAAATATTTTTGGACAATAAACTTTTTCAGCAAGGACTATCAGTTAGTACAGGTCTTTGTCAGGAGTCGCAATACAGGGCTTTAAGACACTGTCTCACAAAATTGTCCTTGTAGTATATGAATTCTACTCAGATTCAGATTGAGCATAAAATGCTGTTCCTGCTGTTCAGTCCGAGGAATAGCAGCAAGCCAAAAAGTTCTCCAGGTTTTGGACAGAAAGGCAGCCTGGGAAACAAGGGTGAGTTTGGTCAATGGGCCGTGCCAACTGCACTCGTAAGCAGGGCACACGGACCCAGAGAGGGCGAGGCGGGGCGGGGCACCATCGAGGACATTTTTAAGGTACTAAACGTGACCATCCCCGTGAGGCCGTTTGTTCCTACGGCGGAGGGAAGGCAAGCTCCATCCCGTCAGCNGCTCCGGGACCGCCTCCGGGGAAGCTGCTGCGGGCTCCACGCTGCGAGCTGGGTTTTTAATCTCGTCTCGCTGTGTTCGTTCCCCCGCCCCTGCCCCGCGCTCCTTCTGCCCGCTCAGGTGCAGTTTCTCCCAGAGCCGCTTTCTGTGGGAACTTCCCTGCCGAGAGCAGCGTCTGGTGCTCGTTTATCGTTCGGTGTTTTCTTTCTGCGTGGAGAGTTGCGAGCGGTGCCGGGGCGCAAGGGCGAGGGTTGGGTGCCCGGCGGGCTTTTGTCCGGCCCGGCTGCCGCGGCGGCGAGTTGAGGCTCGGCCGGGCTCTGCCCTGCCCTGCTGCCCGGCAGGCTCACCGCGACCCCCTCAATAGGGGGGATTAAAAACTGCGGCAGGGGATGTTTCAGGCGTCTCGCTGAAGCACAAGCAAATCCTTTTATCCGCGGAGGGACAGAGGATCGCTAAACTTTGGACGTGCGCTCAGGCGGGAGCAGCCTGAAAGCCAGCGGGCACGGGCTCCGCAGCTGCCGCGTTTCACGTGGAGGTGGCGACTGGACTGGCTGTGCGGGACCCGGCGGTGTCCCCGCGATGGAAGCCCCGGCGGGCTCCTGCACCTCCTGCCGCTGCGCCTCCGCCTCGCCCACACCCCCAGTCCCCGCTGCCCTCCGAGCCCCCGCGGCCCTTGCGATGGGAAGGAGACAAAGAAGGGTCCGGGGCTGCCGCTTTCCCCAAAGCACAGCTGTACGCTCTCTCGCCTTGTTTCGGGGCGAGGGGGAGATCCCCCCGCCGCCCCCTTGACCCCGCCGACAACGGCAGGTTTTTGAAAATCCTACTGCCCCTTGCTGAGAGAACCGTGCCATGAGCGTTGTTTTTAAGGTGGAGCCAGCTTCAGATTGGGCATCTCTGTGGTTTTCGGGGCATTGTTTAGTGTGGTGGGGCAAACGCCTGCCCGCCCAGCAAAGACCCCTGGCCGGGGCAGGGGACGCATGGCCGGTGGTTCCCGTACAGCTTTCCCAAATACTGGAGTGTGGTTTGGTCTGCTGGATCTCCCAGGCTCAGCTGTGGAGGAGATCCTTAACAGCAGGTCCCAAACACTGCAGTCACTTTCAGATTTAACTTTTCATCTTGCTGTCACCACAGCATAGGGTGACTCCTGGGTATACTGCTTTTAAGTCTTGTTTTCTTTCATAGGGAAAAAGATTTTGCTGTGCACTTGATGTAATTTTTTAGGATTTTACATGCCAGAGGACAGACAAGTCAGTTGTGTCACACAGCCTTCCAACAGAAGCAAGTGAATGAGAAATTATGCCTGTTTTCCTCTTCTTTGCCTCTTGAGAATCGGGTGTCACTTGATGAATGTTTTTTAGATGAAAACTTCCCACGTGTCTTGCAGCTCAGTGCTGAGCACTTGAGGAGGAATACTGGATTGCTTTTATTGGGGATTTCTTTCTCTTAAGTGTATCTCAGGGTTGTATTTACCATTGTAAGGTAGGTGTGGTAGTCGTACTGAATTCATTAGCTGATTAGCATTAGAGAAATAAGTACATATTGAAATTGTTCTGGTCTTTAAATTGCTAATGAATGCAGTTTTACTGAGGGAGTTATGAATGCCTTCTCTGCACCCCTGCAACATACCTTTGTTCAGCGCAGAAGAACTCCTTCATTCGGTGTGTGTGTATTTCCTACAGTGTAGCTCAGACTTCTTTTAGTTGGTTACTTTAAGAAAATCTGATAACGGTGGCTTTTGTTTTCCTGACGCAGGCAGCGCCGCCTGAGGAGCTCAGCTCACCCAGTCGATGTGAAAGCAAGGCAAAGCAAGGTGCAGCAGATGAAGGGGAGGCAGGGAGGTCAGCTGGAAGAGACAGCAGCGTTGCTTTGAGCTACCCCAGCCTCTGCCTGCATGCCTGCAGCATCGAAAGCATGACTACGTTTCCCAATGGCTGTGGAAATGGCACCACCGTTACTTGTATAGTTATGGATAATAAAGAGCCCCAAAACCAGACTACCTGTGCTAGTCATAATGGGGGACACAGCACCAGCAACAGGCATGAGGAGGAATTTCAAGAGGATAAACTCAGCCCTTCCAAAATCATGCGCTTTTTCACCGCCCCTCGGAAACGGGCTAATTCCAGCTCTGACAGGCCTCGTTCTCTGGTTTTGATGGGCAACTCATCCACATGGAATGCCTTCTCTTCTATCAGGAAGATGGGATCTTTCAAGAAGTTGAAACCTTCAGTTATCCAAGGAATTCAAACAAGGGAATGCTCAGACATCTTGAATGAGAAGAGTGTAGGCACACATGGTTCAAATGGGGCAGTGGTGCGAGTTCAGACTAACAGGTATTCCTATTCAGGGCCTCTATATGATTTCCAGAATACAGTGGATGGTTTGACTTCTGACTGCTCTGATGCAGAAGAGAGCGATGAGTCTTTCCTGAGGAACACTCATCGCTCACGCAGCATCAGGCGGGCTTACGGTGCTGGCCGCATAAACTTGCTAGACACAGATAAAGTTCAGAGTCGCCACAACTGTGTTAGGCCAACATCACCTGTCATCACAGAGCCAAAGATCTGTGAAATTTTGGTGAAAGACTCTGAAAACAACAGGATCATTTATCGGAGAAGCAAAAGTTCAGATAATTTGAACTTTCTGAAGAAAAGCTCATTCAAACGGAAGTCCACCTCAAACCTCGCTGATCTGAAGGTTGCAAATGAAAAACAGATGCCAACAAGGACTGTGAGTGTTGCTTCTGCCGAGTCAGACAAAAGCAGTGGAAACCCTGAGAGGAGATCCAAGCGATGGAAGAGCCCTATCAGAGCAAAGGATTTTGACCGAGTTTTGAAACTTGTCAGTAATGTTACAGATGTTGCATGGAAGAAGGATGGCCCCAAGAGCACTGCTCCTTCTCCCACTGAGCTGTCCCAGAGAACAAGGTCAAACAGCAGGCTGCACGATGACTACTCCCGCAGGGTTTCCAGCAGCACGGATCATGACAGGAAGAGATGCACCTCCTCAGTATCCAGTCCAGACTCTTCCTTGCCGGGAACACCTTGTCTGCAAAGTCCTGTGATTGCTCAGGATAAAGAGGTTGAAATGAATGTAGCTGTCACTGAAGATAAAAGCCTCAGGACGTCATCGGGTATCCCAGACTCTGATAGCTTTTCACCAACGCTGAATGACATAAGCCCATTTCCCAATGAAGTCTTTTATTCAGACTCAGATGAACCAAAAGCTACCCAGCAGTTTACAGATGAAACTGAAAACCTTCATGTTCCGGTCAGGCCAACTACTCCAAAGCCTCAAAGTCCAACTACCGGGAAGGTCAAGTGCAGCATGAATTTCCAGTGTCCAAACCATCACAGCACGTTGTCGCTGAGCTCATCAGAGAGCGAGGAGAAAGTTGAGGTACCAGGGCTGAAGCTGGGCAGGAATCCTGTTTGCTTCCAGGACTCAGTGCAAACTGTTTACTATGATGATGGAAATGAAGACAGTGGCATAAGCAGCCACTCTCAGCTGAGCCTCAATTTAGCCTCTGGTACTGAAGAGAAAAAGGAAGAGGTAAGAAAGAAAGCAAAATCCTTCAATCCTTCAGAAGCTACGTGTGTGTGTGTGTGTGTATATATATATATATATATATATATCCCATCAGGTTTTGTCTTTATTAATGCAAAATAATGCAAACAATGCAAAGTAATGGCTGCCACAGCTTGTTATTGCTAAAATATGCTGACAGCAATTATTTCCTTTAATATATTCTCTTTGGATGCTAATGTCAGATTATTTTTTCTTTGCGCATTAATATCAAAGAAAGTTTTGGCAGCAAAGCTATTCATGTACGTTTTCAAGGGCAGCCTATTGCACCCTGCAGATACACCACTGTGTCATGTGGCCTTGTCAGATTTTAGCAGCCTGAGCAGGGTCTGACTGTGTTTCCTTCACAGCTGTAAGGTCTTTTTTAAAGAGTCCATGAATTTTGAAGTAGCGTTGACTTATTGTAAAACACTGCTTGTGGAAACCTTGCAGAGCATGGTAATATTTGTGGTGTGAAAGACACAGTACAGAGGTTTAAGCATTCAATTGTATCCAATGTTTTCGCTATGCAGTGATGATCATACAGAGGGTAAACTGCTTGCCTATTTTTTTGCTTGCCAACTGCAGACAGCAGTACTTCAGATGCTGGGCTCAGTGTGTTGCTTTTGGTGAAGACACCATTGTTTTCACTGCGTCTGATACATGATTTCATACTCTCAGTGAATGGATAGGTAGATATATTGCAGCGCCTCTGAGGTAAATTCACATGGTAACACTGTGCCCCCACCTAAAAGATGGTGTGAGTTGGCACCAGACAAGCTGCAGTAATTTGGCAGTGTTGCTGATGATCTGTCAGACATACCCAGCATGTGTCTGAAGCAGTGAGGCTTAGCTCAGCCCCAGTGATGTGCAGTAATGTGGTTTTGAGACACGCAGGCTAAGGTAGCAGTGAAAAGCTTGCTACTTCTTGGAAAAAATACACTGTGGCAAAAATCTATCTGAATCTATATGAATATCAAGTTATTTACATAATAAAGCTGACATATCTTTTAAGCCACCTCAGTTTGACTACAGTATCTTAGACCTTAGGTATGAGATAGGCAAAGGTGGTGCTGCAGTTGCACAAGCTTCAGCCTTTCATGCTGTTCAGTTTTAAAATGTCTGTGAAGCTGTCCTACTTTTAAAAGCTTGGCACAGTTTTTGCAAACTAACTGTAAATGGTTACAGAGCTTATCAGTATTGTCCTGCTGGAGAAAAGCAAATTCGTTTACTATTGTGTTTGCAGCAATGGTAAGATTGAAAAAATAAACTCAGTGTGTATAAATGCATGGGCTCTGAGGTTATTCTTCTTCTGGAGTCCTAGAACTGCTCCAGCCATCCATATTTTCCAAAACTCTCACTTACATGCAAGGAGATACTTTCACACTGCCAGAAGAGGCAAGAGCCCTAGTGTAGATGGATGCCAGTTGTATTTCTCAGGAATAAAATGGGAGATAGAATTAATGCTACTCATCTACCATCTAGTGGTGATCTGCCATCATGACCCAGAAGAAATTCAGCTGGCCCTTGCCCTTGGCTCCCAACAAACCAGTACAGCTTTTACATGACTGTGTGTGCGTTGGGTGGATAAAAGTTACTGCAGTTTTTAGTTTTAACACCACATTCTGTTATTATCTAACATGCAATTTAAGCTTTCTCTTTATATTATGACATATTTTAGGTTAATTGTGAGTGTCTTTTAGTGCTTGCTTCAGTTGTCTAAAATACAGAGTGTGCACTGGTGGCAGCTCTGGGTTTGTGTAGTGGGCAAACAGGCAGTGTGGGAGGGATCCCTGCAAAAGATGGAAGAGGTAGTGGCCAAGGGAAAAGGCCCCTTGGCTGTAAGCCCTCTCTCTGCTGTGAGCACTGCCCGGAGCCCCTGCGCTTGGTAGAAACTGCTGTGGCCACTCACATGGCATAGTTGCATCCAGACCCCTCTTGTGATCGAAGGAAACAAAGTTTTTGGAGGTGGTAGCTGTGGGTTGGAAGCAGGAGCTGTGCAGGACAGGGTTTGCTTTTATCTTACTATGCAAGGGCTATAAAGTCTGTCATTTCTTTTTTCCATGCCTGCTTCTCATCTCATACTCAGCCCTAAAGCTGTGGCACTCAGAGTGACTGCAAAACAGGGAGAGTGGTTTGGTTTCTTCTTACCATTTCTTTGAAGGGTTTCATTGCTCATTTCTTCCTTTACAGTATGCTTTCCTCAGCATGGAGCTAGCTTGGCACCAAAGATACTTATGCCAGGTTGTTTTTTAATTGGTGTTTATTCAGCCTGTAGGCACTCTTATGAATACCACATACTCACACAGTGAGGTCACTGGGGTTTGAACTTTTGACTACAATTCATTTTTAACTCTGCCTTACACCTCCGCGTTACAGAACTGTACCTGCCCAGCAAGTTGTTCCTGTGATGGCCGAGTGCTTGGTTTGCTCTCGACAATCATTTGAGATGTAGTGTGGAGCCATGCTCATCACACATCTTTAAGATTTTGTCTGAGCTTTAAATGTACCATGCTGATGGACAACTCGGCACTGTCTCCATGTACCATGGATTTGCTTTTCTGTACAGATTAAATCTATAAGCCAGTATGTATTCCAGTACAGCCACTAAAGCTTGGAGACATTTTTCAGTATAAAGCTTAGAAGGTGCTAACCAGTCAGGCTAAAGTAGGTTCTGTTTTCAGGACTGCTTGCTGTAGCTGCTAGCAAATGCAGTTTATTCCCTTACCCACTTGTCTAGCAGATTAGTCAGCAAATGAAACTTGTGGAATTTGATCATGTCTATATTTTCCTGAATATGGAAACTAAATATTTCTACCTTGTATTTCCCTAACACTGTAAAGCTAATTTTGCATATTCATGCAAGGGCATCTATTAGTTCATCAGAATTTATGTTTTTGGGTTTTTTAATGTGATTGAGTCTTGAGATCCTGTCACTTCTGTTACTTCATTGGTTTCACCAAAATGCAAGATTTCGGCTGGAGCAGGGCGGGTTTCTAGGTTTTCGGTACTGACAGAGGTTGCATCCCAGGGGAAGAGCTAATTAAGTGCGGCCTGGATCTGTACCTCAGCACTTCTCAAGCTACAGAGGTGTGAGTCACCAAATCTCACCTGTGACACCCCATGCTTTGCCAGTGTCTGCTTCATGCCACTGTCATTTATATTCAATATGTTGCTTTTTAATAGCATGAAGTGATGATTAAGTACAAGTTTGTACTTGTTTGGAGTGTTTCACAGTCTTTGCTTTCATGAAGAAGAGCCCCATGTCACGGGAAATAATGAAAATCTAAAGTCTGCTTCGGACTGGCATGTGTCAGCCGTTAAGGCTGCCTGAACAGAACACTGTTCTGAATTTGTTACAAAAAAAGTAAAGATCAAGTTATTTGACATTTCACACAGTCTTTCACAAACTCTTAGAGCACCTGGTATTTAGGTTGCTTTGCTGGCATCTGGCTTCACAGTACACCAGACTTTTTATTACTTGAGTACCTTATCTGCGTGACCATAAGTGAATGATAAATTACAGTGAAGAGGTGACTGCTATAATTAGGGTTGAGTCACAGGTTATTTGCAGACAATATTCTAAGACCTGTCTGTGGACTCATTTATGTTCATGCCATACAAAAGTCACTGGTCCCAGGTAGTCCACATCATAAAGTCCCCAGTGGTCAGCTGTTGGCAGAGTTGAGCTGGTTTTCTTGTACAGGTCTCTGGGCTCTGAATATTGAGCACAGGGGGTTAATTGGGAGGACAGCTTATGGACATGAAGAACAGCTGTATGGGTGGGAATGCAGAGGACTCAGGTATGTCCTCAATGTTCATCCTCACTATTTCTAGCTTCAAATAGTGTCCTCACAGTGAAGGACTAAAGGGTGATAGCTGGGTGGAGTTATGTTCAATACCCACAAAGAGCAAGTGGCAGCCAGGAGCTGAGGATGATCATCTGTAGTACCTGCCTCAGGTTCCTGAGTGCTGTGGGGCTGGGCATGAGAACACCTGCTGGGAGCTGGAGCTTTTATCTCTCTGAGGTCTTCCTTTTGGATTCATTCGCCTCTAGTTCATCCACATGCAATTTAGAGTGTGGCCTAATCAACCTGATGTATATAACTGTAAATGTGATAAACTGTGAAGGATAATTAGGTTAAGTAGTGGGGGGAATTTATTAAACTGGTTTACTCCTAAGGGGCTTATAATTTGGAGTGAGCACTCAGCACTCCAGTGGCACTCTCCTCTTCCTGGCTACAGGGCCAGGAGACAGAGCAGCAGAGCCCTGTAAAAAGCTCTTAACAGCATCTTGCAGAAAACTGCGGTTTCAGTGGGACCAAGCAACATTGGATTTGCACTAAACTCTGAGCTGCTCTGCACAAGTTGGGATGCATTCACACCATGTCCCCACAGTCATTTAGTGACTTCCAGAAGTACTTGCCCAGAGCTAGACCAGAAACCACTGTGCATTGCTACAAACCCTAATTCCAGAATCCATCACTGCAATAAGGCAGCAGGGAGCCCTCAAAGGACACGAATAACTTCATATCACAGGAAAAACTTTCAACTCTCAGCAGCAGAGCTGTCATCCATTCAGTACAGCCCATAATCATTTGTTGCTATATCCGCTACTAGGAAGAAGAAGAACAAGGCAGTCATGACTAATCTGAATTCTGGATCGGGTTGAATTTTAGACCAAGTAACTATGCAGTTCTTAATAAAATTGGGCATTCCTGAAAACTATAGGATGATATGGGAGTTACTGTCATCCCTGCAGAAAGTGTTTTGGATGGTGACAGGAAAAGCTCAGATGGACTTCACTGCAGTTAGCCTGGGGCAAGCTGTTCTCTTTCTTTATTGCGTTTGTGCACCTCTGCCTTTTCAGAGCGTCTCATATTTGAGTCTGCTGTAGCCATCCTGTGGCACCTCAGTAATACCCAGGTGTTGCTCACCCTGGGATCAGGGGTAATAGATAATGCCGCAGAAAGTGGAACAGCACCTCTGGACATGTGATTAGGTTTTTTACATCAGGCGTAGTGTTGAGTTGTCAGCACTGAAAATCCATCTCAATGCTAGGTGGTTGAGATGCCCAAAGTGAGCACAGGCAGCTGCAGAGGTTCCTCTGGGCCACCTGCATTTTCCCTTTGTGGCATCTGGAGACTGCTGTGTTGCTTGTGGTGCTGGGATGCTGTGGCAGGCTGGGAGACTAGCTCAGTGCTGGGGGAAACTAAGCGCAGCAGCCTTGCCATTACCCCATGCTCTAGGAAGTCATAGTTGGCAGAGGTAGAGCTGCCCAAGGCAGCTCCACCCCTTGCAGGCTAGGATTTGCTGCTGGGACTTACTGATGGTGTGGCTTGGGCTTGGGCAGGGATGATGAGGCTTTGCTCAGGAAGGGTGGAGAGAGTGAGGAACCAGAGGACCTCATTTTGGAGGGACTGAAGAGAGGCAGAGGCTTATGGCTTTTTATGTTTTGCTTTGTTAGCATAAAGTTCTACTTCCAGCCTGTGGTTATCATCTGGCTTTTGACGTTTGCCAGTGGGTGTTACAAAGATAGCCTGGAAGAAGGAAAAAGTTGCTTGTTTTAATAAAAGGATTTGTTTTTAAATATATATATGTATATAGACCTGTTACTTGATCTGGAGTGTTCTCAGTCAATTCAGAAAATACTTAGGGATTTATTTGGGGTTTAGTGATTCCTGTTTTTCTTCTAAAAGAAGTAGAGAATATGAATACTCCTTTACTATACACTACATGCTTGCTGTTTCAGTTCAGATACTGTAGTAAAGAAGGGACAGTATAAGCACATCACCCAGCCATCCCCAAGTATCAAGTCACCAGAAAACTAGTGGAAACAGTTTTCTGGTTTTAGCACATTTGCATTTTTACATGAGTGATGAGATTATTTCTGCAAAGGAAATACATTTCCCTGCAAACTGCTCCCCTCTGCCATTTGGAAATGTGTTAGCTGATTTGGTTTGGGAAATGAATTAGAAGAGAGGATGAAGGAAATCCTTGAGGCTGAGGAACAGGTTTGAGAATCACGAGATCCGCTTCTCATTTCCAGTCCAGCCCTATGCTTCCTCTGTGACTTACATGACTTAACTGCTTTGTATCTGTTCCTTATCTTTGAAATGTGGATATTACCAAGGTGAACTTGCTAATCTTGGTGAGGCATATTGCTGAGAGGGAAAGCTTGCGTTGATTGCGATAAGCAGGCTTTCAAGGATCAGGTTAAATGAAGCAAACCTGCATTAAAAGACCTCAGAAAATGAATGGCTAAGTTTTCTTTGTATCTGTATAGCTTGATCTCTTACTGCAGTTTTATATGTGTATTTGTTAGTTGCAATGCCACAATTGCTTTGGTGTCCACAAATCCCAAGAGAAGAGTTATATAATTTCTTTTTTTCAATTTTTAAAACTTCTAAAATGAGTGTTTTACCACAGCAGTTTGTGTTGCTAATTGGGGTTGATTTTGCTATGTCACAGGGCACAGTAATGTATTTATTCTTCACTACAATGCATAGTATTTCCTGCATCCAGTCTAGGAGTTCATACTGGTGTAGTGCAGTGGTATTCCTTTAGGGAGTCCTCCTCAGAAGCAGTGCTTTGCAAATTTTTAAACTGGGACTCCACACTTTTTTGGTGAGTGAGAGGGGAAAGAAAAGGAAGGTTATCCTCCAAGCAAATAAAACTTAGGTTCAGTGTTGAATATGGCTGTATTACTTTGATTGCTTCTGCTTTGCTTGTTTATATAGGTGTAATTGCATTAGTTTTTGAACAGGTGGTTTTTTTTCTTTTGCATTTGTTTCATGGATTATATTTTGCTGTCTTGAGGACCACTGGTCAAATAGCCCTTTGTATTCTAGGGATAGACAATTAATTAGTTTGGTTGGGTCTTCCCAAAAGCTAATTAAAAAGAAAAGCTGTTAGTGGCAGAGGAGATGGAGGGCCATAAACAAAAAGAATATAGTGCAATTTGTGTTTAATTATAAGGAATAGAGGGAAATTTTCTTCTTGTAAGTAAATTGGATTGGTTTAATAATTTTGGTTAGTTTGTGATCTAAGATGCAATCACTGAAGGTGTGCTTTCTTGTTTAGTTAGAGCAGTCATTTCCATGGTGGCTATTGCTGTGATGGCATCATGGTTGGAAATTGTCAGCCTGTTGTATCAATAGGGGATCACTGGGCTCCCTCAACACTTCAGGATCTTTTTATAAAATCTAGAAAGAAAGCAATAAATAAATTTTCTCTGGGATGCATTATTTATCCAGTTTCATAATGTCTGTGTCAGTTGCAACAGTTTGCCAAAAAATAAAGTATTGATCATGTCCATGAAACATAAAGCAAGCTTTTGACCTCATTTAGTAGTGATGATAAATGAACTTCAAGTAATGTTCTCCCACTGCTATTTATCAACAAGAAAAAGTGCAGAGGTTACCTTTTATCATGTACCTGGGTGGAGACATGATGTCCAGACTTACTCTCTTAGGTCAAGGTGGTGAAATAATTTATAGCTACTAGGTCATGATCAATTGGCCCTTTTTTATTTTTGGTGGCTTATATGAACTGAAAAGTCAATTCTAATACTACGGCTGAGCTCCTAAGATTTGGCAGTGACTGTGTTATACAGAAATAATAGCTATTTAATAGTCACCAGTTATATATGATATTTTATATAGCTGCCATTGCTAGTGTAAGAAATTTGTACATTTTTATATAGACCCCTAAATATATGCAGAAGTGTACATTCTTGATCAAAATACAGAGATACCTACCTGACGTAGCACAAGTATTGTGATACTTTCAAGCTTTGTCACTTACAGAAGAACACAATTGATTACCCATCACAACTGTTTGCTGAGAATATGTAGTAATTATGTTCTGAAACTTCTCAGCCTACTCAGGTTTTCCTTGTAACTTATTCACAGTCACAATCATCATCTGTTTAATTTATCACACCTTTTAATAAACTGCATTTGGAAAATAATAAGCATTTTTGTAAAGAAATTATTAGATTTTGATTATCTGTTTTCTCTGGGTTAGAAAAAGGCAGCTGTATTTAGCAAAACTGCATTTCAGCCATGCAGCTCAAATATCTAGAGATAACAAAACAAGAAGTATTGCAACTTACTGTGTAGCTAAGGGAAAAAACAAACAAAAAAAAGAGGTGAAGAGTGGCCAGGATGCTCTTTCCCCTGGAGAAGAGGAAGGCTGGGGATCTTTGTCCTAGAAGCACCTACTTGTGACTTCCCTGCAGATTACCAGGTAGGGAATAAACTTCCAGGAGAGAAGTGTCCCCTTATACCTTGTACTTGTCTGTATGTGTATGTTATTAAACATTAATTGCATTCAGAACATAAAGATAAAATTTAAAAAATCCAAATTGCTAACAGTAGGGCTTGGAATGTGGATTAGTGGTCAGGAGCCTCAGCAGTGTACACAGTTATCAAGACCTTTATAAAGTGGTGATTTTAATTAGGGAGTTTATTGGCTAAACATGTTAATGAAAAAGAAAAAAATCACTCAGGGCTTGTTTTTCCTTTGCTATCATAGTGTCAACCCTCACAAATGTGCCAACAGCAGGAAGCTGACCAGCAGCAGGTTCTGTTGGGTCAGACTTCTAGTTTGGGCTTTCTCTGCAGCAGAGAATGGGGTCAGGCATAGAGGATGAAGGGTTATTCATGGTTGGTGTAACTGCACCAGCAAAAGTCCTGCCATGCAATTTCAGGTACTGGCAATTTCTTTGCCGTATCACTGATGAAAGTTGCATCCACATAAGCAACACTTTATCAGTGCTGTACCAATCAGGTCTTGTCCTCCTTGGGCAGCACTTCGAAGCTCTGAGCCTTGGGAGCAGCTTCATCCACTCAATTCTGAGCGCTGAATTTATCAAAGGTACACAGTGATCTGGGTAATAGTTGGAGAATCTGGCTCCAAAGAACCTTCCTCTGAAGATTAAGCTAAGATTTCAGTGATTAAACACCCAAAGCTGATTTTGCTTACCTTGGTTATTAATGAGTACAGAGAATGCTAACAGCAGTCATGTGCCATTAAATGGAACAGGGTTGTACCAGTGCCAAGCTGAGCTGAGTGAGATCATGATCAAGTCCTTGAAGTTGTTGTACCTGGATTGGGAAATCAGTCTGGGCCCAGGTGTGGAAGGGTTTGGTCTGGCTGGGCACAGACTCTGTGGTATTTGTTTACATGGGAGCAGCCAGGGAAAGCTCCCACTGCAGCCTGCTGGGTGTGGTCAGGGGGTCCTGGAGAACACAGCATTAACAGCACACCTGAATGTGGCACCTGCATCTTATGTTCAGGCAATAAAATTTCATCCTACATATCTACTGTCTATGATGATGGCTTTATTATCTAGCTAATGTACAGAGAGCTCTGTTGCAGAATTGAAATCTAAATGTGGGAATCTAGAACTCAGAGTTACATATTAGAAGGGAACAATAGCAAATAAAAGTGTAGCCTGGATTTAAGTAAATGTTCATTCTAAATGGTTGTATTTGTAGATACCTGCTGTCGGAAGTAAGGAAAGCAGTTGAAATACAATGATTTAACTGATTTGCTGTTGTAGGAATTTGTCTACCCAGATAAAATGAATTAATTTGCATCGGCACAAACCAGCAGAGCTGTTTGTGCTTACAGTCTGAGAAGAAACCTAACTGAGGATAGATACAGCCTAAAATACAAGATTAATAATCTAGATTGCTAGCATTGGTGATCCTGTGATGTTGCTAGACTAGCAGGTGGGAATTTTAGAAAATCCATTGTGGATTAATCTTAGACTTCTCAGAAATCTCGAAATGTCTTGAAATTTTTGACCAGCACTTATAATGCATGAGCCAGTACATGAGATTTTGATTTTCGTCCTATATGAAGGGCCATGTGTATCTCTGTATATCTGTAGATGTTCCCGGTAATAATTGTACCACATCAATCTGCCTTCACTTATAAAATATTCATCAGGAGAAGGTAATTTGAGGTCAGCAGTGGTGCACCAGTATAAAGCCAGTCACAGGTGGAATACAGTTGTTTCCTCAGAATTTTTTCATTGATGTCAAGAATCACACTTATGCTTAAGTGACTGCAGTACTATAGCCTAAGGCTTGTGTACTAGATATTTTTATTCCTAGTAGTAAGTGGTCACTTGATCAGGGTTGTGTACTAGATATTTTTATTCCTAGTAGTAAGTGGTCACTTGATCAGGTCCTGCTTGATCAGGTCACTTAGAGGAATTTGAGATTATCAGTCCAGTTTTCTCTGGTTTTTGCAATGACAGGATTATGTTTTCTCCTTTAGTATTATTCAGTGCAGTTTATAGATCTAAGCCTAAAAACACACATCCTTGAGCAGTGTTTAAAGTACAGCAGAGATTAATCTGGCTGTCATTTGGATCACTACTGTAGGTGGAGTCCTGCAGAATGACAGCAGTCCTCTGCAAATGTTATTGCTCAAGATAAGGGTGTAAGCAGCAGATTATGAGATGACGTGTGATGTGTCCTTTCCCCAGTCTAAAAGTACAGGATCATGGTATGAACTTTGCCTGACTGGTTATGCAGAGTGTGTGCTCACATTTGTAGCTCTTATGGACAAGACTTTGCCAAACAAAAACATAAAATGACTCTCGTGAGCTCCTTTCTCGGTCACTGCATATGTGGAGACCCTTTACCTGTGTCTGATTCTGAGGTAAGAACCTTATTTAACCTGTGACTTTGCTGCTCAGACTTGGAGGGGCTGTTCTTAAGGGACAGCTTTGCTGAAGCTGTGTCAGTGCACCAGCCCAGGAGTGACTCTCTACTGAATTAATTACACTGTTTAAACTGATCCTGAGCAAAAATCTGTAGAGAACTTGCAGTTCTTGCTTGAGTGACAGGTGTCATGCCACAGAAACAAAAATTTTTTAAGTACTCTATTTAGAATAAATTTCATGCTGTGAGTGAAATAACTGAATGCAGAGCAATGTGTGATGCTGATAATTTTTTCATAATTGCTGTAATCACGTTAAAATATTGACTGTTTAATAATAACTCTGCTGAAGTGCTTTCATACCATAAAATTGATCTTAAATTGTCTTTCAAACAAAAAGCAACATCTGCCCACTGTATCATGTGGCTAAAAAAGACTAGTTGGGCTTGTAGGGGCCTGGCTGAAAATGGCAGGTGGAGGAGAAGGAGGCAGAAGATAAATCCTCTGTCACAGACATCATTGTAAAAGGCTGTTTCTGGGCTGCATGTTCGCTTTGATTATGCAATATCTGAAATGCCTTAATCTGGTCTGAAACAGATGACCAAATATAGTTAGAGAGAGACAAAGCAATGACTTTGTTTTTTGGAACACTTAACAGCTTTCTCTGTTTCTTTTCGATTTTTTATGAAGGAGCTGGGAAAAGCCAAGAAACACCAAGAAATGGGAAATTTGAGGGAAAAGTGAACATAAATATTTGTGTGTAGATTTTTTTTCTGAAAAATTGTAAGGGTTTTGCTAGAAATGATTACAACAGTGTTACTTCAAATGTATTGAAATGCTTAAAAAAGTTCCCTTGAACAACTATTTCAGCTGAGGTTATTTTATTTCCAAACTTGTAATACCAGTGCAATTATAATACTTGCAGGCATTAACCTCTGTGAGCCAGATGTGCTGTTAAATAGGAACAACATGCTCATTTTCCAAGCGTCCTATCTAAACCCATAATTTTTCCCTGTGTTTGTGCTATATTGTATCTCCAGTCATAATCTGTATAACTTTAACCTCCCTGAGCATATGGGAAGTGAGCTTCTCCCTTCCAAACTGGATTAGCTCGCTCCCCCAGTTGGCTTCTGGCTACAGAATCTCTAGATCTGCCCAAGTGGGACTGTGGGAGTGAGTGGTAGGAGGAAGTGTGGCTGCCCAGTCTGGTATCAGCTTACAGTTACATGGATCTGCAGGCAGGTAAACTGCAGCATTGCTGTTCATTTTCATCACTGATAAGAGGTGAAACAGAGAAATATCATAGAATGGGTTGGCTTGGAAGGGACCTTACAGATCATCCAGTTGCAACCCAGCAGCCTTGGACAGGGACAGCTTTCACTAGACCAGGTTGCCCAGAGCCCCATCCAGGCCTTGGACAATACCAGGGTTGGAGTATCCACAGCTTCTCTGGGCAGCCTGTTCCAGTGCTGCACCAGCCTCATGGTCAAGAATTTCTTCATAACATCTAATCTAAACCCACCATCTTTAAATTTTAGAAGTGTTGCCCTTTTTCCTGTTGCTACAAGCCTTGGTAAAAAGTCCAAAAACACAGTTGAATTATTTTTATTTGTGTTACCTGTAATATCCTACTTGTGCGCAGGAACAAATCCGGTGAGCACAGAGCTATTTTTTCAAGATACCGTTCCGTGAATTCAGTGTTTGTAATAGGATCTTCTGTACTGCTGAGGTAATAGATGAGTTTTTAGTGTTACTAGTCTTGTTTGCTGAAGAGGTTGCTGATGGTTGAGTGTTTAGCTTACTCATCACAAGCATCATGATGTCTCCTTTGCAAAGTTATCTCTTCCTGAATTGTCAATTGTATTTGTTGTATTTATGGTAATACTTTCTGTTTTACAAATGTTAAGTTGATCTGCCATATGACAAATTCACAGATTATTCACTCTTAGAAAATTCTGTGGCTTATTTGACTTGTTCACATTTAAAAAGGTTGTTTCTGATGACCACTGGAAGAGGTGTACATCCCAGGAAGAAGAAAAGGCAGACTCACAAAAGGTCACACCCAGGAAATGGGGCTCTGGAAAAAGATCCCGGCCCAGACCTCTCTCGGACTATGGCCAAATGTCGATCCGAAGTTTCTCTATACCAGAAGATGCAGTTGCAGTGGAGTCTCAGAAGATAGATTGCATGGATGGAGAAAATCAGCCAGGATTGTCATCCGTTGGGTCTGTGATCCAAAGCAATACTGTAGGCTACCACCGAGGGCGAAAAAGAAGACCCATCTCTGTAATAGGTGGGGTCCATTTCTATGGAAACGATCCAGTAGAAGAGAGAGAAAATCTGCTGACACAAGTAAGATAAACAGATGTGCTCTGCAAACTGCAAAAGACCCTTTCACTTCCTTGTCTCTGTCTTCAGCCTAGAAAATAGAATGGATGCTTCCTTCTCTTCCTTCCCTTCTGTCAAGCTGACATCATGTACTTAGAATACTGCTTTCCTCGTCACTAATACTTTGTCTTCTTGATAAAAAACAATACAGCATGGAACAAACCTGATACTGACTTTGGAATAATCTTTTCTGTATTGTAAATTAACCTGATTTCTTTCTTGGCATGGTCATTCTCTTTCATTGTCTCTCTATAATAGCTCACTTGTGTGTAAGACAGTTGTGTGTTCAGTCTCCTTACAGGGTGTTGGGCCTGGGGAACAGAGGAGTACAATCAAATATGATAATAACACACTATTTATTGATCATTTCAAATTATCCAAAAGCAGGCCTGTTCAAAACCTGTGGCGTTAGCAGTGGTGTTCAAAATCTTGGTATTGGCATAGCAAGGATACTTAAAACTAATGAAGGCATTGCTTGAGAAAATTGGTGATAAATTGAGAAATTAATGAAATTAAGGATATAAGAAAACTGACAATATTAATCCAATGTCTGTTTATGTACTACTAAATTGATCAGGTGAAACAAAGGTAGGAAGCCTACAAGCAATCAGTGTGTACTTGAGTAGTACCTATATTTGTCATCTCTGTTGGCTTAAGTAAAAGGGTGCGAAATTAAAAACTTCTGAAGTGTAAAAAAGTTGCTCCTTTCTCCCTGGAGGTTTTGATGAGCAGGTACAACATGTAGAGGAATTTACTGTTGTGTTGGTGGTTGTGGCCCCATCTTTCACTTGGTTGCAGAGCTTCAGGCTCACAGGCTTTTGTAAGACTGCACTGGTCAGATGTTTTCCACTCTCCAAGAAAGCTGGAGGACTTCTGCCTAAAGCAATTGTCAACCTGTTAAAGCAACAGGAAAAAATATAGTATTTGCATCCTTAAAAAATTTGCTTCTGGTAGTTATTAATGAAATTTGAGTCCTGATATTCTTTCTCATGCCACTTCATCTCCTGCTGGGAAGTTTAATGGTACTAAATTGCTGAAACAATGGCAGGATTTTCAATTTCCTGTGAAAAACATTTTGTAACATGAATATTGTTATGATATATTACACATTTTTTCTTTATAAGTCCCTGATGAAAAAATGCATCTTGATGCAAAACCCCAGCTGAAGACAATGAACCTTTTACCCAGGCAAAGGCTTTTGTTTCAAATCATGTGTAATTAAGATGTTTTAAAATTAATCTTATCTCTTAACTTGGAGGAAAAAAGAAGAGGAAAATTATAGTTATAAATTTTAGGCCATCTTACTCAAGGATAATAGATGGATTTCAGGGGATAGTAAGCACTGGCAACTTGCTGTACTGTGGAAGTGATTAAACACTCTCCAGGCCATTCATTTAGTGCTGAAACCAAATTGATCTCTTTTCAGACTGTGTTCACATCAGTTTTATAGTGAAGGAACATGCATCAAAGCAGCTATTTGAATTGACTTTTTCCATGCTCCAGTTGCCATGAGGGCTTGGCTGGGGTTAAATGAGCGCATTGCTGGATCACTGTGGTGAAGACAAAACGTGTGGAGCACTCCCAACAAGGGCATCTTATTAAGCCAAATTATGGCCTTCCCAGGACTACCACTGAGTAAAAGCACATCCTTGTCTGTCCAGGGAAGGGATTTGGACTGAAGCCTCATAAGAAATTCTATGGTTGCCCAGAAATAAATAACTTCTTTTGCTTAATCAGCCAGTTATTTTCATATAGTAATTGCCATCACTTGTATTAGCTATTTGATACAACAAATCAGACTTTTTGTGGTGTGGGATCCTGGTATACTGATAAGGCACTTAGGAAATGAAGTTTAAAGATGAGGTTGTAGATAAATCATATTCAATATACATTGAGGTTTTTGGCAGTCGTGTTAAAAAGTAAACTTTTACTGTAAAGTAAAAAAGGACTCATGAAGCAGGAATATATGTGCTGGAACTATTTTATGTGGGGCTGTCAAAGACTGCTTTTCGCAGTGGTGATTTTTTTCTTTGAAGCTTTGAAAACCCATGGGAATATTTGAAAAGTATAAAGCTAATTCCTTCTTTGTTGTATTTTGTTTTGGTCTGACACCTTAGGTGTGAGAAAACATTTTCAAACAATACTGTCATGGGTTTCGTAACAGAGTGTCAAGGGATAGTTCATTAAAAAACCATCCCTGATGTTTCAGATTACTTGATAGAAGAACAGTAACAACTGAACAAAAGGAGAAGATCTAAAGATGAGTTTCTCTGAAGTTCATATGCTGAGGCCTGGCTGTTTAATGTTGAATGCTTATGCAAGATCATTCAGCCTGGCTAATGTGGAGTTGTTCAGGGACAATATAAAATCAGACTCAATTTGCAAATAAATCAGGGGCAGGTTCTCTAATTATAATTTAACAAATGATTTTTCCAAAGAAAATGGCTTTGAGATAAAATTGCAGTAAACTTAGTATTACCTCTTTTTTATGAGACCCCTGGGAACTCAAAGCAGAGCATCATTTAGATAATTCTTATTGTCTTGTTTATTTTACTGACAAGCAATAAATTTCTTTGAAGAAAGCAAAAACCCACCACCTCTGCAGGAAACCTGTTCCAGTGTTTTACCATCCTCATCCTAAAAAGCCTTTTCATGATATCTAGTCGAAATTGACCCTCCTTCAGCTGAAAGCTATTCCCCCTTGTCCTATCACTACATGCCCTTGTAAAAAGTCACTCTCCAGCTTTCTTGCAGGGTCCTTTGGGTACTGAAAGGCCACAATGAGGTCTCCCTGGAGCCTTCTCTTCTCCAGGCTGAACAACCCCAGCTCACTCAGCCCAGTCTTCATAGGAGAGGTGCTTCCACGTACAGACTTTCTTCAAAAAAGAGTATTACAAGATGAGAATAATAGAGCATGTCAGACCATAACAGAAGGCTAAGGAGTTTTTAATGTGGCAAAGAACTGTAATGTAATAGAACTTGTTCTGTGATTCCAGTGGACATGGTATGCAGTGTTTAAGCAATGCCGCTTCAACGTAGGGAATTTTACTGCCAATGCAATTCCCTGGACTAGCTGGAGAAGCCTTACTTCATACCTGAGCTTTGCTCAGTTGGACTTGCTGGTAGTTTTACTAATACTGGATTTTCCTGTTTTCTCGGTAGCCTGTGACACGGCCACCCGTCCCAGCACACCAGGTGCCCCCGTACAAGGCTGTTTCAGCCAGATTCCGGCCACTCACCTTTTCACAAAGTACCCCCATCGGCCTGGACCGGGTGGGACGGAGGCGGCAGATGAGAACATCCAATGGTAAGATGAGCAAGTGTTTCTAACTTTGTAGATCAGAAAGTCATACCCCAGGCTGTGCAAGAAGGGTGAACAGAAAAGAGTGCAAATCAACTTGGTGACCTATACCCAGCTAAGTTGCTTTGTTTTGTGGGTTTCTTATTACTAGCTGCTGTCCTCATGTAAATTTTTTTTTCATGTCTACTCTTTGACATTGCTATGGTTTATTGCTCTGTACCACTTACACTCCTGTGTTTTCTACTCCCTATTCATATACTTGCCTGAAGACAATAGATTATGAAGCAAGTAATTTCTAATATGCTTGAGTTCATACCTGAACCCTAGCCATACCACCCATGTATTTTTAATTTTCTGTTTGCTATGCATTCAGCTTTGCTTAGATAGGCAATTCATAAATAATCAAGCAGCTTTTTGGTGAATGTAGCCCAACCAAGGGTCTGGTGTGAGAGGAACAGATTCTTGGAAAAATTTGCCTTCTTGGAAGCATTACCTTTAACAGGCTTGCTGATGTGTCCTGTGTAATTTTGCTGTAACTGTTTACTCTTAGCATGCAATGCTACCTGGAGTTAATACAAGTAGTCTATTAACTAGTCTAGTAGTAGTGGAACATTTCTTCACAGGTGGGACCAGAAGAACCTGGGTTAACACCATTTGTGTTCCTTTAGACACTGGCTAAAGCTGGAAATAAAAGCAAAATTTTTACTTTGAATCTTTCACTGTTAATAGTGAACAAAGCACTGTTGGGAACCTTCACCCTGAAACTTCTGGATCAAGGCTTTCTATGATTGAAGTAGGAAACTTAAGAAATAGCATTTTCTATGTTCATTAAAATTACATGTATGTTTACAAGTCAGTGCTTGACTTCTATGATTTTTAGCTGAGTTTGGGCTGCAATGATGTATAAATTCTGCTCAAAAATGCTTTAACATGTTAAAACTGAATTCTCCTGTCTTGAATAGAACATGGCAGTTTTCTTCAGGAGGTGCTTTCCAAGAAGCAGACTTGAGAATTTCTAACTGTGGCAATGAGAGGGATTTATCCACGGAGATGAGCTCAGTTGGTTGGAGCATGGTGCTAATAATGCCAAGGTTATGGGTTTGATCCCCATATGAGCCATTCACTTAAGGGCTGGACTTGATGATCCTTGTGGGTCGCTTCCAACTTGGAATATTCTATGATTCTTAGGCACATTGTTGTGCTGTTTTAGACAACCAGCAAGGAACTAAACTCCAAATAAGCCATTCCCTTTCCCCAGGTCCCTTCCAGTAAGGGAGGGACAAGAAGGAGAAGTTGCAAGATAACAATTTACTAAAATCACAATGACAACAGTAGTATTAATAGCAAAAAGTATGCAAACAGAAGGTGCTCTACCCACAAAAAAGAGCATTTACCACTGTGAAAGAAACCCCAGCGCTTTGTGAAGACAGTGCCTGGTGTGGTCTCCAGGCAAAGGCAATGTAGTGACTGTTTCTGCGTCTGGGCCGCATGGTATTTGGGACACAAAGGCAATATGTCGAGGACAGCTTCCTCATCAGCTTGATCATCTGTGTTGTGCTGCACTGCTGCCTCGGACTGCTCCGCTTGCTGGTTCGATTCTGCACAGCTGCCTCTGGCACTGGTGCTGCTCCACCCAGCCTGGCTCAGTCCCTCATAGCTGCCTCCAGCTCTGGTGCCGCTCAGCTCTTCTGGGGTTTGGGCTCCATGTGGCTCAGCTTGGCTTGGCTCCGTGCTGCTGCCTCTCTCTCTTGCCTCTTGTTCCCTTGGAGCAGCAGCTCAGGCTCATCGTCTCTGTCCTTCAGCACAGTGTTAAAGCTGCCACTTGAAGGAATGGGGAAGGGGTGGACAGTGGTGGAGAGGGGCATCATCCTCTTGGCTGATCCCAATACCTTCTCCCTGGAGAGATCCAGCAAGATGGCAAACTTCAGTTTCCAGTGCCTGGCTTTTCCTGCCAAAACCACGCCCGCAGCAATGATGTGGGTGATAAGGAATAAACAGTGCTAGAAACTCCACCCTCTCTTCTCTCTAACCAGGACAATTATATACACTCCATTTGTATTTTTCTTTTAATTTGTATTGTAGTAAAATATTGGGAACTTCTTTAAAACCCATGTCTGAAGTACGTTCTGCTGTATGCATCTTAGTATACTTAATGATCTGGATCAGGCACTGAGGCAAATTAGACATATAATGCTGCAACTCTGGCTGAGATTATGTGGTATCTCAGTTCCTGATTCCAGAAGGACCACTCAAAGAATAACAGGTCTGCCATAAGGCAGTTTGGAAAAAAAGGAGACTTGTGTTACCACAGAGTAGGAATTACTTTTTCTATTTTTAGTTATCCTTTCCAATTCATGTTTGGAAATCACATGAAATAGTATTAGTTACCTAGACAATTTCCTGAGAGCAATATCTTTCAAGGTATTTCACTTTTGAATAACTGGTCTCCTAAACATTAGCATCAGGATGACAAACACACAAACCAGGATTTCTGCCACTTTTCAGGACAATGAAGCCAAAGCAACATTGATTGTGTTAGGTATGACTTTTATGAGACCTTTCAATAAACATAGAAATGGAGCAGGAAAAGCTTCTGAAATCAAAACTCTGAAGGCAAATGGGGAATATCATGGACTTCACAGTTTGAAAGCAGTTGCAAAGTTCTGTTAAGTAGCACCAGAAGAAAATATTAAACTGACTGGTGTCACATATTCTGATCACTTTCCTTTTTTTCTCTTAAATCACAAGGCATTTCCTTGTCTTTGAGCATGTGAGAGTTTTTTGTTTGCTCATGCACATTGAAATTTGATAGCACAAAAACCCTTTATTATAGAAAGTAATTCTAAACCCAAGCACTAAAACAGTGGTATCTTATTTTAGTTACTTTGCTAAAGCCTAATACATAGCATGCTGCCTTCTTATAGCAATGGTAGGTAAAAGTGGAGATGTAAATTTTTAGAAAAGCATCTGTTAGAAGACAGTGAATCATCATCTGTAGGAAAACAGAGTAAGAATCAGACAACACAAGAGAAAGTCTCCTTGAGACTTACATTGCAACTCTTGCACTTAAAAGGTTACAAGTTTTAAATTACACTAAAGAGGTTGCCTATTTGTCGCTGCACAGCAATTTTTATAAGCACCTTAAAAACTATCCCATCTTTTTTGCATATTTTTTGTGGGACTAGAATTTGGCTAAATTCATTGGTGAACTCCTTTAGATATGTTCAGCTCTGAGTAGGTAGGGTGGGATTCAGCTCAAGTTTAAGTCACCTAAATTTAGTCTAACTGTAAGTCCCTACATAAGAGTTAATCTTTAGTACACCTGTTACAGGTAGTGGAGGACTAGTGCTTGATTCAGTTACCCACCCCAGTGTCTGATGGTGTGTGGGGTACCTGAGTGTGTCTGCCTGCAGCTGGCAGATATGACAGGGGCCTATGGGAGACCTATTTATTTCTTCAGTGGCAGCTGGAGGACAGCAGGGTATCCAGAGTGCTTAAAATGGTGTTAAGTAGCTATATTTAAACAACTGATCTGAGGCCCTTGACATGACAGTCAATGAGGGTAAGAGTAGAACTGGCATTGGATGAGGTGGATTGCGCTCGGCTCTTTTACCCTGTACCTACTGGTTTAGATGGTTGATTCAAATGGAGATGCCAGCATTTAGATGCATAAATTTAAGTGTCTTTATTTCAAGTAGTATCAAGTTGTGGGTGTTTGCCTACTAGTGCTAAACTAGTCAAGCTTTTCCCAGTTCATCAAAGTTGGATAGCCAAGTAGGTTTCAGCCTGTGTGCAGCACAGCCCGGGAATGACTCAGGACAGTGGTTGGTTTTCTCAGGGAGAGAGCTCATGAGTGGAATCAGATATTCAGTGTCTGCATGAATGACGTGGTAATGGAGGTATGAAATGAAATGCTAGTTCTTGCTGGTGTACCTAATTATTCATGGTAGTAAAAGTGAGACACGAGGCACCGCACTGGCATCAGGTGCTGGTAAGGCAAGGGAGTGCATGTGGAGGGGGAAAAGAGCCTGATGTGCTTGCAGAGGAATGGACTTTGAGCTGGATATTGCCATTCAGGAAGAGACATTGCAATCTTAACAGACATTTAAAGAGTCAGTGCCGTGCATAGTAACAGTCAAAACAGTAAATAAAAGGGCAGGAGTTTGTAGAAAATGAATAGAGAACAAAACAGAAGGCCCAATTGTGCCACTGGTGTATGTGGGGGCCATCTCCCTGTTCCTTTCCATCCCAAAAGGCATTTTTTACCGCAAAAAATACAAAGAAAAGCAGGACAAGAAAATTGACTCAGTATGTGTCTCCGGGAGAAGTGATTAATGTGGCTTAGGCTCTGCAACATGGAAAAAAGGACAATAGGAGAATAAAAGTCTGTTTGGCATAAGAAAAATGAACAGATAATAGTTATTGTTTCCAATAATTTAAGAACTAAAGGGCACCAAATGAAATCACCAGAGAGCAAGTTCATAATAAAAGATAGTTTTCACACTCTATAAAATTAAACTATAAAACTAATTGCTACACAATATATTTCACATCTGAACAGTTTAAAAAATTCAGAAAGTGGTTTGAAAAATACAGTTCATTAAACACAAAGATATAATTTCTGCCCCAGGAGGGGTCTGACTCTGATCTGCAGATAACTGGAATTTAGAAAAGTATATCAGAAAAATGCCATCACATGCCTCATCTATTTTTATATTCCTCTCTGGGCATCTGCAACTGGCTGCTGTCAGAGAAGTGGTTGGGGGTGACCTGTGGTCTGCCCCAGGATGGAGGGTTCTATGATACCAGAGTGTATCTAGAAGTGAGTTTTCTTGAGGCAGATAAGCTAGCTTTTAGTATTTCAGTAAGTGCTACCCACAGCCTTTTCAGAGCGCCCTGTGCAGTGGCTCAGCCAGCTCAGCACGGATTTGGACAAGGTCACTGTGGGCTGCCACTACAAAGGGCAGCCTGTGCCTCCTCCTGTCCCTGGCTGATCTACAAGGGAATGAACCACCTCACCCCAAATGAGTATTTTTGTGGTGGTTCAGTTTGTGGCTGCACAGTTGCCAGTGTGCCCATGCAAAGGAGGGAGAGCAGACCCCCTCCATCCCAGCAGCATCCCACAGTGGCATTAGGTTAGTCATTGGGAAAAAGCACACAGTCTGTTCTGTTCTGCAAAAACCAAACCAAAAGACTTTTTCTTTTTTTTTCAGAGGTTCTTTTTAATGTATCTTATAAAAGCTGTATGGGGTTTGATCTGGTTTTCCTTTGGCAGTTGAACTGTTTTTCCAGGGTGGGTAGGAGTTTGACATGGCAAAAAGCTGATGCTCTGGCTGATTAAAGGTGTGAAGTTTTCACTTGCAGGTCGCAGGATCATCAGCACTTCAGTATGATCAGTGTCCCTTATGTTTGCTGGGTAGGTTTTTTTCAATGTTTTGTGCCAAGAAAAATACTGTGCATGAAGATCTTATGTAGTAGCTTGTTTTTATTGTGTTGTCCAGTTAGAGTCCTTGCAGCAAGAAATAATAGGGAAGTTTGAAAGAATCAGAATATCATTCCTGTCAGTCTCCCGTGCAGCACAGCATAAACAGGATTTTTGCAGGAAGATGGCATTAATATTGCAGGGCGATGTTTGGCCTTTCCTTCTCCATCTGACACAGCTGGGGAAAACGATGTGATTTCAGTGGGTGTTAAGAAGTTTCTGTGTGCAGAAATGCCTCCAGGGTTTTGTGAGCACATCCCTGAAGGAGGCAGTCCCCAGTCACAGGACAGGCTCAGCTGAGTAACAGTTTGCAGGTAAAGAAGAAGCCATAAAGTTGTTGGGGCTTTCCAAACTGTAAGCATAGTGCTGTGTACAGAAAAAGGTTGCAACAGGCTTTGCCCTCTCCTGATGGGAGCAGATCCTGCCTTTGCTTCCAGTGTGTGGACTGAGCCAGCCTCACTGCGGGGGGACACAGATGCAAGGGTGGTGAAAGCTGGCCCATGGTGAATGAATGAGGTTGTGCTCTGGCCGGGTCAGACCCAGAGGAGGATGGATAGTTTCCTGGATGCTTTCCTGCTTCTTTCCCTGTTTTATGGAGCAGCTGAATTAAGTCTATAGTTTCAGTGAGAAAACGTCTCTCTCCCTCCTCTCCCGTTTACCTGGGAGCGGTCTGCCGCAGCCTTAACACTTGTGCTGCTTGTACCCTGAATAATGATGGAGCATTTGCCTGTGAAGCAAGAGAAGTTGTGCAAAAAATACCTTAATTGTTTACTTCTGCTAGAATTTTAACCGATGCAGTATGACAAAGGTAGACCGATACTCTGAGCAGTGTTGTAATACAAGGAACTCCCAACTCCCATCCAAATCATCTCTCCCTTTGGACTGCAGTCATTAGAATATAGATTGAAATCGCATTTAGCTGCTTTAATGAGAAACAAATGCACTCCTTGGCTCGCTCAGTTCGCGATGTTCAGGCTCTGTGGGAGCGGTCTGGGCGGCTGCAGGCGCAGCGCGGCCAGGGCCAGGCAAGCAGTTATTTGTTTCTTTTCTGGAACTTCCTCCCCAAGGGCACCCCGTGATGTCAGAGAGCCGGGAGCTCGGGCAGCCAGGCTGAGCGGCTGAGTGCGCCGCTGGCAGCTCGCAGCCAGGCTCGGCCTGGGAGGCACCGGCGGCAGCTGGAGGCAGTGAGCAGGCTGTTCTCTGAGCTGGGGGTAGCTCAGAGCCTCTTGCGATCCTGCAGCAGCCCTGTAGGACTGAGCATCGTCACCTGTTGGAGCTCTGGCGGCAGCATGGTAGCCAGGGGGGCAATGGCACGGTTTTGGAGTCTGGAGAGCCTTCAGATGGGTACGTGTGAGTAGAACATGCTCGCTCTTGCT
Source organism: Grantiella picta (assembly GCA_013397955.1). NCBI lineage: Eukaryota > Metazoa > Chordata > Aves > Passeriformes > Meliphagidae > Grantiella > Grantiella picta. The sequence continues at coordinate 348,889 of VZRM01007975.1, read as the reverse complement.
TTTTGCGCTGTGTTTTTGATTGAACTGATAACCGGTGGCAGTCAGGGGGCTGGACTCTGGTCGCACTTACTCTGTGTCATCCATGGGAACCTGCAGTGCTGGTGAAAAGCTGCTAGGAGATCTGCATCAGTCCCAGGCTGTCTTTTAAGTTTTTTGCATCCCGTGGGTGCAGCCGGGAAAGCACACCCCTCCCTCTGATATTTCTGTCTGTATAGAACAGAGGAAAAGATGCAAAATGCAAGTGACTGATTTCATTTGATTAGACCCTACAGAGTCAATGTAAGCTTGTTGATTTGGTACAGAGTAACAAACAGCTTTTGTCCCAAAAGTGTAGTAATTTTTTGTCTGGAGCCAAATGAATTAGATTATTTTGATGTTCCATTGTTCCTGGAAGAACCCTACAGGCAATACTAATAGTACAGTGGAAACATATAAAGGATCTCTGGGATTAATTTTTTGGGATGTTGCTTTATAAGATAAAAATTGATTTAATGAAATATTTATTTGCAGATTTTTTTTTAATAAAGCATTTGACAAGATGTATTTTAAAAGTCTATCAGTGCTCAGATTTATGAGTTCATAGGGAAAAAAACCTTGATTTTTTAAAATAGGGGTTCTGCATCCCCTCTGCTTAGGCAGATTAATGGGAATGTATATTTAAAATGCTAGGGAGTAGAACAGAATGGTCAAATAACCATGTTTTGTTATATCAAGACTATGCCTTATTTTTCCATTTTTAATGGGAAGAAAAATCTCGCAAGTTTTTTAGTGAATCTGTGTAGTAATCTGCTTTGATCTCTCTGGCACATCAATGCTCAGATGAGTGAAGATGCTAGTGATGGTATGCGTGCCCTGAGGAGGGGGTTTGCAGTATTTCTCCCTATAAGGTAAATAGCAGATGGCAGTGGAGTGCCTGGTGGCAATGGATGTGTGGAGTAAAGCCGGGATTCGAATGTTTGTGATTCTCACCGATCCAGAGCCCAGAGCTCTGCACGGAGGTGGTGTCCAGGTTTGAAGCAGAGTAGAGAAGAGGCAGTGTCAGGGTCCTGCTGCTTGGCCTTGCTGCTTGTTGGAATTGGCAGGTTCCATAATTCTGCTTAAAGATCCCTTCCCAAGCACTCAGGAGTAAGAGCTGCTCTGTTGACCGTGTGGCAACTTACCTGGGACACAGCAACCTTCAGCAAAGGAGTTCAGTGCTAGCAGCCTATTCTGAGTTTAACTTTTTACTTTTTAATGCATTTTTGAGCACTGTGTGATCTTCAAACTCTCTAGTTATTCACAGCTTGGGCTTGCCATAGGAATAAATCTTTAGGAATAATTTAACAAGGACCAGAGAGTGCACTCAAGCACGGGGCCACTGGTCATGAATGCTTCTTGATCCTGGGTGGTTTGAATATTACAGGTGGCTTTCAAAGGCAAACCCACTTGGACAGGGTCCAGCACTGAGCAGTCTGGGTGTCAGTCAGTCAGACTTGTTGCTGAGGTCAGCCTTCAGTTCTCTTCCTCTGCCAGTGCAGAGGTGATTGCCAAAAGGATCCTGTCACCCAGTGGTGTACCCCCAAATGGGTTTTACAGTTTTATACAGTAACGGTGTTTCTCCTGGATTATGTGGCTGTGTAATAAGATGAAGCACATCTTACTCCTGGCCTCTGTTTCTATACAAAGCTGTCTGTTTGGTCAGAAAATGTACAATTGTCAAACCAAGACATTTTTGTGATTTGGGACAATTAGAACAGGTTTGTCATGGGGCCATTACACCATGCCCAGTTTGGACTTACTTGAGCCTTACTTGAGCCTTGAGCCTTGCTGCTGCCAGAGCCTGCCCAGTGAGTGGGAGAGGTGGCAGCAGCCAGCACAGGGCTGGGGCTGCACGTGGGCTGCCCACCCCTGTCACATGTGGGTGGGCACAGAACCATTGGGTCCTTATGTCCCTGCAGGGGATGTGATGGTGTGAGGGCACCCAGCCTGGGCATGACAGTGTCCCCACTGACTCTTGGGGGCTGCTTGGGCTCTGTCATCTGCCACCTGGGAAATGGCATTGGGGCCTCCCTTCTGACACAGGTCATTTGAGGTTTCCTCTGAGTGAAAAATAAGTAAGGCATTGATGTCGTTCCGTTTTTTTGTGTACGTAAGTTTCCAGTTTTATCAGCTGCTAAATGAGAAGATTCTGAAGAGATAAATGTATTAAATGACGGAAAGGTGGTTTTCCTGAGAGCTCTGCTGCCTTCCACTTCTGCTGTTATTGTTCTCTTCATGACAACAAAGGCAATTTCTCAGCAATTCCTCTTGCATTGTTGTTTTTCTTTGAATCATAGAAATGATGAAGCAAACAGCTGTTGCACTTTTGTTTTAGTTGCTGCAGATGGTGGGACTGAATCTTCAGCCTTAGTGGATGACAATGGCAGTGAGGAAGATTACAGCTATGAGGAGCTCTGCCAAGCTGCTCCTAGGTACCTGCAGCCCGGAGGGGAACAGCTAGCAATTAATGAGGTAATGTCCAGGGCTTTGCATTGCTGGAATGTTGGGATGGGGAGGGCAGGGACAGGGATGGGGATGTGGAGGGGTGTTTTCCACAGATCCGAGATTTCACAGTCATAAAAAATGCAATGTCAGTAGCCAGTTTCTTTGGGAAGCACTTTTGTTTGTTCAGTGGTAAATACCTTTTTGTGAGTAAAACTTTCTTTTGTGCACTCTTTTGTTAACATTGTTGTGGTTATTTCAATTTTTCAGTAAATTGTGATTCCATCTTATAGCCTCTCCTAGTGTTTCCTCCACTGTAGGAAGGGAGTGGGGGAAAGGGGACAGCTTGAGTGGGTTTAATTTTCCCTCCGGGTTTTAAACCGTCACAGACTGTAACTCATTACCCTATGTAACTGCTCTGGAGCAGGATTCTAATTGTTTTCAGTAATGAGTATATTCACAGATATCTGAAAATCTGAAATTTTGGTTTTATCCTGTAACAGGAGTAATAGTAGGCAATCTAGTGAGCTATTTTGATCTCTTTGTAGTTTATAAACACATCATAGTTTATTTCTTGTCCTTCACAATGTCATTTTCTTCCTATCTTAGCTGATAAGCGATGGCACCGTCGTCTATGCAGAAGCTCTCTGGGACCATGTCACTATGGATGATCAAGAGCTGGGCTTCAAAGCTGGAGATGTCATTAGAGTTCTAGAAGCTTCCAACAAAGACTGGTGGTGGGGAAGAAATGAGGACAAGGAAGCCTGGTTTCCAGCTAGCTTTGTTAGGGTGAGTACTTCTTTTGCTTCTTGCTTTTGCACCACTGCGAGATTCCTAGCAGAGCACAACAGTTGTCATGGCATTATGTTTCATACCTGATCCTCTGCAGGTTTATAGCTGAACATCAGTGGTGTGACGCCTAATGAGTTCACAAGGCAAAAAAAAGCAATAGAGAATCACACCCTAAGATCTCTTAGCCACTCTGTCACCTTTTACTCTGTCTTCTTCCTTTGTTTGGTCCCTTTGTAACCAAAGGAATTTTTCAAGCAGAGATTACAAGAGCAGAAAGCTCAACCAGAAGTCACCAGTGTATACAGAGAGGACACAACAGCAAGACACAACAGTTCTCATAAGGGTTTGGGAAGAACTATGTTGCAGGGATTTCTTGGTAAAATAGAGCTCAATTTATTATCAGTGACACTGTGTAGAAAGATGGTTCACAGTCTGAGCTCTGGAGTCAGAACTCACCCAGATTAATGACAGCATAACTCTCAGATGGTATAAAATTGAAGTATGTTTTAGAAAGTAATTTGAACTACCTTTTAAGAACCTGTAGTGATGCTTGAGCCACACTTCATGAAGTACTACATACACAAAGTGCAGAAGATGGTTCTTCACTTTCCCTTCCTAGATCTCTAGACAACATGGGCAATAAGACAAAAGCCAAAAAAAGAGGTTCTGCTATCTACATTGTGCAGATGGGGCACAGGGAAACTATTTCAAAGTGATTAAGTTGTCTGCTTTAGTGATTTTTACCCGTATGCTTACTTGGCCAAACACATCAACTATTAGTAAGGGTCAGAAATAAGCTTAAGTCTGAAAAGTACATGGATAGCACATATTCTCTCTCAAATACTGTGAGAAGAAAGCCATGTATTTAACCAGACAGAAACCTCAACACTTTATTTTAATATGTAGTGAGTACGTAGAATTTGTGAAACCCACTGTATAAGGTAAGAATGGGAACATTTCTGTATCCAGTCTTCCTCTTAAATGCAAGAAGTTTGTAACAGTTTTACCACATCTTGTAAAACTTTCTGCTTCACTCTAATTGCTTTGTTTGTTCTGGCTGCAGCTGCGAGTTAATCAGGAAGAAGTGCCAGAAAATTGTAGTAGTATCCAGGACGAAGAACAAGATTCTGATATTAGCAAGCATCGCCAGAAAATAGCTGAAAACAGGGATCAGATGAGAACCAACGTTATACAGGAAATTATGAAAACAGAACGAGTCTATATCAAGCATCTCAAGGACATCTGTGAGGTACGTGCTTTAACCTGAGGACATTCTGCTGACCTAACATGAACAAATCATTCCATATAAGTTGAGAACCAGAGTGGTTTCTCATATCAGAGTACTCCCAATTGCGCTTATGAGGCTGTCAGTCAGACCGTTCTTGTTTCCTCTTACAGCTTTCCTCTCTGCTGAATGCCATGAGCCATTGCTTCCTTTCTTTTAAAAAAACATTCTTTTTTGACAGTGAAAAAGTACCTCTCTGATTGCTATATCCATAATAAGTGAGAGAAGGAAGTCCAGTTTATTTAGAGCTTTTTTTCACTTAGTTTATATAGAAAATTTTGAATAACTGTAATAAAATAATATATGGTTTAGTGACAAAACTTCTTGGAAGTAACTTGGAAAGAGTATTTGCTGAGTGTTTTTTTCCCTTGTTTTCTCAAACAAGGAGATTTTTACTGGATGCTTAGAAGCTATGAAGAAATCTAAGGGTGTTTTAGATCGACCTTGCCTGTTGAACCATAAAATGGGGGTGGTCTTCTGCTTTTTTTCTCCATATTTATTGGAGGCTGACACTTGGACAAGAAGCTTCTTAATACTTTTCACTGAAGTCTACCTCTTCTAACATGGGTTGTGATGCATTTGACCTGTATTTGACTTGTATTTGTGGTTTGCATATGGAATGGTGCTAAGCATCCTATGGAAATATTCTTTGTACTCTTAGTTTGCTAGGTCTGTCCTTGTATTTGTCATGCTGTCATCCTTTAGTCTACCACTTATCATTAGATTATTTCATGCACCATCCTTTAGTCTACCACTTATCATTAGATTATTTCAGTCACAGCAAAGTAGACAAGGCAGCAGTGGCTTTTGATGTTTTTATTTTCATTTCTGGATCAGGCCTTTTTTATGGATCTTGAAGAGAGAAAAGAAAGGAAAGAAAGGACAAAAATTGGTTACTAATTGGCTAACTTTAAAACATTAAATGTAAATTTTGTCATTTATATTCATTATTTACTTAAGGTAGTAAGACTGATTGTGTGCATGAAAGATCAGGGAAGAATTTGTATGCTCAGCTGTGTTGCTGCCATGGTTAGCTGAGTTCTAGGACATGACTCTCATATTTTACTGACATGTTAAGACTTAGACAGATGTTAATCAATTAATTTTCTCTAATACATACATTCTGCACCTCGTATTTAAAATCTGACAAGCCTCTGAGTTTAGTACACAAGAGCAAGCACACATTTTCTGAGAAGAGGAGCAATGTGCTATGCTCAACATGTAGAGATTGCCTGCTGTCCTCAGAGTGAATCTGTAGGGTGGTGCAAGCAGGACAGAAGGCTGAAAATACACTTAAGTAAGACTAAGCCAGAAAAGCTACGCAGATAGTAATCCAAATTTGCAAGCTCAGCCCTAGAATGGATCACTAAGGCTGGTTGTAGTCAGGATCATGAAGCTGGAGTATGCCCAGAAAACATGTTTTACATTCAAGAAGTGTCTGCAGTCCACATTACAAGGGCCGCACAGGAATTAGCTTTCCTTGCTGATACAATAAAAAATGCGGTAGCTGGCTTGCAGCGTAGCCACTGCACAGCTCTCGGAGCAGATGGCTGTGGAGGAGACAAGAATATTCATAACAGTGCCAGCAATATTCAGTGTTGCTTCCTGGTAAACCTCAGCTGAGCAACTGCAAGGCTATTTCAGCTGTCTGCTCCCAAAGCTGTTTGTGGGAGACCTGCCTGACAGCAGCCAAGTCGAGGAGCCTGGCAGATTGACCTTATTCTAGCAGCTAACCTTTGCACTCTCTGAACCCAGGTGCCTTAACTGCTGTGAGAATATAAGCACGGAAGCTATTCCTGGAGGTTCAGTCCCTGCACTGTATTTGTGTCAGGGAGATGCAAGTGTTCTATACACTCAGGAGGTTCCCTGGTTTGTTTGGGGTACCCTGAGACAGGAGAACCCAAGAACCCATGTGTGAGCATCTCAGATGCAAATCTGAACTTGTGCTTCTGTGTGTGTGGCTGAGAAACTACTCACCAGCCCATAGATCACAGGGCTCTTGCCAGCTCAGAGGGGTTTGTTCAGGGTAGGACCTGTCTCACATCTTCAAACTAAGGAGTGTTTTTTGTTTCATTTCAGGGTTACATTCGGCAGTGTCGCAAACATACAGGAATGTTCACCACGGTTCAGTTAAGCACCATTTTTGGAAATATTGAAGATATTTACAAGTTCCAAAGGAAGTTTCTGAAGGACCTTGAGAAACAATACAACAAGGAGGAACCTCATCTAAGTGAAATAGGGTCATGTTTTCTTCAACATGTAGGTTGAAAAAATAGATTTTATTTATGAAATTAACAAAATATGGTAATAAAAAGCCAAGTTACCATATTAGGGGAGGGGATTTTAGTAACAAGTGCTTCTTGAATACTAAACTGGCAGCATTTTAGAATGTCAAGTAATTTGCAATTAATTAAATATTTGTTTTAGATTTCTCCTCATCTTTACCAATCATGTCATTTTGTAAACAGTTTAAGTTTTCTTCTCAAAACTGTAATGATCACAGATCAGCTGGATTATTTGCAGTGATCTCATATTCAGCATGTAAAAACTTCATAACGATATTAAGGAATGTAAGTAGTGGGGAAATAGGCTGTGAATTCTTGATAGACGCTTGCTAAGCCTATAGCTCTCTTCCCCAAAGAAAAATACTTCTTGAAGTGCGTTTGATTATCCTGACCCAACAGAAACCTTTATTTCTGTGTTCTGATAAAGAAGTACATTGTTTTGGCAGCTACAAAGTAGATTTCTGCATACTTTGAATGCTGATCAGCCCGGAAGCAATATAGAAAATGGATTACTTAATCTAAATATATATAATAGATGTTACAAAAATAACCTTTTCTCATTTACAGACAAATATTTTAGTAAAGCTTTTTTTTTTTTTTTAATAGCAAGAAGGCTTTGCTATTTATTCAGAGTATTGTAACAATCATCCCAGTGCCTGCATTGAACTCTCCAAACTAATGAAGCAGGGCAAATACCGCCACTTCTTTGAGGCCTGTCGCTTGCTTCAGCAGATGATTGACATTGCCATTGATGGTTTTCTTCTCACACCTGTTCAGAAAATCTGCAAATATCCTCTGCAGCTTGCAGAACTGCTCAAATACACCACTCAGGAGCACAGGTGAGAGAACTGAAATAACGAATTTCATAATAGTAGTAACACCTAATTACTCAAGTTTTCTGGATGACGCAACACTGAAGCTTTTGAGATCAGGAACAAAACTGCCATGGACCACGACAGACAGGGCATCTTGGAACCATCACAGGCAGTAACAATCACAGACAGTAACAAAAACAGGACCTGAAATGCAGCACAGGGGACTGAGAGGATGCAAGATAGAATGAGGAATAAGTCAAAGAGGGAGAAGGAAAAGAAGATGGTGTTGAAACAGGATACAGGGAGGAATGTGTAATTTAGAGTGAAAAAAAGGCCAATGTGTCAAAGAAATCAAGGAGAAGAAAATCCAAAGAAGAAGAGGGGAAGAATCATTAAAGTTATGGATGTAAGAAAAAGTAAAGCGTTTTTTAGAAAAAAACCCACAACCTGGGCAAGTTTGGAGATAATTTTTTTGGAAACTTAGTAATAATAAACATTTCCCTAGTTTAGTATAGTCCAGATATTTGATTTTCAGCTGGGATAAATAAAAATTGAAGTTGCCGGTTATTAGCCTTTCTGGAACACCCCTGAGCTGACTAATTCTTCAACTAATTAAGATTGTATCTATAAGCTTCTGTCTTTTGTATAACTGCAAGAAAAATGTTCCATTGTGAGCCCTGTGCTCAAAGTCCAAATGCAGCCTGAGGCAATGCTTCCTTGGCCAAAGTCCTCGTTTAACCTTGAGAAAATTCCCCTTGGAGACCACTGCATTTTTGCCAGGGGCAAAATATGAGATGTGTGAAGTACTGACATTTAGATGTGAAATGCCTCTATTCAGTTCTATGACTACCTGGGAAGTGCTGCCATAACAATTACTAACAAGAGTTTCTCTTTCACTGCTGCTAATTTTAGAAAGGTTATTCTGTGAGCTATTAAACCTGCAGATAAAGTGACAGTGAGGTCTTGCCACCTTCCCCCTGCAGCACCTGTTTTCCTTTTCTGTGGCACACCATGCAGAGATGCCTGCAAGCACAGATGGCTGTCCACTGTGCAGAGATGGTCACAAAAAGGCAGACTTACACCCACATGGAGCCCTGATAAAGCTCCAGCCAACTGGGGTTTTTGGTAGCAATTTGTGTTCATAAAACAATTGGAGTTCCAATGTGCACAGCCTGCTGTGAAGGCCACAAGTTGTGTAGCAAGTGTGGAATAAATACCAACAGAGAAAGGAGGAGCCGAGATAAGGACGGGCAAGAGTAGCAGTATGGATATCATGTGGTCACCCTGTGGGACATCTCCCTGATGTTAGTAGGATCCTGTTATTGTTAATCTCACTTTTTGTATTCAGTATGGCAGAATAGAGTTTCCACGGATATAAATAAAGAGAGGAGAGAATGCACACATTCAGAAGGGAAGCACATCCATCACCAGCAGCCAATGAAAATTGGAACTGAGACAGAAGCAGATAAAAAGACAGCAAGGCTAACCCCTTGGCAGGATTTATTTCTGGTTTGTGCTGTTTTCTGCCTCTGGCTCCCTTTTCTGCAAGAGGCATTCTGATAAAGAGGAAAAGCAGCTGCTCTGCTGGGACTCCTGCGGCACAAAAATACGTCTCTTCCCTTCTCTCAACTGAGAAACTCCATTTAAGGAAGATGAAGGAGTGATGGATGCTGTTCCAGGGGCAGGAAAAAAAGCCTGCCTGCAGGTTGGGGAGATTCATAGGCATGTTGGGAGCTCAGGAAAGAAGGAGGGGAGCGAAGCATTGGAAGGAGGACAGGAGGATTGACCTGAATTCATTGCGTTAGTCCCAAAGCAGAAAGAGGAAGGTGGCCATCATGGCTCTCACACATTTATCCCGTGGAAACAGGATGCTTTCCTATTATTGTCTCCTTTAATTCCTGTCTCTGGTGCCCCTGTTCTTATGTTCCTCACTCACCCTGTTTGGAGTTGCTTTTGGTATTTTTTTCTGTCCACCTAGCATTCCACATTTGCACTCCTTGACCCAGCCATTGGGAACAAGAAGGAGAAAATACAGTTGTCAAACATGATTAAATGCCCTTCCCAAAAAATCCCACTAAAATCTTCCTTAAAAACACAGTCCTTTGGTGAAATGTAGCTATCACTGAGGTCAGTGGGAGTTTTACTGTTGTTTTTAGTAGATACAGTGTTGCTGTTCATTAATCTATCTCCTCTGCCTTCTTCCACCATTCTAATAATTTGCTCCTGGGCAGTCCAGCAGTACAGCAGCACTGAGTTGCAGAGGCTACTGTGTGGGGTTTGGGATAGTGGGAATCAGGTTTCTCTTATTTAAGTACCTGAGTAGAGGGATAAGTGAATAATGTGGGCTAATACTTCAAGCACTGTGATTGCGTCATGTCCATGGTTTGTGATTGCATCATGTCCAGCATATAAGTGATCTTTGAAACGTGCCTACATTTCACAGTGATTATAACAACATAAAAGCTGCATATGAGGCCATGAAGAATGTGGCATGCCTGATCAACGAGCGAAAACGGAGACTAGAAAGCATAGACAAGATTGCACGTTGGCAAGTCTCTATCGTAGACTGGGAGGTGAGTGCCTTTCCTGGGCAAAGGTACTGTGTACAATACTTGATGTCCCCTGCAGGATATGTCTTTCTGCGTAGGTGGTTGTTTATGGTGTCTACTTTTCAAGTGGTCATTGCTCAGTTAAAAGTCCAGTTGCTTCATCTGCAATGTTTCTGTTACTGATTACACCCGTTTATAGTTCAGAAAGAGCAGCATGTATTAACATGGACATGTGCCTTTGAAATAAGATGAAAAAATGGATCTTTCAAAAATGCAAGACCTGTTGAATCTCATTTGGAATTTTGTTAGTTGTCAGAACAGGAACCTGCTTCACTGACTTAAATGTTTCCCTCTGTTTATGCAGAAATAAAGTAGAGCAGAACCACATTGATTGAATTTATCTCTGTGACATCATTTACCTTGAGTGACATTTTCAAATCTAATAAAAATGCAAGAAAAGTGACTGAACTTAAGACTTGATTATACATTGAGACTGGTTACACACAGTAAGATCTTATTACATATCTATATATCTCTGTATGTATCTGTCTATCTTCCTAGGGACCAGATGTGTTAGCCAGAAGCTCAGAACTGATCCACTCAGGAGAACTGACCAAAATATCAAAACAAGGCAAAAGCCAGCAGAGGACTTTCTTCCTTTTTGACCATCAGCTTGTCTTCTGTAAGAAGGACTTGCTGAGAAGGGACATCTTGTATTACAAGGATCGTATTGACATGGACGAGATGGAAATTGTGGACACTGAAGATGGCAGAGACAAAGATTTTAACATTAATGTCAAGAATGCTTTTAAGATAATAAACAGAACAACAGAAGAGATTCATTTGTTCTGTGCAAAAAAACAGGAGGATAAAAAGAGATGGATGGAGGCATGTGAAAGTGAAAGGAGAAGAGTTCGAGAAGACAAGGAAATGGGTGAGTGGAACATTTTCCTTTCTAAATAGTGGTTAAAACTTTGCAGCTCTTGGAGTTTTGTACAGATGTACACTCTGTTTTACCCAACATGCCATTTAGCTGTGTGAGTGCAGCCTGTTCAGGTGTGTTTGCCCTGTCACTCTGGGCCAAAGGTCCAGGGCAGTTAGTGTCACTCATACGATTCTGGTGCGTTATGGAGCAGAATGAGAAATGAGATATGACAATATGCAATTCAGAAAGGCCAAGCAATAATAAAAATCCATCTAAAATCCTAGCACTTTTGTCTGAACGATTGGCCCAAAGATATCTATTCACTAAGTACACTTTTTTACAAAGCCAAGCAGCAATAATTGTAGATTTATACTGTCTGTTTCATATAGTGGCACTTCCTGTATCTAGGAGGCCTGTGCAGTTGTATGGTATCATTAATTACAGACCCAGCAACAGCACCACTGGGCAGTGCACAGAGAAATTGAGTCAAACCTAGGGCCTGTTTTACACCTGCAGCCTGTGGGACACTCTAAGGACAGTGTGTCTTCTATGTCAATGTATAGTTAGGATTGCTTTTTAGGTTTTGCATGGTTTCATGCTTCCTTTAAGATCAGTGACAAAAGCTCCAGCAAAATTCCATTGGCAAAACATACACAAAGAAAGCAGAAATCTTAAAAAAACACCCCAACTCTTTTTACTGTTTCTAAAGAAGTAATATTAGTGCATCTCAGTGTGTCAGCTGCATGAGAACTTTTCAATAATGAGCTCCAGGCTTAGGCTTTTGACATCAGGTTAATGCTGGAAGTGCAGTGAATTGGATGATACAACTCAGAAATTATTAAAACTTAAACAAGATGTCAAATCTTATATTCTGTGTTCACGTAGTTCTGTGTTCAGTCTTAGTAGCTTTCTCTCATTTGATACTGTTGTAAGTATGACAAAAATAAGACCTCTTCCATATGAATTTTCCTTAGTCCATAATAGAAAAAAGTACTTACAAGTTTGCCAATTCATTCTCCTTTTAAAATCAGTTTTAACCCTTTCACATTGCCCCAACTGTTGCAATTAACTGCAGTCATCCTCAGTCTAGAATAAACAGCAAAGGAGCCACAGCTAAACTTCCGTCAGACTTTCCAAACCTGACTCTTCTCCAGTGCTGAACATCACAGTGTGACATTAAAATCAGTGTCATTGGGCAAGACACTGATGGCTTTCACGCCTTGCTCTGTGTAGAGGTTGCTCTGTCACCTTGTGTTCATGCAGATGGGAGGTAGCTGCTTTCCCTAATTCACCTAAACAGAACTCTAAAATAGTGGATATTGCAAAAGGGTGAAGGTGATCAGAAGCTAATAGAGCAATGCTGAGGATCTGATGATAAGCATCCACACAATCCCTCTTACAATAAAGTTACAGAAAGCCTTCAGTCCAGTATGAAATGAGAACAGTAGTACAGTCACTGCTACTGAGTAAATCACAGCTCCTGCACCTCTGTGAGCAGAACTGAGCAAAAGAAGATAAAAAGTGAACAAGTGAGCATTTCCTTTTCCATCCTTTCTGAGAAGAAGCGTTCTTGAGCTCTGCACCTCCTCCTGGGTGGTTATTTCATGAACACTGGGAGAGTAAGTTGAGCAAGTTAAATGCTGGCTGTCAGGAAAGCTACTGAGGCTTTGCCCTGGGCAGCAACAGATCTGTCTTGGTGTTACCATTCCTCTGAAGTGACACTGCTGGAGAAATCCCCAAACATGAGGAAACTGCAAAGGTGCAGCAGCTACAGCCCTAAGCTACTTATTCTGCTGGGACCTCATGAAAATCCACACAAGATATTCAAAAGAGTAACTATTCAATAGTGGTGGTGGCACTGGCAGTGAGATTCGTCATAATAGCACTAACCCTGGTTTAGGGATGGGTGACAAACTCCCTTGGTGTTGAGTGCAAGAATTGCACAAGGAGGATTCATTGTGCTCTTCGGGTACAGTGCAATATAGTGATTAAAAAACACAGTGAAAAGAGAACTGTATGTTTGGTAATGGCACACAGGCACATGCAGTCTTTTCTACCTGTGCAATATACAGCCTTCTGTAAAGTTGCTTTTCATATGTTGCAGCTCCCTATTCTGATGCACCTGTTTTGGGACAGGCATCATGAACCAGAGGAAAGATAGTTAGGTTGTAATAGCTAATGTCCATCTGGTCTTGTGAGTCACAGGGGCTTGGATGTTTTCTCCATTAACTAGAAGACTGTTTCGTTTCTAAAATTTCTTCTTTTTTGGCATAATTGAACATTTCCTTTTGCCAAAACCAATGGAAAGATGCCAGTATTCTCAACCTCAGGTTTAAATTTATCTTGTTGATTTTGCAAGCTATCTTGCTAGGCTGTACACAAAGCCTCTAATCTAACCACTCAGAGAACAAATAATACTCTTTCAATTCAGAACTGCAAATGGCATTTTACTTCTATTTTCAAAGACACTTTTGTGTGAGTCATTGTCTCCCAAACCATATCTAGCTTTTCTTAGCTTTTATAAATATATGAGAGAAAAGGCCACTGCCAGAAAATCTTTCTCCAAACCACTAATAGTAACCCTAAGAAAGTAGCCTGATCTGTCCTGATGAAATCACTTTCATTTTTAAAAATCTATTCCCTTGTTTCTATAAAGGAAAAAAAAAATCCCCTGCAGAATAAAACAAACTTCTGTTACCCCGAAATTATGGATGTTTAAAGTTAATAGGGTGATTTGTAATAACTTCTTCATATGTTCAGTATAAAAAAGTAAAGAGAGTTTTGAAAGTATAGAGAAGTGAGGGAAGATGCAAAACGGAGCCAAACCAGACACTTCATTCTGCCTTTGAATCACAACTTCTGTGCTCCTTCTGTGCATATGAGTGAAATAAGTGAAATGAGTGCAGCCTTATGCACAGCATGAAATAAAACAGCATGTGCACCCTGTTGTCACCTTGTGCAAATTGTGACATTTCCATGCACAAGAAGAGGAAACTGGAGTGCCTGTACCTGGGCTCCAGACAACACCAGTCTCTGGTGCCAGTTTTAGCAGATGTCTATCATCTCTGTACTCAGCTCAGTCGTACACCTATCACGTGATAGTAAATAGCATAGGATTGCCCACCTGTTTCATGTAGGTGACACAGGTATGGGAACAGGTGCATGAGAAACTCAGGTGAGGGATCCAGCCCCAGTCTGATGCAGCCAAAACCACATCCCAGCCTACTTCAACTTTTGGCAGATTTGTGATAACTCTCCTCTGAGTGGAGGGAAAGATACCCAATCTGTACTACTGCAATACCAGTGGCTCTAGTTTGTTACCCCAGGTTAGCTCAGACTGAGTGAAAAACAAAGAAAGTCTGCATTTGTGATATATTATTTGGTGACTTGTAGATTTCAGAAATGTTACTTTATACTTGGAAAAAAAAATCTCTTGTTGTCTGGACTTATCTATCATTTTCCCAGTGAAAATTCTCTTTAAATTCATATGACAATATAAAACATACTTCTAAAAGCTTCAGGTGTATTACTACTAAGATTTACTAAAAATTGTTTAAAATATAGTTTACTTATTTGTTTTAATTTAATGTAATCAAGTATTAGATGCAGTAATTTTGTACTAGTGTCCTAATTTACACTTTGATGTAGGTATGGAAATCTCAGAAAACCAGAAGAAACAAGCCATGCAGAATGCCCGTAAATCAAGACAAGGAAAAATTAAAGGTTGGTATTCAGAATTGCTTTACCTTCTTACTGTGTTCCAATGACCTTTTTGTTAGAAAATAGCACAGTCTGGCTGTGGCTGAGTTCTTCAGTCTTTTGAAAGCATTTTTCGTGTTTTACATAGGGCCAAATAATTGCCATTAGCTGGTATTTTAATATTAAATTCCAATGCTTCTGTAAACTGTCTTCTAAGTCAGCTCCCTGAGCTTCTTCAAACAGGCAAGTCAGTATTCTATACTATAAACAAGAAACTTAAGAGACAAGCTGTTTATTTAAGGTTGTGAGGAATTGCATGCAGAGGTTAAATTAGAAATGAATGTTACTAATTTCGCTTTTACTCAGATAGCTTGTTCTTCTTTACCATTTCTGTGCCTTCTTTAAAATGTCCTAAAGTTCTTTTTGCAAGCCACATTGTTACATTTTTTTTAACATAACGGTCAAAATGGCTTCTTCTGGCACCCTTTAGAAGGAAGGATGGACTAGAAGCTCGTTTATCAGGAAGTGGCTTTTTTATTCATTTCCTCTGTCAGAAAATAATCACAACAGAAACAAATCGCAACAGATTTAGTCCTTTTCCATCTTAAAGTCAATCTCGGGCAAATCTCTAGTGTGCTGAGAGAAAAGTGGAACAAGACTTAAGTCTGAGTTTAGGAGTGAAGGAGTTGATGTTAGGTTGTCTTCTGTTCCCTGGGATTAATATTCTTAAAGCATTTTCTCTTTAAGTCACTAGATACCCATAGAACCTGTCTAGATTTTCAAGGGAATGGGTAAAGTTTGTGCTTAGAAGATTCTGTTCAGAATGGACAAAGCTCAAAATCTTATGAACATTAACCCAGAAAAATATATTCAAAATGGAAGAAACAACACTTTTGTTGGTAGCAGTATTTTACCCAACCTCACTCTGAGAGTGGACTGAAGTACGAGTATCTGTTTGAAGTCATTCCTTTAAAATACCAGGATTTAATTGTTCAAACAATATAATCCAGCTATGGGAAACTGCTGCTTGTTTTTGGTAATTCTTAATGTTATTTTCAGTGATCCTATTGTCTTCTTAAGCCAAATCAATGTAGCAATTAAAAAGTCAAACATCAGAAAAGGTGACCTTTAGTAGTTCTTCCATTCAAGATCATGGCAAAATTCATTGTGTCCCCCTGGCCCTGTGCTTAAATTTCCCTGTCTGACTCATGTGCTTTCTCCAACTATTCCTTCTGCAGGTGTGAGCTATAATGGGTGTCCCATGCCTCCTCCACACCAAACCCTGCACCCCCTTCACCAGCGACACATCACTGTGCCTACCAGCGTCCCGCAGCAGCAGGTCTTTGCCCTGGCAGAGCCCAAGAGAAAGCCATCCCTCTTCTGGCATACCTTCAACAAACTCACTCCCTTTAAAAAGTGAGGGGCCCAGGACCTGAAAGGACATCAGCAGAGAGTGAGACTTACTCCAGAGGAGCACCTTGGAGACACAGTTAAGCTTTCCTGAGCTCAGTGCATCTCCCGTTTTGGAGGCAGAACCCTGGGTTCCCTTGAGCCAGAAATGCAGCCTTTGTCTTGGATAAGAGAGGTTTGTTGAGGCTGCTCTGAAGTCCGTGTTGCCAAGTGTCAGCATCGCTGATGAAGAGCAGTCTCCCTTCTGACAAAGACAACTTGCTGTTACTCAGAAGCAGCAGTATTTGATCTCTGTTTCTTAGGTCTGTTGAAGTAGTAATGGAATCATGAAGGTCATTGTAACATTTCATTTTTCTTAACCTTATATTGATGGCCAAATTTTGGATAGGGAGGAATTTTCCCTTAGGGATATATCAGCAGAAAGTCTTAGGAGAGTTTTCTCCTGCAGCACTGAGGACAGACCACCCATTAAAATCAGGTGGAGATATCCCATGTGATTAACCATTGCAGAATTTAGTGGACCCTAATCCTTCCTGTCTTTTTTCTATTACATTGCCAAATGGCAGGAGAATGTCCCACAAGGCCTTACCATATTCCAGATTGGAACAGGGAAATTTTATTCTGTCCTATAGAAACACGAACAGAGTGTGAAATGGACTATAAAGATATGTGCATTTATTGCACGCAAGTGGAAACAAGAGGAGCCCAGAGCATCTCAGATTAATTTCAGTCAGAGCAATATACTGCATGCATGTATGCTCTTCAGTGTAGAGCTTTTATATCGCTTTTCATGCATTTCTTCACCTGGGAGACTCTTCTTTGTATTTCCAATGTTCTTATTTCTCTGTGTAAAAAATACTTTTTTATTTTCTCATGGAGATAATGTGAATGTACAAAGTCAGAGCTGAGACAGTACATGGTGACTGCTGGCTATGTTACATAGGTCTCATGCTTTTTATTCATATAGTTGGACTTAGAAAATGAATAAACAGTAATGTAAATATATTGAAGCGGTCTGGATGCATGCTTCTTGTACACAGTCAATTGACAATGAGTTTTGACCAACAACCTCTTCAAAAAGAAAGAGAAGTCCTTACAGGGAGGGACGAAGAAATTGTGTGGACCAGAGATGGATTTTTGTCTCAGTGTCATCAGCCCCCATTGGAAGGGGAAGAACCTGACTCGATTAAGGTCAGCTCTGGCCAGCATATGCAATCCATGATTTGCATTGCTTCAGTTTGTCTATGGTATGAAGTTGATCTGGGAGAGTAACTTTTAAAAAGCCAGCAGGAAGAAAGAAGACCCTGAGATTTGTAGCACTGATAATTTCTGTTTGATAGCCCTCATCAAGGATGACAAGGCTGCTGGGAATATGGAAGGAAATAAAGACTCGTTATGTTTCAGGACTGATTTACTATGAATGTCTTTACAATACTTTATCCTATGCTGCTGATTAGGGGCATTACCTGATGATTAGTGTAGATCCAAGGGTATTCTTTGACAATGAGCACAATCAGCTTTGTCATGGATCTGTAATATATGAAAAACAAACAAGGAGCTAGAGGCCAGGCATCTTAACAACAATGTAAAAAAGCCTTATTTTAAAGATGTATTTGTTCCTACTGCTATTGTTACCTCTATATTTTTATTTATCATCAGTGTTGTGAAGCCTACTGGTAACTAGATTTTGTGATTTGGTAACTTTGTGGCCACTTCTGCAAAGCCCAGGTTTGTGGTTTCGATATTAAATTACATCTTTTGACAACTGTACATTTCAAATGCCTTGTGTATATAGCTCAGCAATAAGGCAAAGTCTGGTATGCTCAGCCAAATTGTGCCCTGCACAGTGAACTTCATTGCTTGTGCTTTTCCATAGCAATGGCAGATGACCTAAACTAGTTAAGAAATGGAAATGCACATTGACATTTGTAACGATCCAGCTGAAAGAAAATGCATGAGGAAGTCAGTAAAAAAAGCTGCTTGTATGTTTGTCTTGATGTTTAAGTCAGCCATTGCTGTTCAGATTTTTTTAAAAAATAATTCTAAATGCTTAATTTAAACACAAGGAGCAGACTAACAAATGGATGCACGCCCTTCCCCTCAAATGAGTAAGCCTTTTGTGTTTCTTACATACCCATTTTTGTGGGTTCTTGCCACATTCAGGCCTGCAAACTAACAAGGTGCATGTACACTGTGAGTGGAGATGATGTTTTTCATAATCACATTTTGAAAGACTTATTCTGGGTGCAAAAGAATGGCTGAAGTTGGATTGCAGGGCTCACCCAGAAGCTTTCCCAGCTGGACCTGAAGACATTATGAGATGTACACTTACATATGTGTCTTTGCTGAAACCTATTTCCTTCCAGGGTTTGGTTCTGTGGGGTGCTGGAAAAAAAAGGGTTGGGGATCTTTCTTCTGAAATGTCAGTGCCCATGAAGGCTCTTCCCATGTATTAATGCTGGTGCCTTAGCCCTAGAAGTGAACAGAAATGCTTGCATATGGTTTTGGATGCAGCAGGTTTTTTCTCAAGCAGTGAATTTCAAAGACATAAAAAGAAAATATTTCATGGTGCAGATTACTCAGGACAGTTTTCATATAGTTCTCTTCATATAGACAAGGTTGTTTTGTAATAGTCTCTCTGTCTTTCTTTGCAATGTGACTTTGCAACAGATTTAAGATCAAATATAGTAAGACAGGCCAAATTTATACTATGTCATAGTATTTTAAACAAATTATAGTTAAATGAAAACACACAATTATATTATTCAACAATTAAGATAAATATTTACTTGGGAGTCAGCCTCACATCAGAGTCTGTGAGAAAGAATTGCAACTAAAATATAAAAGTTTGAATTCTAGCAACTGTTGCCCTGATTCTCCATCTGGTGACAAAACTTACATATCGTCAGAAAGTTGTAACGGCAACATCTGTTCTTTTCCTCTTGCATGCTTTAAGTTACTATAAAAAATTCTAGGGCAACTACTAAGAACATTTGTGCCTCATTTAGATAAAGCCCAGCTAGAGCCTTCCTGATGGCCTGCTGAGCAGATAACCTCAGACTTTTTGCATGAGATGCAGTAAAATATAATTGTCCTCAAATGTGTTCCCACTGAGTTAGGAAAATGCCAAACCATAATTGCATCCAACTCAGAGCATTTGATGTATAAAATAGTAAGATTGTTTTACAAGTGGCTCTTGCCATGCTAAATTTCACATTGAATTTTAGTGGTCAGTGTAAGAACTGAGTTCAAAGACAGACTTCGCAAATGTTCCACATTTTAGTTGTCTTTTGTGAATATTTATATCACAATTTTGGAGCCAAAGGTCTTTAGCCATAACTAACACAGTACCTTTCTCTGACTGCCTTTCTGCTTTTTTTTCCATATGTGTGGATGTGTGGCATTTGTATGTAGGAGATGCCTTCTCAACGGTCTCTAATTTAAAACTATGTGTTGTAAATACTAGGGATAACTTACATATATATTTTATTTTGGTAAGTGTTTTGTAACATTTTACCTTCTGTACGTTGCTTTGTGCATCTCACCCTCTGTGTGTCCTGTTACACGTTGTAAATGAAGTGTCCTGGCTACAGAGCAGAGGAATTAGCTGTTAACAGCTGAAGTACAATGTATAGGACTGCAGCGGCTTAATGTGCATTTCTTCTGAAGTAACTGCATTGCAAGGTTTATTGACTCTTCATTGTTTGTCAGATGAATCTATTTTCTGGAAATAAGTACAAACTTACATTCCTATTATTTTTCTCTTGTTGTACATGTTTGAATTAAATAATATACAAAGCTGAAGTTCTTCATCTGTGTTTTACAAAACTTTATTGTGCAGTTTTAAAATTGTTGTGGGTTTTTTATTGTCTACAAGTTTCCTTTGTGATGCAAAAATGTATCAACTGTCATATTTCTCTTAGTATTTTAAAGAAAAAAGTCACACCCTCCTCTCTTGGTTTCCCAGTAATACTTCCCAGCACAAGTTCATTTTAACAATGACTAAGCCTGATTCTGGAGTTGAAGTCTTCATAGTTCAGGCAAAGCCTGTCCTTATTGCTCTCTCCACCTGTGGTACTGTGCTTTACCTTGTCCTGGCAGAGGGTTCACACAGTACCCCTTGGAATACAGGCAAATGCAGCTTCTGTGTTAATAAAGCTCCTGCTAACAGGATGGTGACTGAAGTACTGCAGTGCAGGTAAGGAGGATTAAATTTTATTGTCTTTGGAACAAAAGCAAAACTAAAGGGGTTCACCCAAAAGGCATGTTCGGTAAAAATGAGTGAACAATGAGGCTTACCTGCCTGCTTGACAGAGCAATGGTCAATGCAGCTGGGGATTCAACTTCTCTGATTCAGTTAAGTGTTTTGTGTCTCATTATTCTGGCAGGGCAGAGGACCACATCTGAAAGGTGTGCCTGTATCCTTCCTGTTCCAGGCTGTGTCCAAAATTACATTTTGCTGAGACAGATCAGCTTTAACAAAATAACATACATTGCTGAAATCATCAGAAATGTTTGGCGAGTTCAAATGCTGGCAGAATAGTTGGTTTGCTAATTCTTTACCCCTCTTTCCTATGTCCAGGCTCTTAAATTTCTTGGCTCACCTCAAAGATGAGAGCTTCTCAGGCCTCCCAAGATGGCTGCCGCTGTGGTGGGATGTGCGCTGAGTGCTCCAACATTAAAATGAAAGGCACAGTTTGAGCACTTAGTGAGATCGATTGGATGACAGGAAAACATACCCTGAACAAACACTGGAGTAGGATGTTGCGATCAATAGGCCTTCTAAGGGTTCTGTGGTTCATCTGGCCAGGGTGAGTTCATTTGTGCACTTTATTTCATGCTTGGGCAGTCAGGCTAAATCGTGTAGATCGTTCTGTACTATCAGCTTTTAAATTCTTTGAGAGCTGATCTATCAGATGGAGCTTTTAGTTTGCAAAGAAATAGCACTGGTTGTCTTCGATTTTTTTTGTTGTTGTTGTTGTTTGTTTGGGTTTTTTCCAAAGCCTGCATAATGACCTGTGCTTGGTAACAGAGTCAAGGACTCAGGCCTTTTCATGTTTCAGAATCAAAGGAGAAATGAAAAACTCAGTAATGAAAAACAGCACACCATATATCTTGTAAGGAAAGCACACAAATACTCCTTACACAAATAAATGTGTTTCAAAATGCTTTACAAAATCTAGTTACTCTAATTAGAGGATATGTAATTGTGAGAATGTGACAAAACTGTATAAACTGTCAGCAAAACACAGTTCTTGTTAATCTTAAGTCTCTGTTTAGTTCACTGCAATTAGAACTTTTTGTCCAGTGCCTACGGCTGAGAACTCAACTGCCACTATTACGTATTTAGGCTGGTTGTCTGGTTTTAAAAACAGATGTGTGTTTGTGTGTGTCTGTATAAATGTGTTTACACCCACTTCTCCTTTATAGACTCCATGTTGCATCCCCAAATGTCTCTGCTGTTACCTACAGGAGGTTGCACCAGACAAGTTACCCACACCCATCACACCCTCCCTCTGTTTACATTACATCCTGCATTTCTGTTGTGCATCTTGGGGGTGTGTGTGTGTGATTGAATGACACCTGAACAACGTTTTATCTGAGTCATT
The DNA here is from genome assembly GCA_013397955.1 of Grantiella picta. Taxonomy (NCBI): domain Eukaryota; kingdom Metazoa; phylum Chordata; class Aves; order Passeriformes; family Meliphagidae; genus Grantiella; species Grantiella picta. The sequence continues at coordinate 327,060 of VZRM01007975.1, read as the reverse complement.
TTACTGTTTCAAGCATTCAGAGTGGCACACCTTCAATGGCAGCCAACGCACTCTGGAGACAAGCAGAAGTTAGAAGGTGTCCATCCACATCACTGAAGTCACATCAGTGAAGTTCAGAAGGGCAGATCTGAGAGGGAAGAGGTCAGCAGAGGAACACCACTGCTTTTGAAGGGCTGAGTTTTTCTCCACAGAGAAACGCAAGATGATGTAGGATTTATCAACTGTTTCTCCTAAGGATTTTTGGAAAGCTGAAACTGCTGAAGAGGAAAGGAGGAGCCCCAGGTACACTATGGCCCCTTCCTATAAGCAAACCCCAGACTTTAGAGATACTGACTCATTGAAATAGAGTTTAGAAGCTGCTCTGCTAATAAGGTCAGGTATATCTAATTAACCATCCATCTCATGGTCATTGCTGTCATATTCATCTAACAAAGGTGATTAGCGCAGCAATCAATCTAAAAACCCCTGCATCTCCTGCCTTTCAGATGCAATGTTTTTTAAGAGCAAATGGTGAACTCTTGCTCCTGTGTAATTATTTTCAAGGCATTATTCTGTGATGAGACAAGGCACTAAAAAGCAGCTAAAGGAAACATTTGTCTTCAAAGCTATTTCTACAGCAGTGTTCTTGGTTATCTGCTAAAAATGCATCAGACCAGACTAACTGCAGAGTCCATCAAGGCAGAGCTAACTAATGAATGACGTTATTCTTAACTGGCAGGGCGGGCTATTTTTTAATGACTCAAAGTTTTAAGTGAGAGAGGAAGCTGATGATAAGCAGCCTTAGAAAATTTCAGATGATGCTTTAAGCATAAAGAGAAAAGGATTGTTCGTTGTGGCTCTTGTTTATTGTCAGTTATCACAGTAGCGAGGTTAATTTGGCTGCAGAAGTTCATTCAAGTAGAGCAGCGAATTGCTGCACATTTCTTTTTCCTCCGAGAGCTGTGCACACGATATCCCAGTGTTCAAGCCAGGGCACCACAACACTTGCAGTATTTTGGTGTCGCCACAGGGTGGTGGTGAAGATTTTACGGAAAACTTAGTTTCTCGGCGGTGCTGAGGGAACCTTCTTTGATATGTGCAGAGCACACGTGTCACACCTTTGCAGTGTGGTGACACCTTCAGACACTTCTTGCAGGCATTAGAACCAACAAGGGTGAATTAAGGCCACTTCCTCTAACACATGAACTCCTGTTACTTTTGGTGTTATCCTTCACTGTTGATGATCAGCATTTAGGGAGTTGATGATAAGCTTGGTTCAGTTCCACTGCTCCTTAGACAGCAGCAGTTTCAGTAGTTTTAAGAAGACACAGTTAAGAATTGAGTTATGGCTTTTTCAAATTAGTTACCAATAATATATAATTTAGTGGCCCAAGAGCTTTGACAGTTGCTTGAATAGCTAGACAGGAAGCTTGATAATTACACATTAAAAACTTTCTTTGTAATTCTATTTATTTACGTTAATTCAAGCTTGTTACCTCTTTTCCACAATCACCTAATAATTGTAATGCCATGTTGCCAGCATTTTTAGTTTTAATTTGTACAGTCTTTGTCCCTAAATCCATTATTCAGAAACAAACTTCATTACATATTTTAGCAGCACAATAATGGTATGAGACACACCTTCCATCCCACAAATCAACCAGCATGTCAGAGGCTAACATTTTTGTGATGTATTTGTACAAAGGAACACGGAAATCAAAGCCTTATTAATCCATTTAAACAATTTTCTTTTATGTAACAGCAGTAAAAGCCAAAGTACAGAGCACTTCAGCTTAGTATTGGAATAAATAGAAAGATTCCACTTTAAACCTCTGTTTTAATTATTGAACAGCTCTCAAAATGAAATCATTGACCTTTGAGAATTTAGTGACCAAACAAGTGCTTGTCCTCAAGGCACATATCTGAGTGTGCATTCCTTTACAGGAAGCTTTTACAATCAGTTTAAAGATGCCCAAGAACACTGCAGGTACCAAGTGAATGAGGTAAGAACAAGGTCCTATATATGTGACAATTATATTGCTGTCGGCTTGTGGAGTGGAGTGCATGGATGGGGACCAAACTGTACAGGCAAGAAATGCTTCCTTAGACAGCTGGGAATGGGTTTTCTGTAAGCGGACAGCTGAGGACTGTCAGACTTCTCCATGGGATGCATCATATCCTAACAGCATCATACAGAGCACTTCTTTTTGCACTCTTCTGGAGTCCTTTGACTAAGGCAGAAAATGTTTATATACCTCAGAAGTAGCAAATGTTTTATCTATTTTCACCTTTCTTTAGTGCCAACCAGGAGCAGCAGACAAAGTGGGATTTTTCTGGTGCGTGATCAAACATCCCTGAGTAAAGCCACTGGCAGAGACACCATAAATAATTTCTAATAATGGTTGCAAAATGGGGAACTTTTCTGAACACAGAATAAAAATATTAAGGAACCTGTCCCAAAATTAATTCCTACTCTATAAATTAGGTTAAGGGTGTAATTATTCTTATTGAGGACATGCTGGTGTCTCTTACATGGTACTTGGGGGCATTTTTTTCATGAGAGTGAGAAATTATGGTAACGAGATTAAAGAGAAGACATTATTTTTCTAGTCAATGACAGTTATTTCAAAAGGAATACTGATCCTATTCCTCATTAATGAAAGTACCAATTCCAAAGTGAATTGCGTAAAATTTACTCATTCTAATAATCACTTTTACCAGTATAAGTACTTAAGCTATATAGCTGAAGCTTCTGTACGTTAGACATTTATGGATATTAATTCCAAATAAAACAGGTACTAATTTTGTTGCTACTTGCTTTTTATTCCTCAGTCTAATCTCTTCCCAACAATTGCTCTTACGTTCAGTTAAGCCAGCTGTGTCCAGAATTAAGTCTTAATGTATTTCAATAGGCCTATATTAAAAGGCAATATATATGAGGGAATCACTATGTCTAGTGAAAAGATAAATATAAGCTGGACTTTTAGTAGCAAAGTTACGTGAATTGGGAGAACCCAGCTAAAGACTTGTTTTTGCCAAAAAACTGTCTTATTTGATCCCTCACACCTTTGCCCTCGTGTAACTCTGCTCTGGCTCTGACCCCTCCTCTGAGATCATTCAACTTATTAACCCAGTAGGGGATTAACTCCAGTGAATAACAATTAAAAAAAAAAAAAAGTGACTGCTTTGTGCTGAATGAGGGGATGGAATTGCCTTAGCTTACCTCCCATGGCACCATCTCCTGGGAGATGAGAGTACAAATGTGCAGGCACAAGTAGGTGCAGGGAGAAATGCAGATAGAGAATTAGTGTAAAGCTAATGTTTTAAATGTGTAATGATGCTATGACTGATATCACCATTAAATAATTATTTAAAATAGCACTGAGTAGTCTCTAGGACTGCAGTTAATGCTATATAGAGATTTATAAATGAAACAAAACAAAAAAATAGACACAGTGAAAACCCATTTCCTTATTTTCCTCCCTCCATCACCCTGCACTCCCTTCTAAGGTGGACTTAGGCAGACGTACTTTTTTTTTCTGAAACATTTCAGTCAAAGTCATATAAGCTGTCTAAAGAATGAAAAGCTGGATTGTACTGCTGGCCATCGTAGTCAGCACAGGAGAAACACAAAAACAGGACGTGTGCACCCAAGGGTATCCTGGCATCCCTGGCAATCCTGGGCACAATGGCATACCTGGTCGTGATGGACGTGACGGGTCAAAAGGCAGCAAGGGAGATACAGGTACTTCATTCAGAATGAATGATTTAATTTATCAAATGCAATGTCATTCACTCCCAAATTTGTCTGTAGTTACTCTGCATGAACGGGATTGTTCTGCCCAGCCTTCAGAAAACATTTCAGATATTTGTCATTTCCCTGTTTGAAGAAGGAAATATAAAGAAATTTTTAATAATGTAAGCAAGACAGCAAATACTATGGAGATGTCAGGTTCATGGGATAAAAACAAAAGGAAAAAAGGCTTTATGGGAATATTTTCAAGTCTATTTAAAAATTTTAAAGCCTGCAAACCTCTTTCTACTCCTCTAAGACAGAAATTATATTTCTGCAAAGAGCTTCAAGCCCAGTAAACACAAAAAGCAACAACTGATACCTAGTTTGGTTAACACGAAGTATGCAGTGGTTAGAAGATTTCTTTTTCTTATCTAAATTTTACATTTGTAGGACTTGATTCTGAGTGTGCCTACTTGCTGTTAATCAAGAGTCACTGGAGTAAGTTCAGCAATGGAGACTATTGAAAAACAATGTAGGATTCAGGTCTGCTCCAGCAGGCTATAATAGAGATTTGTGTGAGATATCAAAGCCAGAGATAATCTCAGCATCCTAAAGCTAATCACCCCCATAATACTTAAAGCCTTAGGTTAATGATGGCCCTTGCATCCATGCTGGAATATCAAGGCCAGGGCTGCACAAGCTGATAAATCTGCAGACATGTGGACATACAACACCGCATCACCTTTTAAAATACAGAAAGAAACAAAGATTTCCATTAGCATCTTAATGGGGACATACATTTAATTGCCCTCTTTTTCTATATGCAGGGTTCCAGAAAGGTCTGAAAAATAGAAAATCTAAAGCTTTCTTATTTTCATTTACCTTATAAAGGCCCTTCCTTCACTCCAGTGACTTATCACAGGATATGATTGGATTCTGATAAAGTCCCCAACTGTTTTTCCTAAATTAGTCTGTTATGATGACTTTACTATTTTTTGTTTGAACAAAGTGGGGTGAACATACCATTCTTTATACTCTATTTACATACATCTTTGTGATTTAATACATGAGATTTAATTTTGTTCCTTACCAAGTCAATGAAATTTCAGCAGTTGCTGGGATGTGCCAATTTTTCTTTAGCAGAAAATTGCTAAAGAACTGTTCTCTGGTCTATATGGCTGGAGAGATACTCTTGGAATATGGTTACAATGAAAATCCCAACTCTTTTTTTCTTATGTAGCTGCACTCTGGATGCAAATCCAGTTATTTGATTATGGACCTTTTGGTCGTCTGTACTACACAGGTACTGCAAAAGTAACTTCTATAATTGCGCTCTTCAGAGCAGTGGAAAGTCCATGTCATGCTGTATACAGAAGTCAAAGAGTGTGATGCCTTTCTCAGCCCACAGGCAATATTATTACACTGTAATGTTTCATTATCATTGGTCAAACTCCTGCACATGTCTCTTCTTGAGGTAGGGATTTACTGTTCATAAAATCACAGAATTAATACCATTGGAAAAGACCTCTAAGATGATGAAGTCCAACTGTTAACCCAGTACTGCTGAGGTCCACCACTAAACCATGTCCTCGTTTCACTGCTAGGCTCTGAAATGCTTTTTGCTGGATGTGACTTCCTAACTTCATTTCCATGGAGGGAAGCAACAAAGAGAGGTTTTCACATTGGTGATCCTCACCAGGATATAGCAACTCTACATATCTCAATAACTCACCACTTTATGCCAAGGATTCCTTCTGAATCCAAAAAACACCATCCTCAGGCAGAGTTTCTGTGCTCTTTGTCAATCTCTCCATAAGATAAAAGTACCAGCATTCGCAGACACTAAAAGTCAGCAATAAGTGTATGCTTTACATTACTGTTTGGCCAGGCTTGATGGGGAATGATTAAAGAGGACTCTTCCCAGGTTTTCTGGTTATTTGTGTAATGAAAATCTGGTGTTTTTTTTATTTCTGTACTAGGTGAACCAGGAGTTCCTGGCACGCCAGGAAAAGATGGTGTCGATGGAGAGAAAGGCGAACAAGGTCAGAGAAAAAGTGTTTCAATTTAATATTTGTCCGTGAGCTGTGACACTTGTGTTTGTGAACCCATCATATGATCTCATCTAATTTCAGTTCATTGCTGCTGTTAAATTCTCTCTGTTGTAAATTGAGAACAGCAAACTGTACAAAAAGCATTATTCCTAACATGAGAAGCCAAAGGCCCTTGTGGCAGACGTGATCAGGTTCTTTTCCTGAGTGATTGAACATATGTTCTTCATGGTGTTTTTATCTATCAACTGCTAAAGTGCCTTTCACATAATGAGATCTTTACCTTCAAAACCTTGTGCAGCAACCAGAGGATTTTTGAAGGCTTTGATGTTGAGACCAAGAGTGGGGGGAGGATGAATGAGGCATGGGGTGGCAAGTAACCAGGACAAAAACCTTTAGTTGTGCTGCAGTAGCAGTCTAGGTAACCCAAGAAAAGCTCCATCATGTAGAAATTACAGAAACATGTGATAAGCAAGTTCAGGGTGTTGTCAAAACCCTTCCTCTGATTAAATTGCGAACCATCTCACCCATTTGGTACACCAAAGGCTGTAAAAAAGTGTCTGGACAGATTCTGCTTTTGCATGAGATGATGTGAGTTGTCAGTGTCATCATCAGCCCATAGACAACCTTCCTTTCTCTAAGCTTGTTCTTGCTGCTGTCAGCCAGAGCACCTGTTTTCTAACAAAATAACAGGCTCTTCAGATATTATGCTTATCCTGCACTTAAATGTATGAGAAACTGTGTGTACAGTGAGCACAGTATGTACAGTAGTGCCACGCACCTGCACATATAGTTCCTCATGCTGAAACTCAATTTGTGCCTTCCAGTGGAAGATCACAAGAAAGTTGCTGGGTTGTTTTGTTTTTCTTATTATTTGTTTTTGGTCTTGCTTTTTTTTTTTTATTTTCTTTAGGAACCAATGGGACTGTTGAAGAGAAGGGGAACAAAGGAGATAAAGGAGAAAGAGGACCGCCTGGGAAACTGGGACCAAAAGGATTTATAGGATCAGTTGGTTACAAAGGTCAGAAGGGAGAGCTGGGACTGCAAGGACCAAAGGGGTTAAAAGGAGACATTGGACCCATAGGTCCAAAGGGGACAAAGGGTGAAATTGGCCATCCTGGAAGAGTTGGTTTCCCAGGGCCAATTGGCCCAATTGGTAATCCAGGTCCTAAAGGTAATACTGGAGGTATAGGGCCACAGGGTAATCCTGGAGTTCAGGGGGAAAGAGGCTTGAAAGGAGACAGAGGAGACAAGGGGAACGTAGGTGCCCCAGGAGTCCTGCCAAGGAGTGCTTTCAGTGTTGGCCTCACAGTCACCACCAAGTTTCCCCCTCCGAACCGCCCGATCAAGTTTGACAAGGTGCTGTATAACAGCCTGAATGACTTCAACTCAGCTACAGGCATATTCACCTGCAAACACCCCGGTGTTTACTATTTCACCTACCACATCACTGTCTACTCAAGGAACGTTCGAGTAGCTCTCGTTAAGAACGGCATCAAGATGCTGCACACAGTTGACAGGTACCAGAGCGGAGAGGACCAGGCCTCGGGAGCTGCCATCCTCGAGCTGCAGCGGGGAGATGAGGTGTGGCTGCAGGCCCACCAAGGAGAGGCTTTCAATGGGCTGTTTGCAGATGGTGATGACGATACCACCTTCTCTGGGTTCCTCCTGTTCAGCACCGCAGACCAACTGGAGCCACTGCTGTAGCCCACCCCATAACTCCATGTTATCCCTGAATGCTGCATGTCTGTGCCCTTCAGCCCCCCCTAAGAAAGTTGTTATCTGCTGGACAATTTCTACTGGATTCAACAGAAAACAGCTGGGTTCAGGAATGGCTTCTGCACAAGAGAGAACTCTTCAGAATCTGCAGTGCTGGGCTTAACACATTAGTGGTTTGGTGACTTACTGTAGGCATTCACAGGGGTGTGTACTACAGTTCTGAAGAACAAATGTTTTAAAACAAAGTGAGATGAAATAAAAGACAGAAGTTCCAGTATTATGTCATGTGGGTCCCTGACATACAAACAAGAAGCAACAGTTACTTCCTTCCAAGGTGGCACGTGTAGATGGACTTGAAACTTGATTAGTTTGCACCCAACCACTTCAAAATAATTTTTAAAACTGAAATTAGTGTAGTTTGATACCTGTGCAGGGGCTCCTTACTGTGTGGTGCAAGCAAGTTTCATTGTAGCTGTGTGGGTTTCACAGCTTTTAAATATGATTCTTTGCTCTCTGTGTAGCCACAGGTCTGAAATGGAGCAAAATGGAGTGACAGGAGGAAGTGCCATGTGAAATCTCTGATGTGGGCAGATATTCAAGGCCAGTGCAAAAATGTAGCATAAAGCTGCTGTACTTCGGAATTAGTTGGTGCAAAACAGTCACCCAGATGAAAGACAATATTTAATCAACACTGAAGCAGCCATGCCAGAGATATCCAGAGATACTTCCTGTGCCATAAAAAATTAATTTCTCGTGGCTTGTTTTTTTCCCATAATTTTATTTTTTCTCCCCCCCCACACCCCCCCGGCAACCTGCTCCTTTTCTTCTAAACTCAAAATAATAATAAAAAAAATGCCGGAAAGTCTCATTCACTTCCTTTAGAAGAGAATAAGGCAGAGATGCCGGTGGAGATGGGTCAGCATCACGAAATTCAGTGCAAATGCAGTGTTGGTAGCGTAAGGCCTGGCTTCTCGTCAGCACATGAGGATTCTGCGGGGACAGGGCAATGTGCCCAGGGGAATGTGGCCATGTCCCTACGGTAGCTGAACCCCTAGTGTGGATCACAGACCCCGAACGAAAAGGGGAGGTGGGTTTATTCAGGAGGAACAGCTGCACTTCTCAAATGACACCGCGGGACATACAAGGGCACTGAGGCCGAGGAAAGGGCTACGTGAATTTTTCAGCGAGAGGAATGTTTTCCCCCGTAAGCCACACGCCGTAAGTTTGTATCACAGCAACATCTAGACCACAAAAACCAATTTAAAATGGCCTTAGGTTTAACTGGAGAACGTGTAGGACAGATCTCAGCCGGCAGAGGCCCCGGTGCGGCCGGGCGGGGAGCAGAGGAGCCGGGCGGGGAGCTGAGGAGTCGGGCGGAACTCTGACCGACCGGGCGAGCGCCGAGAGCCCGGGACAGCGGGGAAAGGCGGAGCTGTGGGGCCGAGGG